>SJXO01003703.1:2515-61413 GCA_006408615.1 Connochaetes taurinus
TGTGACCCCGTGGACAGCAGCACGCCAGGCCTCCCTGTCTGTCACCGACTCCCGGAGTTTCCCCAAACTCATGTCCATCGAGTCGGTGATGCCATCCAACCATCTCATCCTCTGTCGTCCCCTTCTCCTCCTGCCTTCAGTCTTTCCCACCATCAGGGTCTAAGCTTATACTCTCTGCATAACCCAAGTTGTCAGCAAAGCCGGGGGTGTTCCTTTCCTGCAGCTGTCGTGAAAGGTTATTTTCTTGCAGCTCTGGAACGCAGAAGTCCGAGATCAAGGCGTTGGAAGGCTTGGTTTTCTTCCAGAACTTCTTGGGAAGACTGTGGTCCAGCACCCACCCAGCCTCTCACTTCCCTCCACCACACCACATCCATCAACTAATGGTGGCTGCAGGCAGTCTGTGGCTTCCTTGCTTTCTAGATGTTATCACACCCATCTCTGTTTCCATAGTTATACACCTTTCTAATACTTCTCTTTTTTTGTAAAATCCAGAAGTGCACCATTTTTTTGTTGTTGTTGCTAACTTTTTGTTTTGTACTGGGGGCTTCCCTGTTGGCTCAGACAGTAAAGAATCTGCCTGCAATGCAGGAGACCCTGGTTGAATCCCTAGGTGGAGAAGGTCCCCTGGAGGAGGGAATGGTAACCCACGCCAGTATTTCTGCCTGGAGAATCCCATGGACAGAGGAGCCTGGTAGGCTAAAATTCATGGCATCACAGAGTCAGACACAACTGTACTTTGCCAACAAAGGTCGGTCTAGTCAAAGCTATGGCTTTTCCAGCAGTCACGTAGGAATGTGAGAGTTGGACTATAAAGAAAGCTGAGTGCCGAAGAATTGATGCTTTTGAACTGTGGTGTTGGAGAAGATTCTTGAGAGTCCCTTGGAATGCAAGGAGATCCAACCAGTCCATTCTGAAGATCAACCCTGGGATTTCTTTGGAAGGAATGATGCTAAAGCTGAAACTCCAGTACTTTGGCCACCTCATGCGAAGAGTTGACTCATTGGAAAAGACCCTGATGCTGGGAAAGATTGAAGGCAGGAGGAGAAGGGGACGGCAGAGGGTGAGATGGCTGGATGGCATCACCGACTCAATGGACAGGAGTTTGGCTAAGCTCCGGGAGCTGGTGATGGTGCAGTCCATGGGGTCTCAAAGAGTCGGACATGACTGAGAGAATGAACTGAGTGAAGCAACGAGCAAACGCACATAGGCAACCAACAATGTTCTGGCCGTCTCAGATGGAGAACAAAGGCACTCAGTCATATATACACATCTATTCATGCTCCCCCAAACCCCACCCCACCCCGTCCAGGCTGCCACGTGACACTGAGTAGCTTCCTGTGCTGTACGGCAGGCGCTTGTCCATTATCCATTTTTATGAAATTCCTTATATGTGAATCTAAAAAGAAATGATACAAATGAGCTTACAAAACAGGAACAGACTCACTGACCTAGAGAGTGAACTTACAGTTCCCGGGGGAAGGATGGGGGAAGGGATAGTCAGGGAGTCTGGGAGGGACATGCACACACTGCTGTATTTAACACACAGAACCAACAAGGACCTGCTGCCCAGCACAGGGAGCTCTGCTCAATCCTCTGTAATAACCTTATGGTCACCAAGGGGGAAGGATGGGGGAAGGGATAGTCAGGGACTCTGGGAGGGACATGCACACACTGCTGTATTTAACACGCAGAACCAACAAGGACCTACTGGGTAGCACAGGGAGCTCTGCTCAGTGTCATGTGGCAGCCTGGATGGGAGGGGAGTTTGGGGGAGTGGACAGTACTTTATAATTATGGTCCTGGAGAAAACTCCTGAGAGTCCCTTGGACTGCAAGGAGATCCAACCAGTCCATTCTGAAGGAGATCAGCCCTGCAGTTTCTTTGGAAGGAATGATGCTAAAGCGGAAGCTCCAGTACTTTGGCCACCTCCTGCGAAGAGTTGACTCACGGGAAAAGACTGTGATGCTGGGAGGGATTGCGGGCAGGAGGAGAAGGGGACAACAGAGGATGAGATGGCTGGATGGCATCACGGACTTGATGGACGTGAGTCTGAGTGAACTCCGGGATATGGTGATGGACAGGGAGGCCTGGCGTGCTGCGATTCATGGGGTCGCAGAGAGTCGGCCACGACTGAGCGACTGAACTGATATATGGTAGTGTGTATCTGCTAATTCCAAACTCCTAATTTATTCCCCTCTTTTTGCCATTTGGTAGCCATACGTTTGTTTTCTGTGTTTGCGAGTCTGCTTCTGTTTTCTAAGTTGTTTTGTGTTACTATTATTTTTTTAATTCCATATATAAGTGATATCACATGCTGGTTTGCTTTCCCAGTCTGACTCACTTCACTTAGCAACAACCATCTCTAGCTCCATCCAGGTTGCTGCAAATAACACTCTTTCATTCTCTTTGACGGCTGAGCAGCAACCTGAGTGTCCATCAATATGTGAGTGGATTACAAAAAAAAGAAAAAAGGTGTGGTACATTTATGCGGTGGAATATTACTCAGCCATAACAAAGGACTGAAATAAGCCTCTGCATTCTTTACCTGAACTGGGAATGTTACAGGAAGGCGGGGGGACTCCCCTTCCAGGGTCCGAGACTGGGATCTCGCCTGATGCTCGGAAAAGAACTGTCCAAGGGGACACATGAGCTGCCCAAGCAGGAGACTTGATTGGGAAGGGGAGCCCGGATGGTGAGTCGTGGGGTAAGAAGCCCGGGAGAACGGCTGTGCCTCGTGGCTCACGCTCCCAGGTTTTACGGTGATGGGATTAGTTCCTGGGTTTTCTCTGCCCCGTCATTCTGACTTGAGGTCCTTCCAGGTGGTACATGCATCGGTCAGCCAAGAAGGGTGCCAGAAGGAAGGATTCTGGGAAATGCTAAGACACGTGGTGTCTCCTTCTGACCTTTCCCGAACTCTCCCGGTAGGGGGATGGCTTGTCGGTTCCGAGAGCTTCTTCCCAGGAGGACCTCCTGTTGTAAAATTAACTCACCCACGTGGTTACTATGGTGCCCGGCCAGGGTGAGCAGTCTCAGCCAATGTATGTTCCTGAAACAGGAACACAGATTTTTATGAACCTCACAGCCTCGAGGGCTGCCAGTGACCAGTTCCTGCAAATGCCATGACTGTAATGGGGAGATGGGAAAAGGTGTTGCTTCCTCAACCATGAAGGCAGAGGAACACACGGAAACTTTCTGGGGCCCTTCAGGAATTTTGCTGTGGCATCAAGGGTGTCTGCATTCTGCATTGTCTAGCCAGCTAGCTGCATTCTCTCATTTTTTTCAGATCCTTCACTTAAATCCGTATTTGCACATTGCCAGTGATGTTTCAGGAAGACTGTAGAATATTATTAGAGCACACAGATTTTGCAGCGAAAATTAAATCTTTTACTTGGCTTGGTGCTTAACACATTGTAAGATGCGTGCATGCACACACACACACACACACACACACACACACACACACACACACACAAAATCAGACATGATAAAGGTTAATTTTCTGTGTCTTGATTGGCCCACAAAGTGCCCAGATATTTGGTAAAACATGATTCTACATGTTTCTGGTATAGAGTGTTTCTGAATGAGATTCACGTTTTAAAAAATTTTTCACACTGAAGTGTAGTTTATTTATAACGTTGGCATCCCTGGCGGCTCAGACGGGGCAGAATCTGCCTGCAATGCAGGAGAGCTGGGTTCTGTCCCTGGATCAGGAAGAGGGAGCCCATTCCTTCCTCCAGGCATTCTTGCCTGGAGAATTCCACGGACAGAGGAGCCTGGCGGGGCTACAGTCCTTGGGGTCGCAGAGCGTCAGACACGACTGAGCGACTAGCTTTCCTTTTCGCTGCACCTTCATAGTTGACTTACATCGTTGCGTTAGCTTCCAGTGTACAGCAAAGTGGTTCAGTGACACATATACGCTTTTGCAGACTTTTCCACTCACAGGTTATTACAGGATATTGAATGTAGTTTACTGTGCTCTCCAGTAGGGCCTTGTGGGATGAGATGGACATGTGACCCAGGACACTGAGCAAAGCAGAGTGCCCTCCCCAGGGCGGGTGGGCCTGGTCCAATCAGTCGACAGCCTGCTGCTACACGGCAGATGAGGGACACACTGCTACTGATCTGGGGAATGGGGCAAAGGAGGATGTGCAACAAGATGCCAGGGACGAACCTCTCGTGCCCCCACCGCGGGGGATATGGGTTTGACCCCTGGCTTGGGAAAATTCCACATGCCGTGCAGCAACCTAGCTTATGCATCACGGCGACTGAGCCCAGGCACCCAGAGCCGCTGCTCCACACCCAGAGAAGCCCCCGCAGTGAGGAACCCACGCGCAGCAACCAAGAGCCGCTCCCGCTCGCCACAACCACAGTCCCCCACACAGCAGCAAAGATCCAGTGCAACCAAAAGCAAATAAAGAAATAGAAAGGATAAAAGAAAAATAACATAAAACCCACGAGGGCGTGGCTTCTATCTTGAGGCAACTCGCTTCACTTTTGTACAACATTCCATTCTGCAATCATTTCACACTCTGTATATCCCACTCTCCTGCCCACAAACATGCAGGTGGATGGCAGGTTTCAATATCAGAGACACGACCCCTGAGAACGGGCTAACACATGGACACACAGGCAAGGGATTCTCCAGAGTTTCTACCCATGAGTGCAACTTCTGGGACACCTTCGGCTTTGCAAGATGGCGCCCAATGGACTCCCAAAGCGACTGTACAACGTATAGTACTAGCGGCAAGGGGAAGAGTGGGATCACTCTTTGCACATACATCAACAGAAGGTTTTTACCCACGGGCAGAGGGCTTCCCTGGTGGCTCAGAGGGTAAAGAATGAGCCTGCAATGCAGATGACCTGGGTTCGATCCCTGGGTTGGGAAGACCCCCTGGAGAAGGGAATAGCTACAAACTCCTGTATATTCTTGCCTAGAGAATCCCCCTGGACAGAGGAGCCTGAAGGGCTACAGTCCATGAGGGTGCAGAGAGTCAGGCACCAATGAGCAACTGAGACTTTCATTTTCAGAGTAGCTACTCACTGATACCATACTCAGGGATACCAGACTTAGATTACCATCTCAGCTTGAGGACACATCCCAGCTGCTCTTAGCATTTGAGGTGTCTTGTGTGGTGACGTTCCGGCCAGGGGAAGGATGAACGCCATGGAAACCTCCCATGGGTAGTAAGCGTGCCTGTGTTTTAGCTCTTTCAGCTGGATGGCGTTCAAGCGACAGACACAAAAACAGCAACAGCAAGGAAGCAAGAAATGCAAACAGGAGTACCTTGGGAGGCAGGTGTCGAAGATGGCAGAGGACCAGGTTGGCAAGGATGCTGGACCTGTCACTCACCACTTGGAAGAAATCTACCCAAGCAGGAACACCTGGAACGGATAAGTAATTGAAACAAAAAGTTAGCTGAAACTGCGATAAGTTGACAAAATTCTGGGGCGTCTTTGTCAAGGCAGTTCGCTTCACTCTCACCAAGACAGCCTCTGACTTCTTAAGTGGTTCCACGTCTTGGGTTTCCCTAGTGGCTCAGCTGGTAAAGAACCTGCCTGCAATGCAGGAGAGCCAGTTTCAGTCTCTGGGCTGGGAAGATTCCCTGCAGGAGGAAATGACAACCCACTCCAGTATTCTGGCCTGGGAGAATCCCATGGATTGAGGAGCCTGGTGGGCTACAGTCCACAGGGTCGCAGAGAGTCGAACATGACTGAGCGACTCACGCTTTCTTTTCCTGCACCTCCAAAGACAGCAAGCTGCATCTCAAAGAAAGTTCCAAAGATAGCAAGCTGCGTCCCAAAGTAAGTTTCTCACTTCACTTTTTAACGGGTTACTCATCTACGTGATTCCTCTTTTGGGAAGCCCGATTCTCCTTGTCTTTTGCTCACCTAGAAAATGTTAAAATAAATGTAAGAAAACATGAGAATATGCACACCGTTGGTGTTGTTTAGTCTATTAAGTCGTGTCCCACTCTTTGCAACCCCATGGGCTGCAGCCCGCCAGGCTCCTCTAGGCTCCTCTGTCCATGGGATTCTCCAGGCAAGAATACTGGAGTGGGTTGCCATGCCCTCCTCCAGGGGATCTTCCTGACTCAGGGATCGCACCCGGGTGTCCTGTATTGCAGGCAGATTCTTCACCGTCTGAGCCACCAGGGTACGTGCATACAAATATATTGTAGAGTTCTATAGCTATCCTACATAGCTGGTGTAGGAGCAGGCGTACATAAATGTATTTAGTAATTTGGGGCAATTTTACAGGATTTAGCTCTTTCATATCTGGGGCCTTTTAGAACTTCTAGAGCACCATGTCTGGGATAAATGGATTTGTGCTCTGACTATGAAGAACATTAGACTGGTGTACAGAATTTTCTGTGGGTATTCATGTGCCTTTGTTGTTTATGATGTTGTGGGTCAGCCACTCACTCGTGTCTGACTCTGTGACCCCGTAGACTGCAGCACGTCAGGCCTCCCTGTCCATCACCAACTCTCATAGCTTACTCAAACTCACGGCCATCGAGTCACTGGGGCCATCCAACCATCTCATCCTCTGTCGCCCCCTTCTCCTCCTGCCTTCAATCTTTCCCAGCATCAGGGTCTTTCCCATTGAGTCGGCTCCTCATATCAGGTGTTCGAAGCATTGGAGCCTCAGCAGCAGTTCTTCCAGTGAATATTCAGGACTGATCTCCTTTAGGATGGACTGGTTGGATCTCCTTGCAGTCCAAGGGCCTCTCAAGAGTCTTCTCCAACGCCCCTGGGGGCTTCGATTATCCTCAGAGACCCTTGACTGGTGAGAAGAGGCGGCTTCCTTGCAGTCCAAGGGACTCTCAGGAGTCTTCTCCAATGCCCCTGGGGGCTTCGATTATCCTCAGAGACCCCTGGCTGGTGACAAGAGGCAGCTTCCTTTCTCCGTGCAATGGGCATCTGTGAAACAGCTTGACTTGTAATGAATGCAAAACCATCTCAGCGCGAGGGAAAAAAAAATAGAACCTTAAAAAAAAAAAAAAAAAAAAACAGATTTCAATTCCGTGGACGCTCTAATCTCCTGACAGTCTGAGGCCTGATGTCATAGACTGATCATCCCACTCAGCGTCTGAGGTTTCGACGTCTCCTTAAAAAGTCACCGATCTTGAACTCCCAGTTCACAGACCACAGGTATTAAGGATGTTTGTGCAAGATGGGGCTGCCAGAGAACCGGCGCACATGTGCAGCGGGCTTGGCTCGGATGCGGGGAAAACAGGCTGTCTAGACACGGCCCCCTCACATGCCGCAGAGGGCCAACCGGTGCTGAAATAGTCCGAGTCCCTTCACGGAGGTCACGGGAAGTGTGTCTGCCGCAGAACCACATGGGTTCCGGGCGTTGTGCTGTGCGGGGTTCTGTCCAAGCAGCCTGGGACACGGAGCAGTAACTTTCAGTCTCTCTTGTCGAGGCAGGCAAGCGGGAAGGGGGCTCTTGCCTGCAGGCGGCACATGGCGGGATGTCTGGGCCTCCATAATCATGGGTGCCAACTACTCAGAAGAGATTCTGTCTCTCTCTGTAGACAGATGGTTGGATAGATAGATATGACGGTTGGACAGATAGATATGACGGATGGATAGATAGATATGATGGATGGATGGATAGACAGACAGATAAAAAGACAGCTAGATAGACGATAGGTACTGCAGAGTTGCCAAGTTGTGTCCAACTCTTTGCGACCCCATGGACGGCAGCACACCCAGCTTCCCTGTCCATCACCAACTCCCGGAGTTCACTCAAACTCATGTCCATCGAGTCGGTGATGCCCTCCAACCATCTTGTCCTCTACTGTCCCCTTCTCCTCCTGCCTTCAATCTTTCCCAGCATCAGGGTCTTTTCCAATCATTCGGGTCTTGCCATCAGGTGGCCAAAGTATTGGAGTTTCATCTTCCGTATCAGTCCTTCCAGTGAATATTCAGGACCGATTTCCTTTAGGATAGACTGGTTGGATCTCCTTGCAGTCCAAGGGACATTCAAGGGTCTTCTCCAGCTGCACAGATGGCTGATTCATGTCAATGTATGGCGAAACCACTGCAATATTATAAAGGAACTAGCCTCCAATTAAAACAAACAAATTAAAAAAATAAAAACCAAAATATAAAATAAAATTGTTAACAAAATTCATTGATTAATTTTTTTTTAAAAAGCATCTATTCTTCGGTGCTCAGCTTTCTTTATGGTCCAACTCTCACATTTGTACGTGACTACTGGAAAACCTATAGCTTCTCTATACCGACCTTTGTCGGGAAAGTGACGTCCCAGCTTTTTAACACGCTGTCTAGGTTTGTCGTAGCTTTCTTTCCAAGGCATTCAAGCAGAAACGTTAAGAAACAAGTGGCTGTTCCTTGTCTATGGCATTGGAATGACACCTTTCTCTGCAGAAGTCTTGTATGGAAGACTCCACACACGTCATCTCCTGGTATTTTTCCATCTTTGGGGACACCTTGTCTGCACTGCTCACGCCACCCCCGACAGACCCCAGCTGTTGCCATCAACAGGCGTGTCCGTAAAGAAATCCCTTTTCCCCGGTATTAGCAGTGTTAGTTGCTCAGTTGTGTCCGACTCTTTGCGGCCCCATGGACTGTAGCCCGTCCGGGCTCCTCTGTCCATGGGATTCTCCAGGCAAGAACACTGGAGCGGGCTGTCATGCCCTTCTCCGGAGGATCTTCCCGACCCAGGGACTTTTCCCCTGTAAGTAGCATCACACAGCCGTGCTCTGCACCGCTTTCACGGGTCACAGTTGTTTCCTTTTGGAAACCTCGGGCCATCCCTACTCCTCCTGCAAAGTGTCCAGGCCGCCGTGTCCTCTCCCTGCCAAGCTCCCACAAACGGAGATAATCCTAATTGCTAAATGGATTACTGTAAATACCCATTTCGCAAGAACTTAAACCCCGACGGCAGCCCTCAAGCCCGAGGCGCCTTCCAGAGGGACGGCGTTGTGGGTGATTTAGGAGGAGCATTAAGGAGGTGATTGATGGGGAAACATCTCCAAGAAGTGAGCTGAGAGGATGCAGGCGGGATGGTGGAAGCGGCCGTGTGTCAGGAAGGAGACAGACATGGAGAGCGAGGGTCGTCTCCAGGGATGGTGGGCGTCTCAGGTCCCAGAGACGAGATATGGAGATATTACATGATACGTAAGTAGTAGATCGGAGAAGGCGACGGCACCCCACTCCAGTACTCTTGCCTGGAAAATCCCATCGACGGAGGAGCCTGGTGGGCTGCAGTCCATGGGGTCGCTAAGAGTCGGACACGACTGAGCGACTTCACTTTCACTTTTCACTTTCATGCATTGGAGAAGGCGACGGCACCCCACTCCAGTACTCTTGCCTGGAAAATCCCATGGACGGAGGAGCCTGGTGGGCTGCAGCCCATGGGGTCGCTACGAGTCGGACATGACTGAAGCGACTTAGCAGCAGCAGCAGCAGGTAGGTGGATAGGTAGATGGGCTTGCCCTGGAAGCCCAGTGGGTAAAGAATCTGCCTGCAATGCAGGAGAGCACGGTTCAGTTCCTGGCTTGGGAAGATCCCCTGGAGAAGGGACAGGCTATCCACTTCAATATTCTTGGGCCTCCTGGTGGCTTAGCTGGTAAAGAATCTGCCTGCCATGTGGGCAACCTGGGTTCCATCTGTGGGGTTGGGAAGATCGCCCCCCACTGGAGGAGGGCATGGCAACCCACTCCAGTATTCTGGCCTGGAGAATCCCCAGGGACAGAGGAGCCTGGCAGGCTACAGGGCATGGGGTCAAAGAGTCGGACACGACTGAGCGGCTAAGCACACACACACACAAAGAGAGATACACAGACACAGAGATTAGATTACACAGACAGACAGACAGACAGGTAAGACACCTGGTAGGTAAGATGATAGACAGATATGACAGGCAGGTAGATAGACAAACAGAGCCACAGACAGATAGATCGACTAGAGAAATAACAGTTAAGATGATAGACAGGCATGATACATGGGTGAAGCGAAGTAAGAGTCGCTCAGCTGTGTCCCATCTTTGTGACCCCACAGACTATACAGTCCATGGAGTTCTCCAGGCAAGAATACTGGAGTGGGGAGCCTTTCCCTTCTCCAGGGGATCTTCTCAGCCCAGGGAATCGAACCCAGGTCTCCCGTATCAGTAAAGAAACCCAGGCAGATTCTTTACCAGCTGAGCCACAGGGGAAGCTTGATACACAGGTAGGCAAGTATTAATAGATACGGTAAAGCGTCTGTCTGCAATGCCGGAGACCCGGGTTCGATCCCTGGTTTGGGAAGATCCCCTGGAGAAAGAAATGGCAGCCCACTCCAGTATTCTTGCCCGGAAAATCCCATGGACGGCAGAGCCTGGTAGGCTACCGTATGGGATCGCAAAGAGTTGGACACGACTGAGCGAATTCACTGTCACTTTCAGACAGACAAATAAGAGACAGAGATGGATAGATAGACAGACGCTCGACAAGATGACCAATAGATACTGGGAGGTGGGTAGTTAGGTAGATGAGATAGATGGGAGATAAGACAGATGATAGACAGATGGATACAATAGGTACTTAGGTAGACAGACAGATAGAGACAGACAGACTGAGACAAAGGGAGAATCGTCCACACACAGCAGAGACCACATCCCCTCTTGGTCTAAGCAGGTGTCATCTCCTGCTAATAAGACAAGATGGGTTCTCCTCCCAGCATCTCAACAATGACAACATCACCTCCTAGTTAAAGGCAGCCGTTGGTACTCATTCCAGATACAAGAGGGAGGGGCTGGGGAAAAAGAATCATCAGTTTCCTACAACTCCTGTAAGTAAATGAAGGTCGCTCAGTCATGTCCAACTCTCTGTGACCCCAAGGACTGTAGCCCGCCAGGCTCCTCTGTCCTTGGGATTCTCCAGGCAAGCATATTGGAGTGGGTTGCCATGCCCTCCTCCAGGGGAATCTTTCTGACCCAGGGATCGAACCCACATCCCTGCATTGACAGGTGTGTTCTTTACCCCTGAGCCACCGGGGATGTCTTGCATATCAAAACAGGAACCCGATGCTTTAGAAATTCTCAGTTTGCTGGCACACCCACTTTGGAAGAAGTGATGACGCCCCCTCCCTCCCCCACCACCACCATAAACAGGATTGACCCCTCTGAAAGCAACCCCTCGTCCCCCTCAGTGAGGGGACTCCACACCACCTCCTATTGCGTCTTCTCATTTGCTCCTAGAAGAAAAGGTCTCCAGGCTGTTAATAAAGCAATTCTCGGCTTTCCACACTGACAGGATGATCTGGAGCTCCAATGCATTTGGAAAATCATTCTCAAGGCTGACCTCATCCGTCATCGACGTCTTTTGGCAGAGGCTGTGTGTGCTTCCGTGCCCGGCCTGCTCGGCAGACACACCAGACGGACGTGGGACGCTCCTGAATCTAAAGGTTGAGTGTTTCCAGTTTCTGCTGGTGACTCGCCTCGATCCCTTAGCATTTTCAGACCCTCCAGGTTTCCAGGCAACAGCCTGGGCAGGGCAGGGTGTCTGGATGGACAAGAACTTCCTGGAGGGTCAGAATTCAGGAATCAAGGACCAGAAGGTTTGGGTGACGTCACGGCTCTATTCTCAGAGCGTGTTCGGAAAGCCCTCTCCCTCTTTATGCTCACTTCCATTCTCACTTTTCAAATCTGGTGTGCATCCAAAGGAAAAAGAGACACTGATTCGAAAAGATAACATGCTCCTCAATGCTCACGGCAGCAGTGTGTACAACAGTGAAAACGTGGAAGTGAAAACCTAAGTGTCCGTCAGCAGCTGAACGGATAAGGAAAATGCTGTACATATATACGCTGCGGAATATTACGCAGCCATGAAAAAGGATGCACGAATGCCATCTGCAGCAACATGGATCAACCTAAAGAAGATCATACTATGTGAAGTCAGACAGAGAACGAAAAACAGTGTACGGTATCACTTACATGCAGAATCTAAAAATGAACAAATACATCAACACAGAAAAAAGACCCACAGATATTACCAAAGGGGAGAGGGAAGGGAGAGGGTCAAGATAGAAGGCGGGGAATACAAAGTACAAACCACTGTGTATAAAATAGATAAGCTGGAAGGATATAGTGTACTTGGAATATCACACTTAAGGATACACTGTCCAGCACGGGGAACAGAGCCAATATTTTATGATACCTGAAATGGAGTATGCTGCTTCTAAGTCACTTCAGCCGTATCCGACTCTGTGTGACCCCAGAGATGGCAGCCCACCAGGCTCCCCCGTCCCTGGGATTCTCCAGGCAAGAACACTGGAGTGGGTTGCCATTTCCTTCTCCAATGCAGGAAAGTAAAAAGCGAAAGTGAAGTCGCTCAGTCGTGTCCAACTCATAGTGACCCCATGGACTGCAGCCTCCCAGGCTCCTCCGTCCATGGGATTTTCCAGGCAAGAGTACTGGAGTGGGGTGCCATTGCCTTCTCCGTAAATGGAGTATAAACTGTAACAATTACGAATAACTATGTCCTGCATCTTAAAGCAATATAAGATGGCAAACCAACTATACCTCAATAAAAAATTAAATCGTAAATACATAAAAGCCAAAATAAATAAATAAATAAATAAAATTCTAACCTTGAATAGCTGGGATTTTCAGGCAGGGCTGAGCTCTGCAGAGACTTCTTCTCCAGCAAACATCGCATTCCCAGATTCTAGAGATTGGGACCTGATATGTTTTTGGACACGGACTCAGGCCACGAGAGAAGCAAGCTGTCACAATTGTGAAGCGTTACGCTTTTTTAATGATTACCAGCCCCATCACTGTGTAGCGCAGATGGGCACGTGGCTGGGTCGTGACCGCCTTGCTTCTCTGCTGGAACGGAAACAAAGCCGGGTTAGAATGAAAACGAACCTAGGGAGTTTGCCCTTCAGAGTCTACAGACGTCTCTGAGAGGTCCCAGCGGGGACGAAGGGGGACCAGTTGTTGCCGTCTAGTCACTCAGTCGTGTCCAACTCTTTCAACCCTGTGGACTGTAGCCCGCCAGGCTCCTCTGTCCAAGGGGATTCTCCGAGCAAGAAGACTGGAGTGGGTTGCCATTTCCTCTTCCAGGGGATCTTCCTGACCCAGGGACTGAACCCAACTCTCTTGCGCCTCCTGCGCTGGCAGGAGTGTTCTTTACCAACTGTAACTAAGCACACATGCTCCAACTAGCAAAGCCCATACACCCCAGAGCTCTTGTTCCCCAAGAAGAGAAACCCCTTCAATGAGAAACCCATGCACCCCAACTAGAGAGTCGCCCCCAATCGCCGCCACGAGAGAAAAGCCCACACACAGCAAATGAACACACAGCACAGCCAACAGTAAAGAAATAAAGGCAAACGGATGTTCACTCTCCGGGTGAAAAGAGAAAATCTTTAACAGCCATTGAAAGACAGCAACACCTTCAAGATAACCAGCGTCTCTCAAAGTAGCAAATAAACACTGCTACCAAAGAAGCTGGAGGAGGAAATGGCAACCCACTCCAGTATTCCTGCCTGGAAAATCCCCCAGACGGAAAAGCCTGGCGGGCTACAGTCCACGGGGTCGCAGAGAGTTGGACACAGCTTAACACACCCGCAAGCTAAAGTAAGAAAGATGAACAAATCCTAAAAGAGTCTGTCAGGATTCCAAGGGAAACACTCTTTTTTTTTTTTTTAAAACTTCTCACATCTGGAGCTTCCAGAATCTGTCCATTGAGCATATTTTTAAAATAACGGATGCATCCGCAGCCTCTCCATATGAATTCAAGATGCCTTGATGAGGTGCTGTAGACTTCACTCTCATTACTTGAGAAGACGGTTCTACTGAAGAGGATGGAACGTCTGATAGAAAGAGTGTAAGGTCTCATCTTCTGAACTTTCCATGTATCTTTTCATAGCTCCAGATGATTCTCCCCAAAGAGACGGGTCAATAATATTATTATTATCATTTTTTCATAACAGTTTCACGTACAGCCTTCGTTCTCTTGTAAAACTCCTTTGGTGCAGGGAAGGAAACTTTCCATCATTAATAAAAAGCACATGGTGAGGCTGAGATGACATCAATCTGATTCCTGCAGGGTGACAGGACTTTGGGAATTCTGTGCAGCTAAAGAAAGAAGGAAAAGAGGAGAAGCCACACAGCTTAGTTAGCACAGAGGAGGATAAAAGCCAGCAACGCCTGTAATCATCATCAAGGCCAATGAGAAGGGGGACCACTCTCAGCGAGGCTGTCCTCTTTAGGAGCTCAGCATCACTCAACCTGCACCACGCCCGTCTTCCTAAGTCCTACGTCCAGCGTTGGGCGGCTGGTCGTCCCTCCCGGACCCCAGGGTTGTCCTCCTTTCCGGGCTCCCCATCCACCGACTTCATGACTCACGTCTTGACCACAGACGTCTCCTGCCCTGCCCGTCACCACTGTGCCACCCACTCCTCGCCGGGTGGGGCGTCTCCCCGACACCCTGCTCTGCCCTTTTGTCCTCCTGCGCTTCCATCAATAATGTTACAATCAATACCAGATGTCAGATGGGGCTGGATTAAAAAAAAAAAAAGAAAGAAAGAAAATTTAAAAGAACACTGTCACAAACAGGTCTGCCGGCAAAAGCCCCCTCAGGGAGGGCGGTTGGTTCTGTTCTTCCCAGACTGACCCTCTGTCGAAGATGGTCTCACAGCATTAAGATGCTATGGGGAGAGGTCACGTCATCTTTTGCTTATCCTTTTCTTTCTCTTTTTTAATTGGAAAGTGAGATTGAACCTCGTTCAGGCGTGTCTGACTCATTGCAACCCTGTGGACTATACAGTCCATGGGATTCTCCAGGGAAGAATACTGGAGTGGGTAGCCTTTCCCTCCTCCAGGGGATCTTCCCGACCCAGGGATGGAACCCAGGTCTCCCACATTGCAGGCGGATTTTTTTACTAGCTGAGCCTTCAGGGAAGCCCTTAATTGGAGGAGATCTACCATATGACCCAGCAATCCCACTCCTGGGCATATAAACCCTGAGAAAACCATAATTCAGAAAGACACACCCACCCCAATGTTCAAGGAAGCATAATTTATGACAGTCAAGAGATGTAAACACCGTAAATGTCCATCGACAGAGGGACAGATGAGAAAGACGTGGTACATTTATACAGTGGAGTATTACTGAGCCCCGAAAAGGAATGCAACAGAGTAACCTGTAAAGATGTGGATGGACCTTACATTTATACAGTGGAGTATGGCTCAGCCCCGAAAAGGGACGCAACAGAGTGACCTGTAAAGGTGTGGACAGACCCAGAGTCTGTCATACAGAGTCAAGTAAGTCAGAAAGGGAAAGAAAGTCATGTATTAACGTGCATTTGTGGAATCTAGAAAACCAGTACAGATGAACCTTCTTCTCCTTCTTTTTAAAAGCGCTTGGTAGGGGAGTTCCGTGGCGATCCAGTGGTTAGGACTCTGAACATTCACTGCTGTGGCCTGCGTTCACTCCCTGGTTGGGAGACTAAGATTCTGCAAGCCTTGCGGTAGGAAAAAAAAAAAAAAAAATTTAAATAACAGTTGTGATAAATAATTCAACATGTGGGGTAATTATAGAGCATGCATTACTTAGAGAACTGGAGAACCAGAAAGGCAACTGAAAAAGGTGCTCCTCCGAAGAGGCTTTGGAAAGATATCCAGAAGATTATGGTATAAAACTGTAGCAGGAATGCAGTGTCTGCCCCAGAGGGAAGACAGAATGGAAGAGAAGGAGAAAAGAGAATATTCGCACCGTTAGCAGCTGAAAATTCCCCCCGAATTGAAAGAACTATATTAAAGGTTAAGTTAAACCAACCTAAGCAGGTCTGCTGGTGCTGCTGCTAAGTCGCTTCAGTCGTGTCCGACTCTGTGCGACCCCACAGACGGCAGCACTCCAGGCTTCCTCCCGTGTCCCTGACTACCTCCCAGAGTTTGCTCAAACTCACGTCCCCTGACTCAGTGGTGCACGTAATCAAACCCTCACTGGAGGTTATCAAGTGAACATCATGCTGGTAGAAAGACAGCATCATGAAAGGAAGGCCCCTTTCTCACAGGATGCTCTTGAGATGCTCAGAACCCAGAGGAGTACTGCGTTCCGACGTATGGACCAGACGTGGGATGTTCAGAGCCCGGGGCACCTCGTGTAAAAAGTGGCCATCACAGTAGTCGGGTCCTGAAGAGTGTGTTTGTGGCCCAGTGGGGAAGAATCCGCCTGCCAGCGCAACGGACGCAGGTTCGACTCCTGGTCCGGGAAGACCCCACGTGCTGTGGAGCAACAAAGCCCGTGTGCTCTGTAACAAAAATCACTGCAGTGAGACGCCTACACAGCATGACTAGAGAAGAGTCCTCGCATGCTGCAACGAGAGAAAGCCCTTGAGCAGCAACAAACACCCAGCACAGCCAGAAATAAAATAAAAATATAAAATCTTAAGGAAAAGGAGTGAGCTTTTCACCCCCTCCTCCCCCCCACCGCCAAAAAAACCCCAATGGGTCCAGAAAGACACAGGAAGGACTTTCTAGTGATCAGGACGTTGTTGCACCTTGGATCTGACCTGATCCTTGGGACACGGATGGATTTACAACAAACTCTACAGAAGGTGACAGAGTTTGCAACAAGCCCAACCATCGTCCAACCCAAGAGCAGAATGTCTGGGCCATCCAAATCATCACAACATCCGACGGGTTGCCTTGGAGACAAGTGATTCTGGAAATTTTTACACACAGCTGGTCAATCCTTGCTCTGGCCCTTGGAAACTAACCAGAGAACGCTTGGGCCATGAGCTGGTATCCGTACAGAGGAAAAGTCTCAGCAACCGGGGAAGGGGAGCCAGGCTTGTCTCTTAAGTCCTTCAGAACTTTGGATCAGTCCAAACACGGTCAGACTTGCAACATCTTTTCAAGTATTTCCTTTGAATTAACGATAGACGATGCACTATTTTATCGCTTGAAGGGGATGAGGAAACGCAAACATGTTTAGGTACGCAATAAAAAAAAAAAAAACCACACATTTTGGAAAGATAAATCCCAAATCCAGCATTATATGAGTAATTCACTTGAAAGAGGGCCAGTCAAATGGGGAAATAGAAATATTCTGAGATCATCTGAGGATAAAGCACGCTTGGCTTTTAAGATGTGTGGTTTGTTTTGAAAGAAGAGGGTTTTGTTGAAAGCATCCAGATATTGGCACTTGATCTGAAATCACCCTGTGCGATTTTCTTTATAGATGATAGAAGCGTCTACTTTTCCCACGTATATTATCAGGCAGACTCTAGTTTCTGGAAACTTCAGATCTGTAAACGAAGATAACCTCATGTCTCTAAAGATCTACACACAGGTGGGCTTTGTCCACCTCTAAAGGAAAAGAAAAAATTCCTTTAGCAACCTGAACCAGAAACTCAACTTGGACCAAGCATGGCCGACGTGTTCTGCTCCTTAAATGATATTTCATGTGGCTTGATTCTGCTATCAACCAACTTGTTTGGGATCTTAACAGCCTACGCTAAAGGAAATCAACCCTGAATATTCATTAGAAGCACTGATGCTGAAGCTGAAGCTCCAATCCTTTGGCCACCTGATGTGAAGAGCTGACTCACTGGAAAAGACCCTGATGCTGGGAAAGATTGAGGGCGGGAGGAGAAGGGGACGACAGAGGATGAGACGGTTGGATGGCACCACCGACTCAATGGACATGAGTTTGAGCAAGCTCCCAGAGATGGTGAAGGACAGGGAAGCCTGGTGTGTTGCAGGCCATGGGCTCACAAAGAGTCAGACACAACTGACGACTGAACAACAACAAATCTCACTTCTACGAGGTTGGAGGCAAACAGTGTTCGTGTTCTCGATATGTACAACTGGGCTGAATGTATCAACCTTGTAAATGCTTCTTTTTTTTTAATAGCAAACATAAGTTTTATGGTTCATCTACACTGAGACTACATTCACCAAACAGTGAGGATATTCAAGGTTAAAATGCCCCAAGCTTGTTAACCTCGCTCCTTTCTCTCGGCATCAAGAGAGCCACATCTTGGACCTATGACACAAGCATCTCACTCCTAAGCCTATATTCAGAGAAAACCATGGTTCGAAAAGAAACATACACCCCAACCTTCACAGAAGCACTATTTCCAACAGTTAAGATACGGAAGCAACCTAGGTGTCCATCAGGAGGTGAATGGGTAATGCTGACGTGGAGGTTGTTGTTCAGTTGCTCAGTGGTGTCCGACTCTTTGCAACCCCATGGACTGTAGCACGCCAGGCTCCTCCGTCCTCCACTACCTCCCGGAGTTTGCTCAGATTCATGTCATACATGTGTACAATGTCTGGGGGCTGCCCTGGTGGCTCAGAGGGTAAAGTGTTCGCCTGCAATGCGGGAGACCTGGGTTCGATCCCTGGGTGGGGAAGATCCCCTGGAGAAGGGAAATGGCAATGCACTCCAGTACTCTTGCCCGGAAAATCCCTTTGATGGAGAAACAGCTCATGGGGTCACAAAGAGTCAGACATGACTGAGCAAGTTCACTTTCATACAGTGTTTGAAACGACATTAAGAAAGAGCCTCTGAAATGGACTCCAGGAGAGACACTGGATTCTTCTCTCTCGTTATCTGTCCTTGTTTCAAGCCGTCTTGTCCTCTCGTCTTTCCCAGCTTTCAGGGGGCCCTCATGCATTGCACAGAGTCGGACACGACTGAAGCAACTTAGCAGCAGCAGCAGCAGCATGCGTGGATTCTCTCATGGCCCCTTCATCCACCTTCAAAAGCAGGAGCACAGATTCTTCCCATCTATATCTCTCGATGCGTCTCGGCCTCGATCTCTCTCCATCTCTCCCCCGATTACTTCTGTCCTCCCATCTCCTTCCGGGACTTCACGCTCCTGCGACCCTCCTGCAAGAACCGTGGCCATGACATAGTGGAACCACCTGAGAAAGCCTACAGGCAGTTCCCCATCTCATCACCCTTAAATGAGTCACGTCCGCAATGCCCCCTTTGACATGTAAGGTAACATATTCACGAGTTCCAAGTATTCACGCAAGAACAGTTGAGGACGGGAGTCAGAGGAGGATTTATTCAGTTATTTGGCCAACCACCTCCACTCGAGGATTCTGACCTAAATGACAGAAGCAGAATAGGTTTTCATCCAATATCCAGTAGATATCGGTTGTTTTGGTGGCTGTTGGGGGTCTTTGCTGGTGGCTCAGACGATAAACAGTGTGCCTGCTAATCCGGTAGATTGGGGTTTGATCTCTGGGTCGGGAAGATCCCCTGGAGAAGGTAATGGCAACCCCCTCCAGTATTCCTGCCTGGAGAATCCCATGGACAGAGGAATGTGGCAGGCTACAGTCCACGGGGCTGCAAAGAGTCGGACGTGACTTGGTGACGGACACTTTCACCTGGTGACTGTTAGTGGGTGTTTTGGGCTTCCCAGGTGGTGCTAGTGATTAAGGAATCTGCCTCCCAATGCAGGAGATGTAAGAGACGGGTTTGCTCGCTGGGTTGGGAAGATCCCCTGGAGGAGGGCACGGCAACCCACTCCAGTCTTCTTGCCTGGAGAATCCCATGGACAGAGGAGCCTCTGGGCTACAGTCCACGGGGTCGCAAAGAGTCGGACACGCCTGAAGGGAATCAGCACACACACACACTGAAGGGAATCAGCACACAGCACGCACAGTGCTTTGCCAATGCCTTTGAAAGCACCGTTACATT
This sequence comes from Connochaetes taurinus, assembly GCA_006408615.1. NCBI lineage: Eukaryota > Metazoa > Chordata > Mammalia > Artiodactyla > Bovidae > Connochaetes > Connochaetes taurinus. The sequence continues at coordinate 22,192 of SJXO01003703.1, forward strand.
TCAGGGTATGGTGTCTGCCTCTGCTTGACACTGGAAAGTGTGGAAACACATTCACCGGACGATGTTTCAGCGTGCCAAGTGTGTACAGAACTCCCCCCCGCCCACCATCACGAGCTGAAGTCATGATTTAGGCTAGATGGCGAGCACACATTTCAAAAAGAAAAAGAGAAATCATGATGTACCCTCCAGAAGAAGTGCCAGGAACCAGCACGGGAGATCCCACCCATGACAAGGTCATGCGGAAGAGTCCTGATAAGCAAGGCCTCAGGACTCGACAGACCCCCCCCGGACCTGCTCGAGCATCCACCCCCCAAACCAGAATCTGTCTGTCTTACTATTTCGTGTCTTTCACCAACTCTTCTGACATTAACAGGGGCTGTCCCTGACCAACTTTCTCTGGAAAGAGTTAACTTAGGGCTCCAGTTGATAAATCTCCTGGGCATGAAAGGAGTGTTTCAAACCCCCTATTAGCATTCTGGCTTACTTGGCTGGTTTATCCAGACTCTTGCAACATTGTTGAGCCTATGCTTGCTGCCAAGTTCTCACATCCCTTATCCACTGTGTTCCTGGGAGTGCATATAGTCAGGATATAGTAGAAACAAGTAACAGCCTTAGCATTAGCAACATTAGACTTTGAGTTAATAAGTTCTTTCTTCGCTGTAACCTGCTCAATCTTTGCTCCATAAAAATGTAACTCTGTACTTTAAGGGTGACGCAGGCTAGGAATTTAAGAAGAAACACTTTAAGGGAAAATTATTGTTCTGGCTGACCAACCTTTATCAAAAAGGGGTCATAAAATATCAACAGGCCTCTGGGCCAGAAGATAATGTACAAAAAATAACAGTCTTGCAGGAAGGAACCTGATATCGATGAAAGTTATTACCGATGGAATGTTGAGTTGACTCTGCATTTTTCACCTTGCTGTATGTATAACTCAGGGTATAAAGGCCCCGAGGAAAATAAAGTAAAGGGGCCTCGCTCACTGAAGCTTGGTCACCCCGTGTCATTCTTTCCTTATCTCTTTCTCTATCTTTCTTCATTCGCCGACGTCATCCATCCTGAGGATATCCCTGGACTCTGCTGAGGCTGGACCCCGTAAGAACACTATCCGCTGGACAGATGCGTCACATTTCACTTCAAAGAGCCAAGTCAAAAATGGGGAAGATTTGTTTCTAATGTAAACGGGTGCTGGGTTTAGTAGAAGGAGTTGAGAAAGCTTGGACGTAAGGAACGTGTCAGGTGGACCGCTGCTGTGCAATCTCTCAGTGGAGTCTGACTCTTTGCCACGCTATGGACTGTAGCCCTCCAGGCGCCTCTTGTCCATGGGATTCTGCAGGCCAGAATACTGGAGCGGGCTGCCATTTCCTCCTCCAGGGGATCTTCCGGACCCAGGGATCAAACCCGGGCCTCCCGCGTCTCCTACATTTCAGGCAGGTCCTTTACCCGCTGAAATGTATAACTAAATCACCTGTACACCTGAAATGAACACAACGCTGTACGTCAACGGTATACTTCAGTAACGTTTGCAAAAACAGCAAGACTTTTCTCTACTGTGAAGTTTGACCAAATCACACTTTCTTAGGTGAAGAGATGGCAGAATCTAAGATGCTGAGAGAGAGACAAGAGAGAGACAGACAGACAGACAGCAGCCACTGGCTCTTCCTAGTATCTAAAGATGCGTCACCAACCTCTAAGGGACTGAGTACGCCGTGAAGTCACCCACATCCTGGGATGGGCTTGTACCAACATCCTGGGACGGGCTTGTACCACCTCCTGCTGATGCCTATAGGAAAAGAAGCACCGAGATCAGTTAACGAGGGCACTTTTCCGCAAGGAGTAAGTGCGAACATCCTTACAAGAACGGGTGAGCAATAGGGCAAAGATGGTGGAGCACACCAGTCCCCGACTGACCACCCCAGAGGCTTCAGGGGAAAGAGACTTCTCTCTGTGCTTTTCTCACGCTTACAGCTTTCATCCGCCTGCATTTAAATTACCAGTTTCCACTGGACCATCTGTATGTCCAATAAACGTCAGTACAATTTCCATTGGACCGTCTGAATCTCCAGTGGGCGTGGCGTTCAGGTCTGAGCACCTGATAAAGTACGGCACGTTTATCACAATCGATGTTCTCAGAAGGAAAATACTGGAAGACAGACGCCAACGAAACACAAATTGAGCACATGCGTGCTAAGTCGAGAGTATCCTAGTTTTGTGGGTTTTTTTTTTTTTTTTGCAGTTATGTAGCAACGCTCCCACATGCTCCGAATGGCTCTGCACATCTGTCTCGTACTTGATGAGCTCGGGCAAGGCGTCTTAAGCCGCCCACCTTCAACCCTACACAGTGTGAACTAGAAAGACATGGGCGTTTATTTTACTGGCAAAATGCTGCTTTCCTGTCCTGCTGACGTCCGTGCGTCCCAGGCAATACAAGCACATCCCAGGTGAGAGAAGAACCAGGGGCCGCCAAATGCCTAGACCCTCCCCCAGGGCACGTGTGCAAACAGGACACACCGATTCTGAGGAGGGCTGTTTCAAAATGTCACTTCACGTAAAAACCCTAAGAACATGTTTTGAAAGTAGCGAAATGCAGCAGGCATGCAAAGAACGTCCAGCCCCATCCGTGACCCAGAGAATGTGATGAAAAGGGAAAGCCAGTCTCGAACAATCACAGAAAAAAAAAAAAATAGGGAACTGACACTGTTTTTATTCAAGAGCGAGAGTTTGGAAATGGTCTGAAACGCTGGGACCACCGCCTAAAATTTTCCACTTTCCTCAGCCAGACTAGAAACTGCATTGAATATTTAAAGAAAGAAAAAAAAAATTGTTTTTCTTTTGCACCAAGAAAAATACTTCCATCAGTTCATCGTAGCATCTCATGAAGTACAGGCAGAATGGAAAAATCAGAAGCCAGCCATCGCTTCTCAGTTGCTGCCCAAATGCAAAGAAAATGAGCCGGGGTTGCAGGTGAGACATTAAGATTTCCAGGCAGTGTCAAAACTTCTTGTCCTCATTTCAGCTGGAAGGAAGGGACTGGCTACCTTGAATGTCTTCAAAGTCGGGTCTTTCCTCCGCAACAGCAAGTCTCTGAAAAAACATTATTTCAAGCATCGCTTTACCGCCAAATAAGCTAAGAAGCCACAAAGCGGTCGAATTCCTGGGGACATGGAGTTCACGCATGGAGATGTTGCCAGGGTTGTCATAATAAAGTACTCCAGATGAGGAGGGCTGAAGCAACAACTATTTATGTGTCCCAAACCAGTCCAATCCTAAAGGAAATCAGTCCTGAATATTCACTGGAAGGACTGATGCTGAAGATGAAGTTTCAATCCTTTGGCCATCTGATGCAAAGAGCTGACTCACTGGAAAAGACCCTGATGCTGGGAAAGATTAAGGGCAGGAGGAGAAGGGGACAACGGAGGATGAGATGGTTGGATGGCATCAGTGACTTGATGGACATGAGTTTAAGCAAGCTCCGGGAGCTGGTGATGGACAGGGAGGCCGGGCGTGCTGCAGTCCAAGGGGTCGCAAAGAGTTGCACGAAGCTGAGTGACTCAACAGCAACAACAAATTTATTTTTTTGGTTGTGCTTGGACTCAGCTGAGGTATTCAGGATTTTCCATCTTAGCTGTGGCATGTGGAATCTAGTTTGCTGAACCAGGGATTAAACCCAGGCCCCCATTTGGGAGCAGGGTCTTAGCTGCTGGACCATCAGTGAAGATCTAATAAGGAAGTGACTCTTAAAGACGATTGGCTGACATCTGCTGAACACATAAAAACACCTCTCAAATCCCCACCCCCACCCCCAACCGGGCAAAGACTCTCATCTGCCCTCTCGTGGACATGATTTGAGAAAAAAAAAAAAAGACCCTTCAGCCCTGTGACACAAAATTGTTTTCAATTGCGAATGGGTTGTTTCCTGCAGAAATAGAGAAGAGAACTCTGCTTGTGTTTCTTGTTAATTTATATAGTTGTTTTAATCAGGCACAAAACCACAACGGGCTCTATGTCAGCAGATTCTTTGTATACAAACGACTGATACGCTGGAAGTTCAAATGACTCTCGAGTAAACTATTTCTTCCTTTCTGTGGGCAGATTAGGCAATGATGAATTTTTTTTTCTTTCTTTCAATGTGCAACTTGGCCATGTTTAAATCTGCTGGGTGTACTTATCTTTGCAGAGTTTTGTAAGATTGGACAGCAGCTACACAATCCATCAAAAACCACAAAATGAGGCCTGGAGTTTGTGCAGAAGTTTTTAACAATGACTAGAAGGCAATGGCACCCCACTTAGTCCAGTCGCTCAGTTGCGTCTGACTCTTTGTGACCCCATGGACTGCAGCACGCCAGGCCTCCCTGTCCATCACCGACTCCCAGAGCTTACTCAATCTCATGTCCATCGAGTCCGTGATGCCATCCAACCCTCTCATCCTCTGTCGCCCCCTTCTCCTGCCCTCAATCTTTCCAAGCATCAGGGTCTTTTCCAGTGAGTGAGCTCTTCACATCAGGTGGCCAAAGCATTGGAGCTTCAGCATCAGTCCTTCCAGTGAATATTCAGGGTTGATTTTTTATTATTATTATCATTCCTGGTCCCACAAGCATTTCTCGGAACTGAAAAGGTATTTCATAATACTTCATCGCTGGATGTGAGCCCACTTGGAGAGCCAGGGACTTTCCGAAGTGTTGGAAAGGAACATCTCGGATGCAAGAAGTAGGAGAAAGAAGGTCCTGCTCTGTTTTGTCCCTTTTGGCTGCAGTGCACGACAGGGAAGAGACAAAATGCCTCATATTCTAAAGGGACCTCACTGTGTTCGCCTTGACCCGGTGGTCCTTGAAGGAGATGAAGGGACCTCCAGGGGACACTTGGCAATGCCTGCAGCTTCCTGGGTGGCTCGATGGTAAAGAACCCGCCTGCCAACTCAGATCACGTAAGAGTCTCAGGTTTGATCCCTGGGTCGGGAAGATCCCTTGGAGGAGGGCACGGCAACCCACTCCAGTCCTCTTGCCTGGAGAATCCCACAGACAGAGGAGCCTGGAGGGCTGCAGTCCATGGGGTTTCGAAGAGCTGGACACGCCTGAGCGACTAACACTTTCGCCATTTGTGTCTCTGTTGAGTTGCTTCAGTCGTGTCCGACTCTTTGCAACCCCGTGCTGTGTAGCCCGCCAGGCTCCTCTGTCCACGGGGATTCTCTGGGCAGGAATACCGGAGTGGGTTGCCACACCCTCCTCCAGCTCACTGTGTCCCTACCATTTCTCTAACTCATCTGTTTCATATTGTATATCATGACTTATCCATTCTATTTAGCCTTGTCTATGATGCTGGGAGGGATTGGGGGAAGGAGGAGAAGGGGACGACAGAGGATGAGATGGTGGGATGGCATCACCGACTCGATGGATGCGAGTCTGGGTAACTCTGGGAGTTGGTGATGGACAGAGAGGCCGGGCGTGCCGTGATTCATGGGGTCGCACAGAGTCGGACACGACTGAGCAACTGAACTGAACTGAACTGACTGACTTTTACATCAGATAGGTAAGACATATAGATGAATGGATAGGCAGACAATTTGTAAAATGCACAAGGACTTGAAATGCAACACCTTTGGGAGGGGTGCCGGGCACAGTGAGTAATGCAGTGATGGAAGAAACAGCTCTGGGAGGACTCAGCCAGGGATGGATCTGACTCCCTCTGGATTCTCTCTTGTGCCCGGTGCTGCCAGGCACCAGCAGGGGTGGGGGCACCTGTAGGGCAGCGTCGCCTGCTCCCTCTGCCCACCCACTGGCATGCCCGGCCCCCATTCCCCCACCAACCTCCTGGCCAGCCTGGTTTTGCAGAACCGGCCACCTTCCCTGACCCCTCAACACACCTGGCTCCACTGCTCATCACATCTTCTCTGTTTGCTGGTTATACGTCCATCCTTCCGGGACCGCTGCTTCCCGACCCTCAGAGAGCTCCCAGATGCTCACGGGTCTTCCTCCATTGGTGGTTCCCACACGGGGGACCAAGGCCGGCAGCGAGGACCGCTCTGCAAATGTCCCCACACCTGGGGACCAAGGCCGGCAGTGACGACCGCCCGGCGAACGTCCGGGCAAGTACTGTCACTTCTTAGTTCTCCTCACAGCTGCTACTGAAGGAGTCTTAGATGAGGATGCTGGCTCTCCATCCCTGAGAGCCATTCTGCAACACACAGGGAGTGTCTCTCTAGGCCCAGAGAACAGCTGAGAAGGATGCTGAAGCCAGCCTAGTCCTCAAAGTCCCTTGAGCATAAAGCAAGTGAAAGTGAAGTCACTCGGTCGTGTCCAGCTCTTTGCGACCCCATGGACTGTAGCCCACCAGGTTCCTCTGTCCCTGGAATTCTCCAGGCAAGAATCCTAGAGAGGGTTGCCATTCCCTTCTCAGGGGATTTTCTCAATTGAGGGATCGAACCCGGGTCTCCCGCACTGCAGGCAGATGCTTTACCATCTGAGCCACAAGGGAAGCCCCCTTGAGCATAAAATGCAATAAAAGACAAGTTTTTTCTGCAATGTTTTCTCAACCAGACCTTCCGCCACAGCAAATCCCGGGCATCTGATTCTATTTCAGAGCAAAGGAAGTGAAGAAGCTTTGTTGCAATGCTTCATGGCATATGTGTGCACGTACTGGGCTGCTTTGGGGGAATTTTCTGATATTTTTTTCCAGTATAGTTACGTACGGATGTGAGAGATGGACCATAAAGAAGGCTGAGCACTGAAGAATGGATGCTTTTGAACTGTGGGGCTGGAGAAGACTCTTGAGAGTCCCTTGGACAGCAAGAGATCAAACCAGTCCATCCTAACGGAAATCAACATTGAATATTCATTGGAAGGACTGATGCTGAAGCTGAAACTCCAATCCTTTGGCCACCTGATGCGAAGAAGTGGCTCACTGGAAAAGACCCTGATGCTGGGAAAGATTGGGGGCAGGAGGAGAAGGGGACGACAGAGGATGAGACGGCTGGATGGCATCATCGACTCAGCGGACATGACTTTGAGCTAGCTCCAGTACACAGTGAAGGATAAGGAAGGCTGCTGTGCTGCATTCAATGGGATTGCAAAGACTTGGACACGACTGAGCGATTCAACAACAAAAAAAGTGGAAGGGGGGGAATGGTGTGCCCCTGCTTCCGCAGGCCTCTCCCACCGACATACGGACAAAGAACTGGATGTGAAATTCCTTTTCCTATCTCTGCGTTTCCTCACTTTGTTCAATTTCTACTTTCTCACTGGAAGAAACGTGATTCAATTTTCCTGAAACATCACCACCAGACTGAGATCCTATAGCTCTTTTTAAGTATCTCCTCATGCCAGGAGAAAAAAAAATGTTTAAAATCATCTAGGTTATTTACATATTTTTGAAATGTTTTCACGAGGTTACATAGGATTTCATGGGAAAAAAAACATCGATGCTTCATGTAACAGAATCATATGTAGATTGAAAAAAAACAAAAGTGTGTACATTTCGTGCAATGCCAGGGAACCCAAATTTGACATTCTTCTGAAACAAAAGGGATTCGAGAAATTCTTTTCTCCAAGTTTAGAAACCATTCAAACTTGATGAGTTTGCTGTTTTGATCATAATTTAAATTTCTTCCAGATTTATATCCTTAGGGGGGAAAAAATATGGCTTCATGCTTTTAGCTAAGAAAGATCAAAATAGTATATTAAATGCTCTCAGAAGACTTTTTTGTACATAGAAAAAATATTCAATGAGTTAATACAAATCAGAAACAGGCTGATTCTCCCTGAGATTACACAAGCATTTTAGCATTAAGAAAAGGAAGGGTAAAAAAAAAAAAAAAGATATCAGCTACTGAAAAAGCAACACCTTCTCATCTTTCATGGAGAAGATCAATGAAAACATATCAAATACGCAAAGAGAAAGATCTCAAAAGCTTTAATTATGGTTCAGATGCCCAACTTCCAAACGAAAACGAAGGCAGCCATGTCTCTGCTCCCTACACAAGGTAGGATCATACCCATGCGTACATGGAGGGAGAAAGTGGCTGGGTAAGCACGTTGGATTAAGCCACAGAGTCATCTGATGACTTTATCCAAGTCAAGTGATAAAAAAAATCTCATCTGAAACGCATACATTGCTTCCCCTTCCAACGTCCCCTAGTCTAAGGGAAATCCCTTCAGAAATCCAAGCGGACCTTGGTTTGACTGTTCAACGCGGCCACTTTGGAGAGACACGACCTCCCATGAATGTACCACCTTCCACCTGCCAACAGGCTTCCCAGCGCCATCTTGATGTCCCTTCAAAACCAATGGCGACTGCTCGTCCATGTTCAAATTAATTATAAACAGTATGCTCGTTGCTCAGTCATGTCTGCCTCTTTGCAAGCCCATGGACTGTAGCCCCCCAGGCTCCTCTGTCCACAGGATTCCCCGGGCAAGGATACTGGGCTGGGTGGTCATGCCCTCCTCCAGGGGAGCTTCCCCACCGAAGGATCGAACCCACGTCTCTTCACGTCTCCTGCGTTGGCAGGCGGGATCTTAATAACAGCAGCACCTGGGAAGTCCAACTTTACTCCGATACAAAGTAATTTAAAAAAATTTTTGAAGCTCCATTCTAGATCAAATGTCCTCCAAAAAAGGAGGCATGAAAAACCGAAGGTAGCTGATTCTCATGGTTTTTTCCATTAAAACGTGGATGGCGTGCGCTTATCACACTAACTCTACTGAACGCACGATGCTAGTCAGCATGAAGGCAATGTGGCTCCCCATGGGGGATTCGATTTTGCTCAAGGTACAGACGACACACGTTAGCCCGCCTCTTCTTGACCCTGAGATTCATGACACTACCAGTAAGGGAGGAAACTCTCACAATTAAGTCTAACACAAAACCCAGAGGGCTCTTGAAAGAGAAGAGAGAAGGAATACTGTGTGTTTTGTCAATTATGCACACGCTCGGTTGTGTCTGACTCTTAGCGACCCCGTGGACTGTAGCCCACCAGACTCCTCTGTCCTTGTTCAGGCAAGAATATTGGAGTGGGTTGCCATGCCCTCCTTCAGGGGATCTTCCAAATGCCAGATCAAACATGCGTCTCCTGCACTAGCAGGGGAATTCTTCACCACGGAGCCACTGGGAAGCCCTCTGTCTAATACAGAGAGGGAATCTCTTTACAGAAGGTTAGACAGGAGCTGTCTTGAAAGAGCCTCCACGTGGCAGAGGGGAGTTCAACAGACAGGACCACAGCGGCCGCCGTGCTGTGCTCATAGGTTGTGCGGATGTGTTATGTTTAATGGATTTAAGCCATCTCTCTATGTGGCTGAACCCACGTTGCTGGTGACAGACGGGCTCCCCCCCCGTGGCGGCCATCTGAGTGTTCGTTTGTGCCGTGGAAGTGAGATTTAAAAATGGAAGCTCAAGCTGCCGCCATCTGGGTACCATTTGTCCGGAAGAATGCAGAGACGGGCTCTGTCCTTCATGGTGTCAACTGGTGGAACTCTGGGGCTGTCCGGTTGCCCATGTACATACTCAGGGTCCACAGTCCACTGGGCAAACGAGGTACTAGAAGCTGGCAGGTAATAGCTGGGTATGAGGTATACATAAAAACCATGCACGGTGGGAAATGGAAAGTGTCCAAGATGGGTCCATGGAGGAACGGCTGTTCACACTCAAGTGTTGAAAGATGCGTTTCATCAGTAGACAAGACCCAGAGAATCAGCAGTGTGAGAAGAACTCATGCTGTGAATGAAGCGAGGCTTGAAATAACGTTCACGGAGAAGAAGAGCCATCTAACTCAGGTGTCCCAGAGTACCCACATTGCAGGGTACTGCAATCATATGCTGCTCATATCACGAGTATCGTATGTCTTATCACCGTCAATCATAATGACGAGTGGATCAAGAAGATAGAATACACACACACGGCGGAATATTACTCAGCAACGAAAAGGGACAAGGTAATGTCATAGGTAGCGAAACGGAGGGACATACAGATTTTCACACTGAGTGAAGTCAGTCAGACAGAGGAGAGATACCGGATGACATCACTTATACACAGAATCTAAAAAAAAAGAAATGAGACAAAGCAAAGTGTTAGTGAGAGAACAGCATTACATTTTCGGCTGACCAAAATAAAAATCGCCAGCCACGGACGTTAGTTTCTGCAAAAATCCACCAGTCCGTGATGAATTCATATGCCAATGTCCTCCCCAGATGTTACCTTCTTGAAAGGCGTGAGAAATACACTGTGGTTGTAAACTCATTCACACGTTCTATGCATTTGTTGCTGCTGTTTAGACTTTTAAGTCTTGTCTGACTCTGTTGCAACCCCATGGACTGCAGTCCACCAGGCTCCTGCATTCTCCACTATCTCCAGAGTTTGCTCAAATTCATGTCCACTGAGTCGGTGATGCCATCCAACCATCTCCTCCTCGTTCTCCTCCTGCCTTCAATCTTTCCCAGCATCAGGGTCTTTTCCGATGAGTCAGCTCTTCAGGTGGCCAAAGGACTGGAGTTTCAGCTTCAGCATCCACCCTTCCAATGAATATCCAGGGCTGATTTCCTTGAGGATGGACGGGTTGGATCTCCTTACAGCCCAAGGGACTTGCAAGAGTCTTCTCCAGCACCATGGTTGGAAAGCATCAGTTCTTCAGTGCTCAGCCTTCTTTACGTTCCAGCTCTCACATCTGTACCTTACAAGAGTCTCTACCATGATTGATACAGGGTCCATCAAATCCTAGTGCAATCGGCCTCCTGAAATATTTCAGGGGATGCTATCTGGCCAAGGCAGCTCTCTCTCTCTCTCTCTCTGCACACAGGGATCCACATTCTTCCAGAGGGCAGACTCAATTGTGGTTTCCTGGGCAATCTGGAGCCTCACAGGATGTCGGATGAAGACGGCTGTGGGTTTCACGACCGGATGTTACAGCTGATGGGGAACCACAGATGGCGGGACTCAGGCCGTTGTTAGGAAAATAAAGTCACTGCAAACAGCAGAAAAGGAAATCGGAGTGCTGTTTGCAATCAGGATGAGATGCTGGGTCCTTCCCCTTGCATGTGGCCACTGACCTTTCCCAAGAGTGGTTTATAACGAAGTCAGCACGATGCCTTTCTCGGGACCGACCACACCTAACGTTTGCAAACTGGGGACTCTGGCTCGGCGCTCTGCAGAGGAGACAGCTGTTTGCTGTTAAAGGCATTGCCCGCGGTTTTCAGGGTGTCATCATGCCCCCTCAGGCTCCATTCCTGCAGCTTGTTTCCTCAGGTTTAGGGGCCAGCCTGCAGCTTTCATGCCCCAGCACACCAAGGCATCCCACTGGACACACACAAAAAATTACATTTATACTGGATCAATTTGGAGAAAAGGATACTCTTTCCAAAAAAAAAAAAAGCCCTGTTTTTAATTTTCCTCTTTTTAGCAAACTGTTGAAGTAATCGCCTGCATTAGAGAAAGTAATAAAAGCAACGCTTTTTTATTAGCATCAGAAACTTTCCACACAGAAGGGTTTCATCAAAAACATGCTGCCTTTTGTCAAGTACAAGGGTGAGGCGGATATCTTCCTGTTTCTTTGGTCTGCTGCTTACAAGGAAATCTGCCTTTTCGAAGCCGAATTAAGAGACAAATAATAATATTTTTATCTATTTTTAAAAAGTTTTATTATATATTTAGTATATATATTGAAATACATATATTATAAAATAAAAGTTTTATTTAAAAGTATAGTTGATTTACAATACTGAGTTAGTTTCAGGTATACAGCAAAGTGAATTAGTAACATATAGATGTATAGATATATATATCACTAATTCACTAAAGCGAATATATATATACATACACATACACTTTTTTTTAGATTCTTTTTCCATATACATCATTACAGATTACTGAGTAGAATTCTCTCTGCTATACAGTAGTAGGTCCTTATTAGTTATCTGCTTTATATACTGTCGGAGAAGGCACTGGCACCCCACTCCAGTACTCTAGCCTGGAAAATCCCATGGACGGAGGAGCATGGTGGGCTGCAGTCCATGGGGTCGCTGAGGGTCGGACACGACTGAGCGACTTCACTTCGCTTTATATACTGTAGTCTGTATGGGTGTGCTTCGTCACTCGGTCACGTCCAGCTCTTTGCAACCCCGTGGAATGCAGCCCGCCAGGCTCCTCTGCCCATGGGATTCTCCAGGCAAGAACACTGGAGTGGGCCGTCATTTCCTCCTCCAGGGGATCTTCCCAACCCAGGAACTGGACCCAGCTCTCCTTCATTGCAGGCGGATTCTTTGCCGACTGAGTTACGAGGCAATGCCCATGCTATACAGTCGGTCTTTACAAACTATTTGATCAATAGATTGATATATTAATTATTAATTAATTAAGATATAGTCTGTATGTCCATCCCAATCTCCCAATTTATCCGTCCCCGCTTCCCCTCCTTGGCAATCTTAAGTTTGATTTCTCCATCTGTGACTCTGTTTTGTAGATGAGCTGAAAGGACAAATAATGATTAAGCCTTGCCTCATCTTGGGCATGGTGTGGAATAAAGGTAAGAATGGAAATTCACATAATTTACAATGTGTATGCACGTGCGTGTATGTGCGTGTGAGTTGCTCAGCGGTGTCTGACTCTTTGCAGCCCCATGGACTGTGGCCCTCCAGGCTCCTCTGCCCATCGGATTCTCCAGCCAAGGAAACTGGACTGGGTTGCCATTTCCTCCTCCAGGGGATCTTCCCGATCCAGGGATCAAACACTCATCTCTTTCAGCTTCTGCATTGGCAGGGGCATTCTTTACCAACAGAACCACCTGGGAAGCCCAATTCGTAATATATATAGGGAGACAAACAAAGGCTTCCCTGGGGGCTCAGCTGGTGAAGAATCTGCCTGCAATGCAGGAGGCCTGGGTTCCATCCCTAGGTTGGGAAGATCCCCTGGAGAAGGGAACAGCTACCTACTCCAGGATTCTAGCCTGGAGAATTCCATGGGCAGAGGAGCCTGGTGGGCTACAGTCTGTGGATCTGCAAAGAGTCAGACACCACTGAGCGTCTGAGCATGCACACACACACACACACACACATATTACAAATTATGTCAACTTCTGTTCTTATGTTTATTCCACACTGTGCCCAAGGTGAGGCAAGGCGGGGGGGTCGCAAAGTTGCCTGGGCAACTTTCACTTTCATAGGGAGACATTCCTAGGAAAATATCAACCACCTTCTAGGTAAAATTTTAAGAAGCACGAGTTTGGGTATACAAGCCTAAAGACCCTCAAAGGATCAAAGTGGGCAGAACTGCGATGGTCTTATTTCCAAAATGCCAAAGAATTTACAGGGTGCAGAACTTGGCAGATAAAACTGTACAGAAGGTGGTTTGGAGAGGCTGCAAGAAAGGACCAAGCATGGGGCGAACACGCAGACACCCGAAGCCTAGAACAGTGGTTATCTTCTGTGTCGTCACACTGGGTCTTTGTTGCTTTGAGCAGGCTTTCCCTAGTTGTGGCAATTGGGGGCTACCCTCTAGTTGTGATGCTCAGCTTTCTCTTTGCAGCAAGCAGCTGCTCTGGTTGTGAAGCATGGGTTCCAGGCACACGGGCTTTGGTAGTTTGTGGACATGGGCTCACAAGTTGCAGCATGTGGGCACTGGAGCTCAGCAGCTGTGGTGCATGGGGCTTCGTTGCTCTGCAGCATGCAGAATCTTCCTCGACCAGGGATTGAATCCATCTCCCCTGCACTGGCAGATGGATTCTTATCTGCTGGACCACCGGGGAAGTCCCCAGAATAGTGGTATGTATTCTCTGGGTGAAGAAAGCACTAAGATAGCTCCCTTTATAACCAATTCTGTAAACAAAGGAAAAAAACAAAAAAACTCCCCATCCAAAGGAGAAGGGGCTGCTGAAGGACTTCAGAAGGTGAGAAGAATTGGTTATTTCTGGAACCCATCTACTAGAAAAGCAGGAGAAATGTTCTGAGAACGGGAGGGAGCGCATGCATGCTTGCTAAGTCGCTTCAGTCGTGTCCGACTCTGTGCGACCCCACAGACGGCAGCCTACCAGGCTCCCCTGTCCACAGGATTCTCTAGGCAAGAACACTGGAGTAAGTTGCCACATGAAAACCCAGACGCATGAAAATGAATGACCGCGGAGTGGCACACATCTCAGATCACATCCTACAGAAAATCACCTCCGAGAGGCAGGAGACAAACTCAAATGAAAATGTACAACCCAGAGGAAAGGTTTAACGCAGTGAAAACGGGAAGAGATTTGCTGTTGTTCTGTTTGAATACAGAGAAGAGATTGAGCTCCTCCATGTAAGAGGAATCACTCAAGAAGACAAACACTATTCAACCAAAAGACAGTTCAGGAAGCATAATACGAGAGAACCTTCCTGAGCTGGCAGACACAAACCCAGAGATGAAAGACATTTCTGACTTGGTAGACACAAACCCAGAGATGAAAGACGTTCCTGAGTCGGCAGACATGAATCCACAGAAGAAAGACGTCCACTGAATTTAAAGAAGTGACAAGTAAGTAACCTGTTAATTCTGTCCCACATCAGAGCGCTGTCCAGCCCCAAATGTCAGTGAAAAGTGAAGTTGCTCAGTCGTGTCCGACTCTTTGCGACCCGTGGACTGTAGCCCACCAAGCTCCTCCGTCCATGGGATTCTCCAGGCAAGAATAGTGGAGTGGGTTGCCATTTCCTTCTCCAGGGGATCTTCCTGACCCAGAGATCGAACCCAGGTCTCCCACATTGCAGGCAGATGCTTTAACCTCTGCACCACCAGGGCTGAGGCTGAGAAACTTTGACTGAGCATGAAGTCAAGATTTTATCTATCTGCTCTATCCATCCATCCGTCTCTCTTATGTATCCATTCATCCATCATCTATCCATCCATCCATCCATGCAGATACATCCATCTATCCATAATCTATCCCTACTATCTATGTAGCTTTCTGTCCTATCAATCAATCTATCCATCCATCATCTGTCTGTCCTATCAATCAATCTATCCATCCATCATCTGTCTGTCCTATCAATCAATCTATCCATCCATCATCTGTCTGTCCTATCAATCAATCTATCATCAATATATGTAGCTGTACTATCCTGTATCGAGCTATCATATCTATCAAGCCACCCACCCATTCATGTATCCATGTATCCATCCACCCATGTCTACTACCCATGCATCACCTGTCTCTACTACCTGTCTATACCATCTACCAGTCTCTACCATCTTTCCATCATCTGTACTATAAATCAATCGACCATCTATCAAGCTATTTAGCTGTACTATGTATCATCAAGCTATCATTTTCATCAATCCATCCACTCACCATCTGTTTATCCATCCACCCATGTCTACTATCTATCCAATGTCGGCCTCCACTATCATCTATGAATCAATCTCCATCTACCATCTATCAACCTACCATTTCTATTGATCCATCCACACATAAGCTACCTATCCATTCACTAATCTCTGTGATCTACCTGTCCGTTCATAGATCATCTATCTATCATCTTGCATCAATTGAACTATACCTCCACGTCTGTGTGTACTCCCTGTCAATGCATCATCTCACTCGACTCTTTATCTGTCGTCTATCTCTACTATCAATATACCATCTATCGATCGGTCTGTCTCTACTCTCTATCACCAACCAACCTATCTATCTGCACTATCACCTATCAATCTACCACTTCTATCAATCCGGCCACCCAAGCACCATCTATCATGTCTCTCTACCCACCCATTCAACCAGCATCTGTCTATCATGTTTGTCTACCCACCCATTCAACCAGCATCTATCATGTCTGTCTACCCACCCATCCAACCGCCATCTATCATGTCTCTCTACCCACCCATCCAACCGCCATCTATCATGTCTCTCTACCCACCCATTCAACCACCATCTATCATGTCTGTCTACCCACCCATTCAACCACCATCTGTCTATCATGTCTCTCTACCCACCCATCCATCTGTCTCTCCTACCTACCTATTTCTACTATCAGTCTATGTAATCTATCACCTGTCCACTTACCTGTCTCTACTACCTACCTGTCTATATGTCATCTACGTAATACATCAATCTGTCTATGTATCTACCGATCATGTATCCATGTGTCTTCGTCTCCTACCTGTCTATCTTTGTATCTATCTATGTGTCTATGGCTGCGGTTCTCAACTGGGGATGACTGTGCTCCTTAGAGCACGTATGACAAGGCGTGGAGACATTTTTTGCTGTCAAAAGTAGGGCAGGGGGCTGCTCCTGACACCTCGTGGGAGGAGCTCAGAGATGCTGCTCCACACCCCACAACACAGAGGACAGACCTTCCTCCCCCTAAAGAATTATCCAGCCAAATACATCAATCTGTCTATGTATCTACCGATCATGTATCCATGTGTCTTCGTCTCCTACCTGTCTATCTTTGTATCTATGTATGTGTCTATGGCTGCGGTTCTCAACTGGGGATGACCATGCTCCTCAGGGCACGTATGACAAGGCGTGGAGACATTTTTTGCTGTCAAAAGTAGGGCAGGGGGCTGCTCCTGACACCTCATGGGAGGAGCTCAGAGATGCTGCTCCACACCCCACAACACAGAGGACAGACCTTCCTCCCCCTAAAGAATTATCCAGCCCCTAAACATTAGAGCTTCCGAGGTGGAGACCCCCTTACCTAGATCTCTCATGCTATCTTAACCTCTGAACTCTTTTCTGCCTCCATTCTGCACTGACCTGGCTAAATGCCAGTTATGCATATATTTTTGTGGTTGTCGTCAGTTGGACCACAGTCTCAAGAGTTGAACGATCCTTTAAATTTGCCACCACTCAGGATGGAGATTCCTCAAAAAGCTAGGAGTAAAAGTACCATGAGTTAGCAATCCCACTACTGGACACATACCCTGAGGAAACCGTTATCAAACACATTATAGAATCCAGTGAAAAAGACACTGGATTGGAAAAGACATATATAACGCCATTTCACTGCAGCACTATTTACACGAGCTACGACAGGGAAGCCACCTAAACATCCATTGACGGATGAATGGATAAATAAGGTGTGGTACATATATATACAATGGAATATTACCCAGCCCTGAAAAAGGACACATTTGAGTCAGCTCTAATGAGATGGACGAACGCAGAGCTTATTATAAAAAAAAAGTGAAGTAAGCCAGAAGGAGAAAAACAAATACTGTATATTAACGCATATATAGTTGACTTCCCTGGTGGCTCAGACGGTAAAGTGTCTGTCTACAACGTGGGAGACCTGGGTTCGATCCCTGGGTCGGGAAGTTCCCTGGAGAAGGAAATGGCAACCCGCTCCAGGACTCTTGCCTAGAAAATCCCATGGACAGAGGAGCCTGGTGTCCATGGGGTCGCAAAGAGTCGGACACGACTGAGCAACTTCGCTATGGCATCGAGAAAGACGGTACTGACGAACCTGTCTGCAGGGCAGCAATGCAGAGGCAGAGACAGAGAACAGACTTAGGGACACGCTGGGGGAAGGAGGGGGTGGGATGAATAGAGAGACTAGCAGGGAAACACAGACACAGAGAGCATCTGTAAAACAGACAGCCAGTGGGAAATTCCTGTATGACCCCGGGGACTCAAACCAGGGCTCTGTGACAACCTAGAGGGGTGGAATGTGGTGGGAGGTGGAAGCGGGGTTCAAGAGGGAAAGGACATGTGTGTACCTATGGCTGATTCATGTGGACGGATGGCAGGAAGCAACACGCTTTTGTAGAGCAATTAATTACGCTTCAAGTAAAAACAAGTAAACTTTAAAAACGGCCACCACCCGCGGCAAGATCACTCCCTCGTTGACTCGTCTTCAACCTTCACCTGATTCCTGCCGTTAGTCCGCAACAGCCTACATTTCCCTCCCCCCGCCTTGCAGTCTGGTTGACACATGTCTTCCACGGTGCCTGTGGCTTGTCAACCCCATCACGCCGCTCTGCGAGGATGTGGTTCTCATTTCTATAAATAGGACGGTGCTGTAAATCTTACAGTGTTTGCTAAACGTCTCTCACTCAGCAAAATGCTTTTAGGACCTCATCATGGAGCCGAGCCTCCATCTGCGGGGCTCAACGGCCGTCTGTAGCGTCCGTCTAACACGCTCTGCGAGGGTCACGGGGTGAGGACCGCCCTCAGGCAGCCTGGAATTCCCTAAGCTACGGGACAGACCTGAGATGTGCCTGTTAAAAATTCCTGAAGGCACGTCTGTTAAGAATTCCTCTGGGCTTTACACCTATGCGGGGTATGGCTGGGTCATGAGACAGTCCACTCGGGGAAAAATCTGAAGTCTGGCCAGAATGCTCTTCAGGAGGGCAGCTACAATGCTGACTTTCTCACTGTAGGGGCGTTCTCACCTGCTCAGGCCCTTGAGAACATCAGGTGTGTTTCCATCGTTAACATCTTGCAACATCAAGGCACACAAAAATCTCTCTCGCTGTTGCTTTCCTCTGCAATTCTCTGCTCATTAACTCATCACTGAATAGGCCTTATTCTTTTGTGCTATGGAAACAGTGACAGACATTATTTTCTTGGGCTCCAAAACCACTGTGGATGGTGACTGCAGCGATGGAATTCAAACACGCTTGCTCCTTGGAAGAAAAGCTATGACCAACCTAGACAGCATATTGAAAAGCAGACATTAGTTTGCCGACAAAGGTTCGTGTAGTCAAGGCTATGGTTTTTCCAGTGGTCATGTACGGATCTGAGAGTTGGACTATAAAGAAGGCTTAGTGCCGAAGAATTGATGCTTCTGAACTGTGGTGTTGGAGAAAACTCTTGAGAGCCCCTTGGACTGCAAGGAGATCCAACCAGTCCATCCTAAAGGAAATCAGTCCTGAATGTTCATTGGAAGGACTGATTCTAAGGCTGAAGCTTCAATTCTTTGGCCACCTCATGCGAAGAGCTGACTCACTAAAAAAGACCCTGATGCTGGGAAAGATTGAAGACAGGAGGAGAAGGGGACGGCAGAGGATGAGATGGTTGGATGGCATCACTGACTCGATGGACATGAGTTCGAACAAGCTCCAGGAGATGGTGAAGGACCAGGAAGCCTGGCGTGCTGCGGTCCATGGGGTCGCAGAGTTGGACACGACCAAGCGACTAAACAATTCCTTTTTGCAGTCTTTCTATACGTCACCTGTTTCTTTCTTTTCTTTTTTAATAGAATTTCCAGTGTACTTTCCCCATTAATTTGTAGGAGCTCACGTGTCTTCTAGATAAGAATCTCTTTTTTTTGTTTGTTTTTATTGTTTGAGCTCATTTATTTATTTTTTATGGTGGTGCCATGCAGCCTTTAGAATCTTAGTTTCTTGACCAGGGATTGAACCCACATTCCCCTGCAGTGGAAGCAGTGTCCAAACCACTGGACCTGCAGGGAATCTTTCTGTTATATATTTGGATATCACAAATAACAGATACCAACCACCCTCTCAGCCAGCCACTAAATTTTGCTTACCATGTGCTTCACAGAAAGCCTTCATTTTAATTCAGTTCAGTTCAGTCACTCTGTCGTGTCCAACTCTCTGCAACCCCATGGACTGCAGCATACCAGGCCTCCCTGTCCATCACCAACTCCCAGAGCTTACTCAAACTCGTGTCTATGTTGAGCCACAGGGTTTTATCATTTTGTCTTGAAACCCACAGCACCTTGTGCTGTCTCTGCAAACACAGAAGCACACAGGTCATCTCTTGATACTTTGTGACCCCACAGACTGCAGCAAGCCAGGCTTCCCTGTCCTTCACCATCTCCCAGATTTTGCTCAGAGTCATGTCCATGGAGTCAGTGATGCCATCCAGCCATCTTATCCTCTGTCGTCCCCTTCTTCAATCTTTCCCACCATCAGGGTCTTTCCCAATGAGTCAGTTCTTCACATCAGGTGGCCAGAGTATTGGAGTTTCAGCCTCACTATCAGTCCTTCTAATGAATATTCAGGAGCGATTTCCTTTAGGCTGGACTGGCTGGATCTCCTTGCAGTCCAGGGGACTCTCAAGAGTCTTCTCCAGCACCACAGTTCAAAAGCACAGCTTTTTTTTAACATGCTGTCTAAGTTGGTCATCGCTTTTCTTCCAAGGAGCACGCATCTTTTGATTTCATGGCTGCAGTCACCATCTGCAGTGATTTTGGAGCCTCAAAATATAAAGTCAGCCACTGTTTCCACTGTTTCCCCATCTATTTGCCATGAAGTGATGGGACCAGATGCCATGATCTTAGTTTCCTGAATGTTGAGTTGGATTAAGTGAAATGCCTCTATTTTTTTCTTTACGTATAACCTCTGTGTCTATGATTTTGTTTACAAAATCTCCACCAAGGGACTTCCCTGGTGGTCCAGTGGGTAAGACTCCAAGCTCGCAATGCAGAGGGGCCAGGGATTCAATCCCTGGTCAGGGAACTAAACCTCAGATGCTACAGTTAAAGGGTCTTGCACGTTATCACTAAGACCCAGCACAGTGAAATAAGTAAATATATTCAAAAAAAAAAAAAAGGAAAGAAATATTCGCCTACTCCTAAGTTAGAAAGATTTTGCTCCTTCAATTTTTTAAAACTAATTTTTCTACCAAAGTACAGTCGATTTACAATGCTGTTAATTTCAGCTACACAGCAAAGTGAGTCAGTTATATAAACATACACATGTACTTTTTTTTCACATTCTTTTCCACTCTAGGTGATTAACAGATATTGAGTATAGTACCCTGTGCTATACATTACATTCTTGTGGTTTACTTTATATATTTGTTGTTAATTGTTGTTTAGCTGCCAAGTCATGGCTGACTCTTTGTGACTGTGGACTGTAGCCTTGCCAGGCTCCTCTGTCCATGGGATTCTCCAGGAAGAATATTGGAGTGGGTTGCCATTTCCTTCTCCAGGGGAATCTTCCCACCCCAGGGATGGAACCCACGTCTCTTGTATTGGCAGCTGGACTCTTTCCCACTGATCGGCCAGGGAAGCCCATTTTATATCTGCTCCTCTCGTTCAGTTGCTAAGTCATGTCTGACTGTTTGCAACCACACGAACTGCAGCACACTAGACTTCACTGTCCTTCGCCATCTCGCTGATTTCATACAAATTTTATATATAGTGGTGTGTTTACGTTAACCCCAAACTCCTAATTTATTCTTCTCCCCTTTCCCCTTCGGTAACCAAAAGTCTGGTTCCTATGTCTGTGAGGCTGTTTCTATTTCATCAGGAAGTTCATCTATGTTTTATTTTAGAGTCTGTTCTGGCACTCAGGACCGCAACAGCAAATAAAGTATGGTGACATCATAAATCCTAGAAAACCCGGTGTCCTCTGATTCAGAAATAGCAGGAATCTAAGGTAATTAACAGAGCTTCTTGTGGCTCAGAGGGTAAAGCGTCTGCTTGCAATGCAGGAGACTTGGGTTCGATCCCTGGGTCGGGAAGATCCCCTGGAGAAGGAAATGGCACCCCACTCCAGTACTCTTGCCTGGAGAATCCCATGGACAGAGAAGCCTGGTAGACTACAGTCCATGGGATCGCAAAGAGTCGGTCACGACTGAGCTACTTCACTATAACATAATTAACCACAAGGCAGACGGATCCCATTACTGCAGGCCCAAGCTTCCTGTCTGTTCATTTAAACCATGCTTTCGGTGTTTGAGCCCTTGAAATCCATATGTCTGCCCGGCAGGGGATCTCCAAGACAAGGGAAGGCAGTCACACAGTCCAGTGAGGTCCCCAAGAAGGCATTTCAGCGCGTGCCTGTCTACAGAAAACCATCACGGGCGATGGTCACCCGTAAGGAGTTTTCGTGAATACAGAGCCTGGGCCCGGATGCAAAGTTCTGAATCCTGAAACCCATGAACGCAAGTTTTCTCAGTGGTGACACTAACTCCCTCCTGGCACGTTCGCCATCCACTTCCTTACATTCATCCCACGAATTCTGGATGCTCGCGAATCAAGACCATCATGTCAACTAGACCGTGAACGCGTATGAGTATCTGTGTGTTGGCTGCTTTGTCGTGTCCGACTCTGTGCGACCCCATGGACTGTAGCCCATCCGGCTCCTCTGTCCATGGGATTCTCCAGGCAAGAACACTGGAGTGGGTTGCCATTTCCTCCTCCAGGGGAATCTTCCCAACCCAGCGATGGAACTTGCGTCTCCTGCACTGGCAGGCAGATTTTCTTTTTTAACCACTGTGTCACATGGGAAGCCGCAGACCCTGAATACCTCTCACCAATATTTATCTCCTTTCCATTCCTTTTATTAAGAGCAGGAACGTGGGCAGACAGACAATGGGCAGGTGCCCACTATTGTTTGGCTTCCGTTTCCTAGAATCTCAATGAAAACTTGGCTGTCTCCAGAGTCCTGTGGATGCACACAGATTTATCTGTCGCAATGACGTTGACTGCAAAGCCAACTACACACAGGTAACCTACACAATTTACCTGGTGTGTTTCTATTACATTTGCAACAATGTGATAGTTGGATCATAAAGAAGGCTGAGCAGCAAAGAATGAATGTTTTTTCAGACTGAGGTGCTGGAGAAGACTCTTGAGAGCCCCTTGGACTGCAAGGAGATCCAACCAGTCCATCCTAAAGGAAATCAGTCCTGAATGTTCACTGGAAGGACTGATGCCGAGGCTGAAACTCCAGTCCTTTGGCCACCTGATGCAAAGAGCTGACTCATTTGAAAAGACCCTGATGCTGGGAAAGATTGAGGGCGGGAGGAGAAAGGGACGACAGAGGATGAGATGGTTGGATAGCATCACCGACTCAATGGACATGGGTCTGAGCAAAGTCTGGGAGATGGTGAAAGACAGGGAAGCCTGGCTTGCTGCAGTCTGTGGGGTCACAAAGTATCAAGAGATGACCTGTGTGCTTCTGTGCTTGCAGAGACGGCGCAAGGTGCTGGGGGTTTCGAGACAAAATGATAAAACCCTGTGACTCAACGTAGACTTTTGCTTTTCGAGGCCGCTGCTTCATGAACAGAAAACGTCTCAGAAGACGGAAAGCCTTCGCAAGCGTTCATTCAAAACGTTTTCCTTTGCCTGGAGAAACAACTCCCACCTGTGTAAATATTAGATGGCCAGGATAGGACTGTTTACTTATCATTAAGAGAGCCTTCAGGACACCAGGAAGAAGAACGTTGCGTTTATTTTTCAACATGAGGTAACTCTTGAAAGCCACTGCAATGGCAGGATGAGACAGGAGGGTCCACGCTGGTAGGCAGAGTTACAAAACTGGTACAATAGCCCAGATGTATCATCCGGTCGTTACTGTATATGATGTTGAAACCACATACGGTTTCTCCTGGGTAGGACTGTGTCTGGCTCAGTGAACAGCTGGCCCTGACACAAACTGAAGCTCAGCATTTTTTTTTTTTTGCTGTCTGGCATTCAGAGTGCTGCTGAACGCAACTCACAGAAGAGAATGAGATTGTCAGCCAAGAACCGTGAGGGTATCTTGGGTGGACCGACGCTGTCATTTTAAGCTATTTTAAAGGACTCTTTCTTTCTCTGCCAGTCCCCTCTTCTGCGATGAATGGGAGCCTTGTTCTCTCGCTTGGAAAGGTTTGTTTTCTTTAAGGCAATCTTGGAAAGGTTTGTTTTCTTTAAGGCAATCCTGCTGAGACTTCCTTCTGAGCAAAAGCATCTGGGGACGGCCACACGATTCTGCATCTCGTCACAGACGATCTGCAGCAGGCGCGGCCTTTACCGATGGCGGCTGGTTTACCGTCCACGAGGGCAAGTCTGACCCCGACATTGCGGATAGGCAGCACTGGCACGTATCAGCACTGATAACCACCAGTTAAATTTGAGGAGGAGATAAACAGTGAACACTTTTTTTAAAGCACATATGTGAATCGGGGACAGACTTAGGATTTAAAAGTTCACTCAAAGAGATAGGGAGTTTGAGATGGACATGGACACACGGCTGTATTTAACATGGAGAACCAGCAAGGACCTGCTCTCCAGCACAGGGAACTCTGCTCAATACTCTGTAATTAACCTTATGGTTCCCAGGGGGAAGGATGGGGGAAGGGACAGTCAGGGAGTCTGGGATGGACAAGGACACACGGCTGTATTTAACATGGAGAACCAGCAAGGACCTGTGGACAGCTCAGGGAACTCTGCTCAATTCTCTGTAATTAACCTGATGGTTCCCAGGGGGAAGGATGGGGGAAGGGAGAGTCAGGGAGTCTGGGATGGACATGGACACACTGGCGTATTTAACAAGGAGAACCAGCAAGGACCTGCTGTCCAGCACAGGGAACTCTGCTCAGTGTCACGTGGCAGCCTGGATGGGAGGGGAGTTTGGGGGAGAGTGGATACGTGTGTATGTACAGCTGAGTCCCTTCCTGTCTACCTGAAACTATCACAACATTGATAATGGGTTATACTCCAATAAAAAGTAAAAAAGTTTAAAAAGAAATAAATCACTCACCATTTACCGCAACTTGAAATGTAAGCACGGTTCCTGTATCTTTTACTGGGCTCCCCTACTTCTATGAACTGAGAAAATACCTCGTTCTTTTTCTTTTTTTGGTAAGTAGGAGATTTGCTGTTCCGTCGCTCAGCCGTGTCCACCTCTTTACGATCCCATGGAGTCCGGCAGGCCAGGCGCCTCTGTCCTTCACCATCTCCTGGAGTTTGTTCAGATTCATTTCCATTGAGTCGGTGATGCTACGGAAACATCTCACCTTCTATCAGCCCGCTCTCCTCCTGCCTTCAGTCTTCCCCATCATCAGGGTATTTTCCAGTGAGTCAGTTCTTCACATCAGGTGGCCAAAGGATCCGAGTTTCAGCTTCAGCATCAGCCCTTCCAGTGAATACCTAGGGGTGATCTCCTTTAGGATGGACTGGTTTCATCTCCTTACAGTCCAAGGGACTCTGCTGCTGCTAAGTCGCTTCAGTCGTCTCTGACTGTGTGTGACCCCATGAGGCTCCCCGGTCCCTGGGACTCTGAGCTAGATTCAGATACACACGTGGTGGTCCAGTGGCTAAAACTCCACGCTCCCAATGCAGGGGACCTGGGTTCCATCCCTAGTCAGGGAGCTAGATTCCACATGTGTTAACTGAGTTCATAAGCCTACCTGCCAATGCAGGAGACATGGGATCGATCCCTGGCTCGGGAAGATCCCCTGGAGAAGGGAATGGCAACCCACTCCAGTACTGGAGAATCCCAGGGACAGAGCAGCCCGGCGGGCTACAGTCTACGGGGTCAGAAAAGAGTCAGATAGGACTGAAGCGCTAGACACAAGACACCCTGGAACTAAAGATCTCAGGAGCCGCAACTGGGACCCAGCATGGCCAGATAAATAAATGAATTATCTTAAAATTAAAAAGCAAACAAATACCCATCTGATGACAGCCCCCACTGCAGAGGTGCCTGGAGGAGGTGCAGAGGTGACGGAAGTGAACACTACTTAGAAGACGCCTTGTCCCCTTGAGCCTGGTTGCCGTGGCAACCCATTCACAGCGGAGGGATAAAAGCGTACCAAGGCCGGCTTCACAGGGACAAGAGAAAACAGACTCACGTCAGTTGATCTGTATTCTCTTCTGGGACCCAAACACAGTAAATTACTTTGTTTGCTTCTGTGTATGGATGTGAGAGTTGGACAGTAAAGAAAGCTGAGCGCTGATCAATGGATGCTTTTGAACTGTGGTGCTGGAGAAGACTCTTGAGAGTCCCGTGGACTGCAAGGAGATCCAACCCATCCATCCTAAAGGAGATCAGTCCTGGGTGTTCATTGGAAGGACTGATGCTGAAGCTGAAGCTCCAATCCTCTGGCCACCTGATGCGAAGAGCTGACTCAATGGAGAAGACCCTGATGCTGGGAAAGATTGAGGGCAGGAGGAGAAGGGGACGAGAGAGGATGGGATAGTTGGATGGCATCACTGACTCGACAGACATGAGTTTGAGTGAACTCTGGGAGTTGGTGATGGACAGGGAGGCCTGGTGTGCTGTACTCCATGGGGTCACAAAGCATAGGACATGACTGAGGCACTGAACTAAACTGGACTGTGGCAGATCAAATAAATGGAACAGAGATATTTCTAATAAGCTTCTCATTCTAAACGGGGAAAACCTGCTTTGGGCCTTCCAGGGGCAAGCTTTCTAGAACTAAATTGGATGACAAAGAGCAGATTTTCAAATAAAACAGGGGAGAAATGAGGCTTTGGGTCCCGCCTTATATTGTTATATAATAACATGGCCAAGATGCTGGGTTCGTACACCCAGCCACCCACCACCTAATCATCCAGTCCTGAGTGGAAGAAACATGCCTTGAGCTTTTTCTGGATTCCCAAAAGCACTGGAAAAAACCAGCATGTTGACGACATTTATAAATAATGATAGGATGTACTAGTGATGTGGAAATTATTTATTTACATGTTGCCCCTAGCAGCCTGGGGCAGTTCCTTCAAGAAGTCCATTCCTGGCCACAGCTAATCCTTTTGAAATTAGCTACACAGACCTGTTGGGATCAGCCCTGTCCGTGAACCCCACAAAGAGTCCATTGTTGTTTTATTTTTCAATAACTGCGATCCTGGTCTCTCTGACTGATGTTTGGTCTTTATTCTTTTTTTTTTTTTTTTTTTTTAATGGGGCAGTTCCTTCAAGAAGTCCATTCCTGGCCACAGCTAATCCTTTTGAAATTAGCTACACAGACCTGTTGGGATCAGCCCTGTCCGTGAACCCCACAAAGAGTCCATTGTTGTTTTATTTTTCAATAACTGCGATCCTGGTCTCTCTGACTGATGTTTGGTCTTTATTCTTTTTTATTTTTTTTTTTTTTAGCTTATGCTGGGGTTTTTGATGTTGTGCGTGACTTGCTCCAGTGGTAGAGAGCAGAGGCTACCCTCAAGTTTCAGGAGCTACTCTCTACGTGCAGGGCGTGGGCTTGTCATGGCAGTGAGTTTTCTTGCTGCAGAGCAGGGTCCCTAGGCGAGCGGATTTCCGCAGCTGCAGCACACGGGCTCAGAAGTCGCGCACAGACTTAGTTGCGCCACAGCGTGTGGAATCTTCCTGGACGAGGGATCGAACCCGTGTTCCTTCCACTGGCAAGAGAATTCTTATCCGCTGGACTAGCAGAGAAGTCCGGTCTTTGCTCCTTTGTATCCAGTGTTTTCCAGTGAATGCGGCAGAAGAGAACTGTGGTCAGGAAGGTTCTTTTGCCTAATGAAAGATGATAACTTCAATCATGGAAAGCTTTGCATATTCCTTTGGCTGGTAATGGCCCCTCTGATAGCTCAGTTGATAAAATATCCACCTGCAATGCAAGTAATTCGATTCCTGAGTGGGGAAGATCCCCTAGAGAAGGGACAGGCTACCCACACAAGTATTTTGAGGTTCCCTGGTGGCTCAGCTGGTAAAGAATCCGCTTGCAATCCTGGAGACCTGGGTTTGATCCTTGGGTTGGGACGATCCGCTGGAGAAGGGAAAGGCTACCCACTCTACTACCCTGGCCTGGAGAATTCAGTCCATGGGGTCGCAAAACACTGGACATGACTGAGCAGCTTTCACTGTCACTTGGCTGGCAAATATTCTTTTGAAGTGCTCTTCATTGTCTACTGACTGTTAAATTGCTCAGCTGGGCTTGGTTTAAAAATAAAGGCTTTTCACCATTTACAACAGCCCAGATGATCTAAATGTCCACTGAGAGAGGAATGGATAAAGACACGGTAGATATATACATCAGAATATTACCTCACCATTAAAAAGAATGAAATAATGCCATCTGCAGCAACACGGAACGATCCAGAGGGTGTCATGCTGAGTGAAGTCAGTCAGAGAAAGGAGAAATATTGCGAGGCAGCCCTTATATGCAGGATGGAAAAAGAAACGATACAAATGAACTTATTTACAAAACAGGACACAGTCACAGACTCAGAGAAGGAAATTCTGGTTCCCAGGGAGAAGGATGGGGGAAGGGACAGTCAGGGAGTCTGGGATGGACATGGACACACGGCTGTGTTTAAATGGAGAACCAGTAAGGACCTGCTGTCCAGCACAGGGAACTCTGCTCAATACTCTGTAATAACCTTATGGTCACCAGGGGGGAGGATGGGGGAAGGGAGAGTTAGGGAGTCTGGGATGGACACACGGCTGTGTTTAACATGGAGAACCAGCAAGGACCTGCTGGACAGCACAGGGAGCTCTGCTCAATGTCACGTGGCCGCCTGGATGGAGGGGAGTTTGGGGGAGAGTGGATACGTGTGTATGGATGGCTGAGTCCCTTTGCTGTCCACCTGGAGCCATCACAGCATTATTAATCAGCTGTACCCCAGTCCTCTCGCCTGGAAAATCCCATGGACAGAGGAGCCTGCTGGGCTGCAGTCCCTGGGATCGCCAAGAGTCGGACACGACTGAGTGACTTCACTTTCACTTTTCACTTTCATGCATTGGAGAAGGAAATGGCAACCCACTCCAGTGTTCTTGCCTGGAGAATCCCAGGGACAGGGGAGCCTGGTGGGCCGCCGTCTATGGGGCCGCACTGAGTCGGACACGACTGAAGCAACTTAGCAGCAGCAGCATACCCCAATACAAAATAAAACTTAAAAAAAAAATAATAATAATAATAAAGGCTTTTCTATCCAATTCCCTAATGAGAGATACCGTGGAACAATTACATACTGATATGCGTAAATTTCAGTCCCTTTCTCCAGGTAATAGTAACTCAGGAAGTGATCTCACATATTTTGGTTTTTTTACACCTAAATCGTGTGTGCACTCCTCATCTGCAAAAAAGGGTGGAATTCGGAATACACCCAAGCTGAAGCCCACGTCAATTTTTCACTCACATCTCAGAGGGCTGGCTCAACCACTGCAAAGAGAAAACCACATCTTCCAACCACATGAGTGAAGACTTGAGATGCAGTCAAATGTATTTCAGAAATATACGATGCCTTGGAGTTTCAGAATTTTCAGAAATAAATTAAAACAGGCGACGTGTCTCACATGCCAGAGAGACCACACTGCGACCTCTAAACAGATCCTACAACGGTCTGGGCAAGAGGCACTTATGAAATTATGAGCAGACTTCAGATCTGATGGCCCCATAAAAAAAATTAAAAATCGTAAAAACCTATAATAATAATTCTCTCTTTCGTGAGCCAAATACTCAGAATGGAATCACTCCCCACCCCTGACAATTTGTAATAAGCGGGTTGCAAACTGTCTCCTCTTACGTGGAATCTGTCATTATTTGGACTGAAATTTTTAATAATAGTCATTTTCCTATTATTCTGATTGAAGAGGGGTCTGATGCCTATTTTTAAGAATTGTAATTTATCCCTTTTTTAAAAAATTTCTTCGCCGCATGCATGATTATAATCCCTAACACATGTGCGTCTCTGAACCTCCCCACCCACCCACTCCCCGAGAAGATGACAGGGCTGTTAAAAAAAAAAAAAAGTAGGTATTCAGCTCAACTCTCCTAACACCGAACAAAACAAGTCATCAAAGTGAACGCACAGGGTATTTTTAGAATGCACAAGGAGTTCCCAGCATGAGGCAGGGGTCACACAGCTGAGAAGGATGGGATATCTTCCTGGAAGAAGCTTTCAATCCAAGAGAGATGGAGCCCTCAATCCAAGTCTGAGAGAGACAGGGAGAGGGAGAAGGAGAGGGAGAGGGAGAGAGAGTGCCCGTCAGGGTTGTGGTGAAGGAGCCGCTGAAGGCGAGGGGGGATATTTCAATGCAAAGGGAGGGTTCACGGAAAAATGCGACCAAATTGGAAAGCAACTGGACTTCAAGAAGGAATCTGGAAAGTGTGCACGGATGGCACAGATCTCTCCACGGGGCAGCCGTGGGAAATGCAGATGTAGAGAACAGGACCCGCCGGGGGAAGGAGAGGGTGGGACGAATCCAGAAAGAGGCATGGAAACACACACGGGACAGAGTGCAAGAGAGACAGCCAGTGGCGTTTGCTGTGTGCCTCAGACCGGGGGGGGGGGCCCTGTGTCCACCCAGAGGGCTGCGGGGGGCAGGGAGGTGGGAGGGGGCTCAAGAGGGCGGGGACCTGTGTCTACCTGAGGCTGATGCATGCTGGTGCATGGCAGAAGGCGACACCATATTACAAAGCAATTAGCCTCCAATTAAAAACAAACAGCCTCAAAAGGCAAGGAAAACGCTGTCGCAAGAACGGTTATCTACTCTTGGGAGATGCCAGGCACCAGCAGAGCTGCACGCTGGGAACGCTACGTGCCCAGAGAAACGGATCCGCCAGAGCAAAACAGGGGCGTGAAAACAGGCCCTTCGGAGCTACGGCGGTATCAATTCTGGCGGGCGTATTTTAATGTGGGGTTTGCTTTCCAAACTCAAGCCACAGAGGCACGAAAGGGAATAAGCCGAACGTTTCTGTTCACGATCGCCTTCCGCTTTCCCCTTGCTCCACGTCTCTCTTCCTACATCTTCCCTATGGATTTGGGTCTACGGGTACATTTTGTTCTTTCGTTTCTAGTCGGTAACTCATGTCTGACTCTTTTGCGACTCCAAACACTACTGTAGCCTGCCAGGCTCCTCTGTCCATGGGATCCTCCAGGCGAGAATACTGGAGGGGGTAGCCTATACCTTCACCAGGGGATCTTCCTGACCCAGGGATTGAACCGGAGTCTCCTGCATTGCAGATGAATTCTTTACCAACTGAGCTATCAGGGAAGCCCCCCACCCTCCATGAAGATGCTGAAAAATGTGTAGTTTCCCAAAACACATCACTGTCACCCCCAAACTAACAAAGAACACTGTAGTCATTATTCTGCAAGTTGCTTTTTGACATCCCAATATGTCTTAGAAATCTTCCCTCACAATACAGGGCTTCCACCCATTTCTTTTTTAACTCTGGAAGTTTATTCTGTATATTGGTTACAGTCTGATTTATTTTCAAATCCCACCCTAACTGTATGATTCCTTCGCAGGCCACTTTTTTCTCGTTTTGGTTGCTAGTCTATTTGTCAGTATGCTTGATAGAAAAGAGTCAAAGAGCTCAAGCTCTATGGTAATTGCATTACAGAGAAATTTTTGTTGCCGTTGTTGAAAATAAGTCATGTACGCCCGTGGCAAGAAAACTCCAACTGTATGGAATCCCTTCCTTATCATATGTTTTGCATACGTCAATTATTAAGAAAAGATAATTAACGGAAAGAGCAGATGGCTTTCCACTCATTTGAAAAGCCACATGAACAAAATAATATGTTACAGATGGGCAGTGCGGTTCATCTAAAAATGTACATCACGGAGGAGGAAACGGCAACCCGCTCCAGTCTTCTTGCCTGAAGAATCCCATGGACAGAGGAGCCTGGCGGGCTGTGGAGTCCATGGGTTCGCAAAAGAGTTAAGATGTGAATGAGCACACACACACAGCAGAAGACAGGATCACAGAACGGAGGACAGGACATCACACGATATGGAAACTGAGTAACAGACATCCATAAGAATGGATAAACAGGAAAGACGATTCAGGAACACAGAGACAAATAAAAGAGAACCTCTTCCCCCCCCCCCCAAAAAAAAAAACAAAGAAAGGACATCAGTGACTTGCAGGACACTGTACTGAATAAAATGAGTCACAAACAAATGAGACTCTCTTGGACGGCAAGGAGATCCATCCAGTACATCCTAAAGGAGATCAGTCCTGAATATTCACTGGAAGGACTGATGCTGAAGCTGAAGCTGTAATACTTTGGCCATCTCCTGAGAAGAGTCACAAACAAATGAGAGTCCCTTGGACTGCAAGGAGATCCATCCAGTATATCCTAAAGGAGATCAGTCCTGAATATTCACTGGAAGGACTGATGCTGAAGCTGAAACTCCAGTACTTTGGCCACCTGATGAGAAGAGCTGACTCACTGGAAAAAAAGACCCTGATGCTGGGAAAGAGTGAAGGTGAGAGAAGGGGACGACACAGGATGAGATGGTGGGATGGCATCACCGAGGCAATGGACATGAGTTTGAGTAAAGTCCAGGAGTCGGTGATGGACAGGGAGGCCTGGTATGCTGTGGTCCATGGGGGGCTGCAAAGAGTCAGACACAACTGAGCGACTGAACTGACTTCACTATGTGTAAGTGGAATCTAAGAACCATAAGACACTTATGAAGAGAAGAGAAAAGAAGCCGACTCAGAGATACAGAGCAGAAACCAGCGGTGACCAGTAGGTACAAGGAAGGGGCAGGAGCAACGTGGCAGGAAGGGCCTCGGAGGCGCAAGTTACCATGTGCACACTGCATAAGTTACGACGATATACACTGTATATCACGGGAGATACAGGTGAGACGCGTGTGCGTCCCAGGAAACGTAGCCAATATTCTGAAATAACTGTACGTGGAGTATAAAAGTTCTATAAAATGTAAAAATTAGAATAGCAAGCACTTGAGAGGAAAATAAAAATTCTTCTAAATGCCCATCAAGGGAATCTCCTGGCAGCCCAGTGGTTAGGACCCTTGTGATTTTGCTGCCAAGAGCCCAGCTTCGATCTCTGGTTGGGGAACTCAGACCAATCCTGGAACTGAAGATTGTTTTTGCTGATCAGTCCTGTTCGACTCTCTGCGACCCCATGGACTGCAGCACGCCAGGATTTCCTGCCCATCACCATCTCCTGGAGCTTGCTCAAACTCATGTCCGTCGAGTCAGCGATGCCATCCAACCATCTCACCCTCTGTTGTCCCCTTCTCCTCCCACCTTCAACCGTTCCCAGCATTGGGGTCTTTTCCAATGGGTCAGTTCTTTGCATCAGGTGGCCAAAGGATTAGAGTTTCAGCCTCAGTCCTTCCAATGAATATTCAGGGCTGATTTCCTTTAGGATGGACTGCTTAGTACTCCTTGCAGTTCAAGGGACGCTCAAGAATCTTCCCCAACACCACCGTTCAAAGGCAACAGATCATGATTAACTGTACCTAAAGCAATCAAGACGACGCTGGTTTGGCCACCGATGACTGATTTCAGGATGACTGTTGGAGCTGACTGTGCCGTTTCTGCAAGGAGCCCCCTACCTCCGCCTGTAGTCCCCCCTGAAACTCCCCTTCAAAAGTTCTTGTCCACTGCTGGGCAGAGGGGAAGATGGCTTTTGGACTTGAGTCCGTTTTCTCTCCCAGCTGGCCAGCACGCAAAATAAAGCAAAGTTTCCTTCCAACCAACACATACCTCTTGAGTAGTGCATTTTGATCAAGCGAGCCTGATTTCAGTAACATCCCTGTGGTAGGATCTTGTATTCTTGGTTCTCAAGAGAACGCAGAATTCTTATGTCGGGGGAAGTATTTATGGGTTTCCTTATGCCTGGAAAGCCACCGCATGGTTTTCTAAATGTGATCAGGAGGCGGCAGATGGTGGGGACTGACGGAAAAATTAATGAGGAACGAAACTCGCAGAAGGCTTCCAGGAAACACTCTTGAGTTTGTTGAAAGCTTCGAAAACCAAACCAGAAGACCCAAGGCCTTCCATCTAAATTTAGGAGGCGGCTGCCTCCCATGGGCAGCTTTCAGGTCAACGGAAAACACAAGAGTCATCTCGAGAACAGGAATAGTCTCAATATAGAACAGAACACCCTGTAAGCTCCATTGTTCAGAACAATCGGCAGGAACAGCAATAACATGTCTGAAAACATCTGCGAGCTGACTTTCATGTTATAGAAATAGCTTAGATCTACATCTGCTCACGTGGATTCAAACGCCGTTCATGGACTGTAAAAAGCTTAAAGTGGGTGCTGATAATAAAAAATAATAATAATAATAAAATTAATACAAGTTTTATGTGGCATTAATAACCTAAAATAACAAGAAAGCTCCTTTCTATGGGATCATTTGCCAAGTGCAGAAGTTGACAAAACAGTGAAGGGTGACTTTTAATGATTTCTTTAAAAATTTTTGCCCCAACAGAGAAGGAAATGGCAACCCACTCCAGGATTCTTGCCTGTAGAATTCCATGGACAGAGGGGCCTGGTGGGCTATATGTCATGGGATCGCAAATAGTTGAACATGACTGAGGGACTTACACTTTCTTTAATTAAATTGGCTTTTACTATAATCACTTTCTTTTATGAATAACAGACTATCTCATGATGTACCCTAAATTGGTCAATATACATTTTCTTTCCCCTTAAGGGGAAAAAAAAAAAAAAAAGACATATACTTACATTCAACCATAAGAAAATACAGTTTTGTGTGTGAAATGTAGGCTATCTTTAAACTGACAGCAACCTATGAATCTTATGTTTAATAAACTTAAATGTAATTTCAACAACAACAACAAAAATTTTTGCTCCAAAACAAGACTCCATTTGAGCGAAGAGAAAGGAACTCTCAGATTTGTTAAGCACACAGACTACAAACAGACTCAAGGAGCCAATACACAGACTTAAATACTTCGGGAAGCTATAATGTGGTGTTGGAGAAGACTCTTGAGAGTCCCTTGGACTGCAAGGAGATCCAGCCAGTCCATTCTGAAGGAGGTCAGCCCTGGGATTTCTTTGGAAGGAATGATGCTAAAGCTGAAACTCCAGTACTTTGGACACCTCATGAGAAGAGTTGACTCATTGGAAAAGACTCTGATGCTGGGAGGGATTGGGTGCAGGAGGAGAAGGGGACGACAGAGGATGAGATGGCTGGATGGCATCTCCGACTCGATAGACGTGAATCTGAGTGAACTCCGGGAGTTGGTGATGGACAGGGAGGCCTGGCGTGCTGCGATTCATGGGGTTGCAAAGAGTCAGACACGACTGAGCGACTGAACTGAACTGAACTGAATGTGGAAAAAGTTGGTTCCTTACTCAACAGGGAAAAGATGGACTATTTAATGAATGGACTGGGAAAAGCCATTCATTAAAAAAAAAAAAAAAACCCTACCATACTTCACCTATCAATAAATGGACAAAGGCTTCAGTATTTTGATGTAAAAATAAATAAAGCCAGAAAACACGGTGAGCATAAAATAATCTGGATGAAATCCTAAGCAACACCCGAGTGTGAGAAAAGATAAGTTTGATGAAGTTAAAATTTTTAGAATTATATACGTTGTCTAATGCATGCAGAGATACATAAAGATACATAAATATTTCAAGAAAAAATACATGTATATATATGTCCTTGTTCAGTCGCTCAGTCATGTCTGACTCTTGGTGACCCCATGGACTGTAGCCTGCCAGGCTCCTGTGTCCATGGGATTCTCCAGGCAAGAATCCTGCAGTGGGTTGCCATGCCCTCCTCCAGGGGATCTTCGTCACCCAGGGATCAAACCCGCCGCCCATGCATTGGCAGGTGGATTCTTTATCACTTAGCACCACGTGAAGAAGTGAAGTGAAAGTCGCTCAGTCATGTCCGACTCTTTGCAACCCCGTGGACTATACAGCCCATGGAATTCTCCAGGCCAGAATACTCGAGGGGGTAGCCTTTCCCTTCTCCGGGAGATCTGCCCAACCCAGGGATCAAACCCAGGTCTCCCGCATTGCAGGCAGATTCTTTCCCAGCTGAGCCACCAGGGAAGCCCAAGAAGACTGGAGTGGGCGGCCTATCCCTTCTCCAGGGGATCTTCCCAACCCAGGAATCGAACCGGGGTCTCCTGAACTGCAGGCGGATTCTTTATGAACCGAGCTATCAGGGAAGCCTCGTACCAAACCTACTATGTATAAAATACATAAGTAACGAGAACCTACTGTTTAGCACAGAGAACTCGAGTCAGTGCTCTGTGATGATCTAAATGGGAAGGGAATCCAAAACAGAGAGGGAACATATGAATATGTACAGCTGACTTGCTCTGCCATACAGCAGACACTAACTAACACAGCATCGTAAAACCACTACATACTCCAGTAAAAATTAATTAAAAAAAAAAAAATTGAAAGGAGAACCCTCCCGGGCACACAGCACTCCAAGCTCTGCACATATCTTCAGTGAGACCTGGAGACCTCTCCTGGAGGGGCTGGCTGCCTCGTCCCCGGCCGCCAAGAGCTGACAAAGGCCTTCCACCACCGTAAGGAAGGCAAAGCCATCCAACCGGGATCCCAGAGCGGGTCGTAAAACATTAATGGCCGCAGGCGATGGCCCTGGCAACTTTGACCCAACAGTTGTAAAAGAAGGAAAAAAAAGTAACTAACCCCCCCAAAAAAAGAGAAAAGAAAAGCAACTCTGGACCAACTTTTGGTCAGACTACAAATGCTGAGAGATTGTGAACACAGGAGAAAACCAAGACTCCCCCACAAAGACAGCATGGTCATAAACAGGCTCTAAAATGCAGAGATGACTGGTGCGTGTCATGGTGAACAAAGGGAATGAAGAGGAGAAAAGGATCACGTTTTTAATGCACAGATGTGCTGGAAAAGAGACCCATGGTTCTCTTCTACATGCGTGCTAAGCTGCCAAAATCGTGTCTGACTCTTCAGCAGCTCCATGAACCGCAGCCCGTCAGGCTCCTCCGTCCGTGGGATTCTCCAGGCAAGAAATACTGGAGTGGGGTGCCCTGCCCTCCTCCAGGGGATGTTCCTGACCAGCATTCGCAGGCGGGTTCTTGACCACCAGCGCCACCCGGAAAGCCCGCAGCATTCTTCGAGCCCCTCCCAACCATTCGGTCCCTGGTGAAAACTGGAAACGCAGAACTTGGAGTTTACGTGGGAAGAGAAAAGGATTTGCAGCAGTCACGTTGCCACAAACACGAACCACGGTCCACGCACGCGTCCAGAACAGTTCTGCCAAATGTGCCCAAGCGGTCTCTCACCGTGACCACAGTGAGAGGTCTGGAAAGCACAAATTAAGGGCTCTCTGATAAAGAGGACGACAAAAAGAGGAGATGGCTGGATGGCATCACCGACTCGATGCACGTGAGTTTGAGCAAGCTCTGGGAGTTGGTGATGGACAGGGAAGCCTGGTGTGCTGCCGTCTGTGGGGTCACAAAGAGTCGGACACGACTGAGCCACTGAACTGAACTGACATTCTCTTTAAAATGACATTCTGAAAAACAGCACAAAATTCTCACTGTTAGGATACCAGAGGCCCCCTTCCTCAGGGGTGGCAGGAAACGACAAGAAATTACAAGAAAGCAAGCTCTGGGAGTTGGTGATGGACAGGGAAGCCTGGTGTGCTGCCGTCTGTGGGGTCACAAAGAGTCGGACACGACTGAGCCACTGAACTGAACTGACATTCTCTTTAAAATGACATTCTGAAAAACAGCACAAAATTCTCACTGTTAGGATACCAGAGGCCCCCTTCCTCAGGGGTGGCAGGAAACGACAAGAAATTACAAGAAAAAAAGAGCCGAGGAGCCAAACATCTGGCCACCGGAAAACGCACAGCTCTTGGGTATCAGGATGTACTCGGCAAGAACTGAATCCTACCCTCCTGCCTTTCAGGCGTCTGGGCTGAGATTCTCCACGTGGACAAAAATAAGCCCAGTGGACAGCAAGTGCCAGAATTCAGACCTCATTGGGCCAAACTATTCTTTGTTCCTCCCTCACTTACTGGAATGACATCATTTAAAAAGCGCTGCCTTTTCTGGATTTCTTCCCCACTCCCCCACCATGTCCCCACATCTTCCTCTTAGACACTGGTGTTTAAACAGCCTGCACACAGACTCTGATTCATGACGAAGAANTCGATGGGTATAAAGTTCCAGTTCTGAGCACAATGGATCCTCAAGAGCTGCTGGCCAACATGCCAGTCTATGTAGCAGGGAAGAGGCAGATGTGATTCTATATTAAATCTGTTCTTGTTTAACTTTGGTGTTTCCTCTGCTTTCTCGGGCTGTCTCTGCACCTTCTGTAAACCAATTCTGTCTCTAGCCTGAAAGATACATAGTAGCACCTCCTCAAGGCTCTTGACTTTCAGAGTGTAACAGTTTTCCATTCCTAAAGAGATAAAAAGTTGCAGAACAGACCATAACATTTGTGCCCGCTGGAGGTTTACAGGAACGTGGGGGCCCTGACCCACGGTGGACAGCTGCAAGAAGGAAGGATTCCAGCACCAAGAATTGTGCAACAAGTAAGCACACTCTCCCTCCTCTTGCCTTTAAAAGTGCTTTGCTGACACCATTCCAGGAGTTAGGGGGCTTTTTTGACCACAAGCTACTGGCCTCCTTGCTCGGCCGGCCCTGCAATAAAACTCTTCTCTGCTCCAAAGTCGGACATTTTTTAGTTTGTTTCGCCTCACTATGCGTCGGGCACATAAACTTGTGTTCAGTAACATCTATACGTAACAACAGTCCATCCTAAAGGAAATTAAACCCTGAATATCCGCTGGAAGGACTGATGCTGAAGCTCCAATATTTAGGCCACCTGATGTGAAGAGCCCACTCATTAGAAAACAGCATGATTGGCACTGGGAAAGACTGAGGGCAGGAGAAGAAGGGGGTAACAGAACAGAGGATGAGATGGTTGGAAGGTATCACCAACTCAGTGGACATGAGTTGGAGTGAGCGCCGGGAGATAGTGAAGGGCAGGGAAGCCTGGTGTCCTGCAGTCCATGGGGTCGCAAAGAGATGGTCACAACTTACCAGCTGAACAACAACAAAACAGTTAACACTTAACACTTTATTGAGGGTAGATCTCATGTGTTGTGTTCCTTACCGATTCTTTCCTTAAATCGTAGGAACACTTCAGGTAATTTTAACTAGAAATAAGGAAGAAAAAAAAAAATAACTAGGACACATTCAGACAGAGAAAGAGAAATACTGTAAATACGATGCAGAATCTAAAAAGAAATTATACAAATGAACTTATTTACAAAACAGACTCACAGACTTAGAGAAAGCACTTATGGTTATCGGGGGGGAAGGACGGGGGAAGAGATAGTCAGGGAGTGTGGGAGGGACATGCACACACGGCTGTACTTAACATGGAGAACCAGCAAGGCCCTGCTGTCCAGCACAGGGAACTCTGCCTAATGTCATGTGGCAGCCTGGATGGGACGGGAGCTGGGGGAGAATGGGTACATGTGTATGTGTGGCTGAGTCCCTTTACTATCCACCTAAAACTATCATAATATAGTTAATTGGCTACACCCCAATTCCAGTTGAGCTATTTCAAATCCTGGAAGATGATGCTGTGAAAGTGCTGCACTCAATATGCCAGCAAATTTGGAAAACTCAGCAGTGGCCACAGGACTGGAAAAGGTCAGTTTTCATTCCAATCCCAAAGAAAGGCAATGCCAAAGAATGCTCAAACTACCACACAATTGCACTCATCTCACAGGCTAGTAAAGTGAGGCTCAAAATTCTCCAAGCCAGGCTTCAGAAATACGTCAACCGTGAACTTCCTGATGTTCAAGCTGGTTTTAGAAAAGGCAGAGGAACCAGAGATCAAATTGCCAACA
>SJXO01003703.1:62511-114126 GCA_006408615.1 Connochaetes taurinus
CATCCTAAAGGAGATCAGTCCTGGGTGTTCACTGGAAGGACTGATGTTGAAGCTGAAACCCCAATCCTTTGGCCACCTGAGGCAAAGAACTGACTCACTGGAAAAGACCCTGATGCTGGGAAAGATTGAGGGCAGGAGGAGAAGGGGACGACAGAGGATGAGATGGTTGGATGGCATCACTGACTCGACAGACATCAGTTTGAGTGAACTCCGGGAGATGGTGATGGACAGGGAGGCCTGGTGTGCTGTGATTCATGGGGTCGCAAAGAGTTGGACACAACTGAGTGACTGAATTGAACAACAGAAATTAAGAAGCTTAATTTTTAAAATTTAATCATATACACATTCAGTTCAATGACCCTCACCTATTTTCACAGTATCCATTAAAGCCTGAAGGGTTAAAACCATCATTGAAAATTTAAAGGAACAGGGGCTGTTAGTTCCCTGCAACAGTCCTTACAACACTCGTATTTGGGGTGGAAAAAAGTCAATTGATAAATGGAGACTCATCCAAGATACACGAATAAGTAGGGTCTAATCCTTAAACTTTACTGTCTGAAATTCCTGAATAAGCCAAATATTTTTCAGTTGTTTATTTGAAGCTTGCTTTCTAGAGTTGCTGCTGCTGCTGCTAAGTTGCTTCAGTCATGTGCCGACTCTGTGCGACCCCATAGACGGCAGCCCACCAGGCTCCCCTGTCCCTGGGATTCTCCAGGCAAGAACACTGGAGTGGGTTGCCATTTCCTTCTCCAATGCATGCAAGTGAAAAGTGAAAGTGAAGTCGCTCAATCGTGTCGGACTCCTAGGGACCCCATGGACTGCAGCCCACCAGGGTCCTCTGTTTGTGGGATTTTCCAGGCAAGAGTACTGGAGTGGGTTGCCAATGCCTTCTCGAGTTGAACCTATACTAAATCACCCTCCACCTATGACTTTTAAGACAATTGAGAGGATTCTGGGCCATTATAGGTTATTGCCTCATTTGCATTTCAGGTTATGGAGAACTTGCCTGGCCTTTGTATAAACTTATAACTGAGACTCAGCAGGTCCAAACACAAAGTGGTTTAGTCCCCAGACTCAAAAGGCTTTTAAGCCTCTTCAAACTGCTCTCCTGCAAGATCCTGCTTTCAGCTTGCCCACAGGATCAGAGTTTAGCTTGTTTGTTATGGAAAAAAAGGCTACGGCCAGGGACGGGGGAGCCTGGTGGGCTGCCGTCTGTGGGGTCGCACAGAGTCAGACATGACTGAAGCGACTTAGCAGCAGCAGTAGCATCAATTGAAGGCGTCCCATGGTGGGTTTCTCGGCTTCAAAGGAAGAACGTTCCTCAACTCCATGATGACATCTAACAATCCTAAGATGGACTGGTATAACATATTGTACCCTAACTGCGGACATAATGTAAGTTTTAATTTTGGTTATGTTTTAACTTGGCTTAATGACTATTTTGCCTTACATCTGTAACTGTATAATGTTGGTTTGTAACCATTTGAAAGCTTTGAAGTCACAAGTGGTTGTCCAGGCTCCTTTTGAGTGCCACAACCTCCTTCAACTTATCATCTTGGGGTCCCTGGATCAGAGACCCTCAGCATGAGGTTCAGGAGGATATGTTGCCTCAACAATTTAGGGATGACGCCCCTCAACAGCAGGAAGCAGTTATGGAACAAAAATGACACCCCTTTCCCTTGGCAACGTAATTCTCTTAAAAGAAAAGGGGGGATTGAGAGAGTCAATTCCTAGGCAGATTTATAAGTCTGGGGGTTCTCCGAGGAGGAGAAAGGGGTCAGGGGTCCGCAAGAAGGAGATGGGTCTGGGGCTTTTGAAGAGGAGACAGGGGTCTGGAACTCTTAAGGAGGAAAAAAGGACAAACCCCTTTTTTTTCCCCTACATTCCTTAATCAGTGACATAAAATGTTTTTTTCTCTAAGCCCGGAACTAATGGTTACACAACAAACAAGTCAGTTTAATTCTGCACTAAGGATTATATCTTCATTTTCAGTGTCTACAGGAGGTTTTCTGAGAGACTGTATTCTTGTATTTAAGAGCTTCCCTGGTGGTGCAGAGGTTAAAGCATTTGCCTGCAATGTGGGAGACCTGGGTTTGATCCCTGGGTCGGGAAGATCCCCCGGAGAAGGAAATGGCAACCCACTCTAGTACTCTTGCCTGGAGAATCCCATGGACAGAGGAGCCTGGGGGGCTACAGTCCACGGGGTTGCAAAGAGTCAGACACAGTTGAGCGACTTCACTTTCACTTAAGAATTATATAACCACAGTGTATCCTGCTTGAGGACAGTTTTTCCTTCCTGAAAACCTTCTGACTGATCCTGGTATCTCAGAATGTGTATTATGGGAGTGGGGTCTGGTAAGATCTTTCTATTGATAAGTTCCAATCCTCTCATCTTAAAAGGTAAAGTGTGGGAGTGGGTCTGGTAAAACTTTTTAACAACCTTGAGACATTCTTTTGCTTTATTGTAATAACCAATTTAAAAAGTGTATAACTCCCTTGCTAATAGTAGCAAGGGAGGGGCAACTCTCCATCCCCCTTCTGATGTCTATGTCAGAAGCTTTCTCAGTCACTTTTCAAACTCAACTCTGCTACACACACACACACACACACACACACACACACTCACACACACACACGGAGAGCAGATACATGTAGAACTGAGTCATTTTGCTCTACATCCAAAACTACTGCAACTCTGTAACTCAACTATCAGTTCAGTTCAGTTCTCCAAGTAAAAAAAAAAAATTTTTTTTAAGTTTATCTGAACTTGTAGCTTCACAAGTTTCTAAAACAGCCTCTGGTCTGTATTTTTGGAAGGTAATTTGCTGGTAATAAATGTGACTCTCAACAGGGTTGACGGGCCGGGGTTCAAGTAGCTCAGGGCTTTTTGCCTTAAGGCAAACCAAAGCGTCCAATTCTCCATATCAGTACACTGACTGGGGGTCTTTGACATCCAATGCCGAATACAGAGAACCTACTCCTTCCTTTCTTCAACGACCATCCTAGTATTTTTATTATTGAGATGTCGTGTGGTACAATGGAATGAGCAGGGATCAGATGGGAGTTTGAATCTCAGCGCCAGATTTATTAACTATGAGACTGCATGACCAAGTTAAGTCTTTCTCAGCCTCCATTTCACTACCTTTAAAGCAGACAGGGGGAGGAGAAGATAACTATTTTTTAAATGTTAAATCATAGCATCCACCCAGGGGTGGAATTGCTGGATCTCATGGTAGTTCTTGAGTCCCCTGGAGAAGGGAATGCCAGCCCACTCCAGTGTTCTTGCCTGGAGAATCCCGTGGACAGAGGAGGCCAGCAGGCTACAGTCCGTGGGGTCACAGAGAGTCGGACACGACTGAGGACAAGGAGTTCTAGTTTTAATGTTTGAGGCCCCTCCATGCCGTTTTGCAGCCTGGCTGCAGCACTCTACGTTCCCACCCACGGTACACGAGGGTTCCCTTTTCTCCGTACTGTCACCAGCATTCGTCATCTCTCGTCTTTGGCGATAAAAGCCATTCTGACGGGTGTGAGTGAATATCTCACGGTGGGTTTGATTTCCATTGGGAAAGAGATATCTGGAGCCGCGTGTTCTCTGCAGCATGACTCGCAACATCCAACGTACAGAAACAATCTCAGTGTCTGTATAGAGATGCACGGATAAGAAGACGTGGAAGATACATAGCATGGAATATTACTCGGCCATAGAAAGGAAATCCTGCCAGTTTTATGCAATGGAAATGGACCTGGAGGGTATTATGCTAAGTGAAGTAAGTTAGACAGGGAGACACAAATGACCTCATTTATACGTGGAATCTAAAAAGGCTAATTCAAACAAAAAAGAGTGAAATGGTGGTTATCAAGGGTTCTGCGTGTACTGAGTGCCTCAGTCATGTCCGACTCTTTGTGACCCCGTGGACTATAGCCCCACCAGGCTCCTCTGTCCACCGACTTCTCCAGGCAAGAATGCTAGAGTGGGATGCCATTCCCTTCTCCAGATCTTACCAACAGAGAGATAAGACCCATGTTTCCTGCATGCCAGGCAGGTGCTTTCCCGTCTGAGCCATCAGGGAAGCGCTGTGAAGTCTGATACTCAGCTGCAACAATGCGATTCAAGTGTTAAACATCACACATGGGTTTGACTTACAGTGAGAAAGGCAGGATTTTTTTTTTTTTAAACCAAACTGCAAAGGTGACTTGGAAAGTTGGGTGTCAAGCCAAGACATGTGAGTGAGTGAGTGCGAAGGAAATTTTAAAATATTTTTGTAATGACGATGAAGGAACACTTTGAACAAGCTGCAAAGG
This sequence comes from Connochaetes taurinus, assembly GCA_006408615.1. Classification (NCBI taxonomy): domain Eukaryota; kingdom Metazoa; phylum Chordata; class Mammalia; order Artiodactyla; family Bovidae; genus Connochaetes; species Connochaetes taurinus. Next base: position 66,814 of record SJXO01003703.1, read on the forward strand.
TGACTTAGTAAAGATACCACAGGCCACCAGATGAGAGGCTGGCAAACCCGGCCCCCCAGCCTCCGTTTATAAATAAAACTTTATTTCAACACAGCCACACCCCTCCGTTTTACACACTGCCTGAGGCTGCTTTTGCACACTACACAGGAAATAACAAAAATACTGGCTAATATATGATCTAGTGTTGTATCCTATACCTACAACTTGTTTTAAAGGAGTAGAATGTGAAAGATCTCAGCACAAGAAAACCATCTATTTCTAACTGTGTAAGGGGATGGATGTTACCAAGATGTACTAGAGTGTGTGTTTGTTTTGATTTATATACACATATAGAATGACTTATGTTGTAAACCGGAAACAAAGATAATTCTGTGGTCACTTACATCTCAGCAAAACATAAAAATTTAAAAAGAAAGATTGCCACTCAGGGCTAGATGAAAGCAGAGAAGCTATAGCTTTTCCCATGACCACAGAAACAAACCAGAGTCAGACTTTTATCTTAAAAGATACAAAGTTTTATTAAACAAACCTGGAATCAATGGTAGCATTCCATAAATTAGACAGCAGTAAAATCTTCCCAGGGTGTGTATATATATATATATATATACACAAATCACAGTGATTTTCATTGTGCAAGGAATGGAGAGGTGTAAATACAGGCTTTTTTTTTCTTTCTTTTTTAAACCACACGAGAAGCCGAGACGATCAGGGCAGGGCCCCCAGTATGACTTGGGCAGGAAGGTGGCACACCAGCCCTGGATGCTTCATCCCCTGAGAAAGAAGGAACCTCCAACCGCCCTGCAGAGCCAGAGAAAGCATCTTGGGGGGGCCAGGCAAGGCGGCTGGTGAGCAGAAACCCTTCTGATCCCAGTTGCAAAAAAAAAAAAAAACACGTGCCATGAGTTCTTTTTAAATAACACACGAGTCCACCGTGGAAGAGCAAAGAGAATATCAACAGAAGACGTTTGCAGACACAATAACTTAGAGGGAACGGTTCCAGAATATTTCCTTTTTGATTATCAAGGATTGCGTTTGGTGGCGACCACACGGGGTCAGCAGGAACAAGCTCGGTATGAAAACATGACGCTTGGTGGACGCGCTGGCCCACCACTCAACCTCCACCAAGACACAGACACACACACACACAGACTCAAATATATTATTTAAGACAATCGTACAGGTGGGTTTTCTCTTTGTTCTTGGTGAGTCAGCAACGCCCACGCAAGTTGAAGTGATTAATCAAAAACAGATAAAGAAGCGTACAGTATACCCAATGTCTCAGCAGGTACAGAACGCACGCCAGGCAGATGGACCACCGGAAAAAAAAGAACACGGGCATCTCGTTTCAAATCTCCACTGGGAGCGATCAAAAGACTTGCACAATGCTGTCAATTTTGTGATGCAAAATCAAGAGGGCTGGGGACCAAAAAAAAAAAAAAAATTCCACTCTTTCCTGCTCCTGAAGCTGCAGTGAGGATTCTGTTGTTACGATGGGGAGTGATTGCAGTCTGCAGGGCTCACCCAGGTGGGGTGGCCCTTGGTGCCTGCAGAGCAGGGCGTTGGGGTCCTGCATGAACAGGATGGAGCCCAGTCTCACAGCTAACAGTGGTTTCCAATCGAGAGGCAATGTAGGTTGTAGGCAGAAACGGCAAACACAAGTCACAAGACTCAACTGCTTGGCGCAGCTGTTGACTCGGATAGGTGGCAGGCTGGTCCTGAAATGCAGACAGAGAGAAGGAAAGCAAACATCTCCCAAGACGGTGACAAACAGGTGATGCCAGACCTGCTCGAGGAGCAAGAATGGGAGTTTTAAAGCATCGTGACGGTGTGACGTGCACGCCGGTTATCGGGTTTTTTCTCCTTTGCATATTTTGACAAATCAAGAGCAGAAATCATGGTTTGTTGGGTTTTCTTTTCCCATCACTGGCCAATGATACATGTCTGCTGAGCGGGATATTCCAACTGCCATGATCTCACGGGCAATATGCCGTTATGATCGGCTAGCATTTTATCTCCTTGTGAGTTTTACAGATGGCTCTCAAACCAGGCTGCCTTGACTTTTCCCCGAGCAAAACAAGACCCACCCCGATCCACCTCTTGAAATCAATGCATTTCCTGAAGCCTTTTAAGAGTTGTTTTTTTTTGGGGGGGGGTGGAGGGGAGGCGTGGAATAAGGACCATTCTTAAAGTCTTTACTGAATTTGTGACATTGCTTCTGTTTCATAGTTTTGGCTTTCTAACTCTAAGGCAGTGGCATATTAGCACCCCCCACCAGGGATTAAACTCATACCACCTCCCCCCCAACATTGGAAGGTGAAGTCTTAACCCCTAGGCCACCAGGGAGGGGGTGGCGGGGGAGTCCCAAGAATTTTTAAAGAATTATTGTCACTTAAGGAGATATTGCCAACTTGCCAAACGGCAGCAAACAAAAAACAGATCCTTTTCCGGTTCGAAATGTTGTCACGGTGGCGGTGAACGTTTTTCAAAGCCTTGCACACCCTGATTACTTTTGATCTAAGACTCGAACATCACAGAATGCCTCCAGGGAGTGAACGCTTTTCTGGTTGTATGCGGTGAGCCGTCCACGTGTTTAAGACTCATTTTGATCACCCCCAGTGTTGCATGACGTCAGACCATTTAATTTAAGCCCCAGCCACCAGTACATAATGCTTTCAATGACTACATGGGCGCCAGGGGTGTCAAAGGTGAGGTAAACCCCACCTGGCAGTGTTGGAATTCCTCTTCCTTTCCAATTGGCTTTGCATGGCTGCTGGTCAACGACCATGCTTTTATAAAGAAGTGAGCCATCCATGGTATTTGAACCTTTGTTTTCCCTGCATAGTTCTTCAAAATTAAGGCAACGCATTTTCATGCGTTCTTGTGCTATTTTCATCTCATAAATTACATCCTAGAGAGGAAGAATGAAGCCAAAAAAATATGCATCGGGATCAACATGTGTATTTACAATTTTTGTATTGTGTTCAAGAAAGGTGTTTCATTTATTTTGTATTTTCTTCAGCATAAGGCTCCAAATAATACTCATTTATTTTTATAGTCAGAGGACACAAGACTTAATGCTTTTCCTCGTGGGGTCTGTATCTCTGTGCAGGTTCACGCTGCTCATTCAACCTTCTAACATTCAATGACGTAATACTTCAGAAATGGCATGATAAAATTTTAGACCCAGCTGGCTCCCCGTCTAATCCAAAGAGCGTGGTGATGGAGAAGTACAGACTCAAAATAACAGTTCTCTGGGAACATTTATCCAAGTGCACCCTTTGAAAGTAAATTTTTAATGAGCTGCCCATTGTAAGGTTTGTTTTACTCAATCTTGGACTCACTCTCACCTACGGAACGGACTGCTCTTTGAAGACGAGGTCATTTATGAGAAGGGGGTGATTTAGTGCCTTCGGCTCAAAGCTTTTATAGGCGTCGTCTCTCTACACATCTCCGTCAAGCACACACAGCCCTTGTCTTCTGATCCAGCAGCTGCTCTTGTTCAGCTGCAACTTCAGTTGTGTCTTTTTGTGACCCAGAGACTGCAGCACGCCAGGCCTCCCTGTCCATCACCAACTCTCAGAGCTTGCTGAAACTCATATCCATTGAGTCGGGGATGCCATCCAGCCATCTCATCCTCTGTCGTCCCCTTCTCCTCCTGCCTTCAATCTTTCCCAGCATCAGGGTGTTTTCCAATGAGTCAGCTCTTCGCATGGGGTGGCCAAAGTATTGGAGCTTCAGCTTCAGCATCAGTCCTTCCAAAGAACACCCAGGACTGACTTCCTTTAGGATGGACTGGTTGGATCTCCTTGCAGTCCAAGGAGCTCTCAAGAGTCTTCTCCAACACCACAGTTCAAAAGCATCAACTCTTCAGGGTGTAAATGGTCAAATCTCATACATACATGTATGTCCTTTGACATTTGTGCTATGTTAAAAAAAAAAACCGTCTACTTTTCCCAAACATCAGCTCTCCACACCCCTAGATGTGCCTGCAGAAGCGAGGGAAGCAAAAGCTGGGAAAGACGCACCTTTCTGGCCCAGCACGGGAAAGAAAACAGCGTCGGCAGGTGAGCCAAGAATACCTGAGTTGCAGAGACCTGAGGAATTGAAAGCTGAGGACGCACGCAAGCCTTTATAGCAATACGACCCGAGGACACACTCTGCCTGCAACCGTGCGGTCCAAGGAGCGGCACCTTTCTGGGCAGGAGAAGGGAGGATGCAGGGCTTAGGGGGAGGGAGGGGCCTGGGAGGTCTATTGACTGATCCCCGGCAGCCACTGAAGGCTCTAGAACCGACTGCTTAAATGCACAGACCTCCGCCGGGCTAGGGCACGGTTGGACCCTATGACCAGATTCTACACAACGGGTTTGAGCCATTCTTGTCTTTCCAGCTGAGTCCCATTTAGGCTTTTTTTCACAGCAAAGGTTAGAATCAGAAAGCAGAAGAGAAAGAGGGTAAAGAAGGCAATGAACAAGGATGCCAAGCACCTCTGACCACGTCCTGCTTCTGGGAAGACACCAACTTAAACAGCAACACTTGCTCACACCGACACACTCAACACTGGGCTTTCGTGATCGACGGAGTTCACGGTCCTCACCCAACCCTCGGGTCCAAAGGGAAAACAAAGCTCACCCCAGGCTTGTCCGGGCAGGCCTGGCAGGTCTGTGAAACCAGAAGCACAGCGAACGCTGATGAGGAGAAATAAAACCAAGCAAAACAAGGAAGGTTCAAACGGTTCCATTGTATCCCTTCCGTTCCTTGCTTTTCCCAAAACCAAAGGGGAAAAGAAAAGCATGTGCGTTGAGTTCCTCAAGCCAATGCTGAAAAGAGACGCTTCGGTATCTGGAGATGCATTTTTGGTCCAGGGATTGAATCTGGAATACGAAGACCTCGCCATCTCCCTACAGAGTCTGAAATTTTTTTTTTTTTAATGCCACAGACAAAAGTCCTTGAAAAACATTCGCACTCAGTGGCTAGTCTTGGGACTAAAATTCAAACTCACATCTCCTTCCTTTGCCTTCTGGTTTCAAGACCTCAGGCTACCAGACACAGGGATACAGACCATCATAGGATTTAACCATAAAATGCACGTAAGATGACAAAAAATACATATATCATAACTTTAAAGATTTTGTCCAGCAAGAGAACAGATTCATTAAAAAAAAAAATCTGAAACATAAATATAACCTCTGGAAAGTAAGAAAATGTACATCACTACACAATTTCTGTGCTCCAAGCATACCGCCTTTTTTTATACAGAGACACAAGCAAACGCATAGACACACACACAATTTATGGTTATATCTGAACAAGTTCAGCTCAAACTTAAAAAGTCAAGTCTATGACAGGAAAAAAAAAAAAAAAAAAAAAACCAAGATATTCCAGTAGGAACACACGAGGCTAAAAAGAAGAAAACCTCCAACCAAACGAAAGTTCAAAGCGTCCTACTGTGCAGCCGATTTTCCAGTAGATTAAATAATTCCAGGGCCACGAACGTCAACAGCTCTGCAATCTCTTTATACACATCCGGGCGTATACAAATGTGGCAGCATCCTTACTCCAAGAAGAAGATAGATGCTTCCTCGGGTTGGCATGGGGACCACCGTGTGTCCCAGGCAGGCTCAGATCACCCTGTGACTGGCATGAAATAAAACAAAGGATTTGGTTACTTTTGTAAATGTTTATTCTTTTTTATCTTTTGCTTGCCCTGTGTGGCACACGAGATCTTCTTTCCCCAAGCAAGGATTGAACCTGCATCATTGGAAGCAGGGAGTCTTACCCGTCGGAGTGCCAGGGAAGTCTGGATTTTGTTAAATTTTCAAAACACGTGGGTACCATTTGTCATCTTAACAGTAACAACAACAACGGTAGCACAAAAGAAGCCAAAGATTCCTTTCACATTCTTTTTGCAAAGACCCACAAGCCTGAATTCTACGGACCGAGAATGCCGGATAAAGTAAACTGAAAGAATTTTTTTTAAAAGGTGGGTTCTCCATGTTCCATAGAACTAGCCCAGTCTCGTCCACAATTTGAAAAGAGCTTCAGCCCAGAAACAAAAGTGGGTCCCCGTTTCCTGGTACTTTGCCACAGGACCTCACCATCAGGCAAAACATTTTATGATGAAGAAAAAACTACAGGGCCCAGACTCACAATCTAAAGTCAGCTTCTGTTTTGTCAATCAGTTCAACCCACAAGGACCCACCATATAGGACAGAGAACTCTGCTGAGTACTCTCTTATAACCTATATGGGAAAAGAATTTGAGAAAGAAGAAATACATGCATATGTAAAAAAAATATATGTATATATAAGAAATTTAAAAATAAACAGAATTCAACTGATACAGGGCTTGCCAGGTAACTCAGATGATAAGGAACCCGCCTGCCAATGCAGGAGACCCAGGTTCTACTCCCTGGGTTGGGAAGATTCCCCTGGGGAAGGGAATGGCAACCCACTCCAGTATTCTCGCCTGTAGAATCCCATGGACAGAGGAGCCTGCTGTGCTACAGTCCACGGGGTCACAGAGAGTCAGACACGACTCAGCGACTAACACGTTCACTTACTTTCAAGTGATATCATGAATGAATGAAATTAAAAGGTGCCTTGACATCTCAAAAATCAATACATACAATAAAGATATACCTTCCAGGTGGGGAGTCCCGAGCTCAGAAATTCTTGAAGACATCCAGCTCTTTCTGTGACACTGGCGGGGCAGAAGTCCAGTCGTTCTCAGGATATGCTTCGAAGTTGGAGGTATCATCCTCACTGCACAGCTTGGGGACAATCGGGGGCTGAGGAACCAGCAAAGATACAGCGCCGTGGTTACAGAAGAACAGGGTTCACCAGTGAGCTTACATTCAGCCATGCTTCGGTTTTACCGCACTTTGCAGATACTGTGTTTGTTTTTTTAATAAATCAAAGCTTCGCAGAAACCTTGCCAGTGTGCACCAGGAAGTTGTTACATTCCGGCAAGCCCAGTTTTATTACACTTTCAACATACTGTATTAGTTCTCTTTTTTATTTAATCAAAGCTTTGCAGAAACCTTGGATGGAGCAAGTCTGCACCAGGAAGTTGTTACATTCAGGTACAGCCTAGTTTTATTGCACTTTATAGCTCAGTTGGTCAAGAATCCCCCTGCAATGCAGGAGACCTGGGTTCCATCCCTGGGTTGGGAAGAACCCCTGGAGAAAGCATAGGTTATCCACTCCAGTGTTCTTGGGATTCCCTGCTGGCTCACACTGTAAAGAATTCGCCTGCAATGCAGGAGACCTGGGTTCCATCCCTGGGTTGGGAAGATCCCCTGGAGGAGAGCATGATGGCAACTTACCCGAGTATTCTTGCCTGGAGAATCCCCATGGACAGAGGAGCCTGGTGGGCTACAGTCCATGGGGTCGCAAAGAGTCAGACACGACGACTCAGAGACTAAGAGTGCACACACACGTACGTACTCCTTTATTTTGGTGTTTTGTTTTCTTTTTTAATTAATGTAATCAAAGTTTTGCAGAAACCCTGCATGGACCAAGTCTGCCCCAGGAAGCTGTTCCATTTAGGCAGGGCTCATTTAATTGCACTTTGGACATACTGTGTTTTTGCACGTTGAAGCTTTGCAGAAACTGTACATCGAGCAAGTCTTTCTGTGTCCTGCCTTTTCGCTGTGTCACCTTCTGATAATTCTCACATTTCAAACTCTCCTGACTTTATTTGTGAGGCTGATGTGGGACCACTGATCTTTGATGTAACTACTGACATTGGTATCCTTTTGTTTTGTATTTTTCAATTAAGGTATACGTGTTCTTTTCAGACTTTTTGCCACTGCATGGACTGCAGCCCGCCAGGCTCCTCTGTCCATCGGATTCTCCAGGCAAGAATACTGGAGTGGTTTACCAGTCCCTTCTTCAGGGGAATGCTCCTGACCCAGGGATGGAACCGGGGAATGCCTGCACTGCAGGAGGTCTCTTTACCAACAAAGCCACCGGGGAAGCCCGACTTTTCAGCTCAGGTCTTCCCTCTCAACAGTGTGAACTTCACTTATTAATTAACGCTTTGAATCACTTCATTAGGTACTAATCCTAAGGAACTGAGCCACAGTCTCAGAGCCCGTGTCTGTGTTCAGGAGAGCTTGAGGCTTCCCCGGGTATAAGCCAGCAGACTTGACATACGGCCTTACCTTCAGCTTCCTTTCGGGGACCGCGCCCCAGTCCACGAACCGGAACCACCGGTGCTGTTTGACATCCTCGGCTCCGTTCTGCAAAAAGGAACAGCCGTCATCAGCGCAGGGAAGGCCAGCAGGATGGGAAAGCACGAAGCACAGAGAAGCTCCAGACGATTCCACAGAGAGAGAAACACGGGTTCGCTACGGCTCGAGCCTTTGTCCCCGGAGAAAACCACCAATGAAGGCATGTGAGCATCATTATATGCTTTTGTTCACAATAGAAAGAAATGCAGTTATGGAGTTCAGGCTTCCCGCGTGGCTCAGGGGTAAAAGAATGTGCCCGCCAAGGCAGGACATGTGGGTTCCATCCCTGGGTGGGGAAGATCCCCTGGAGAAGGAAATTGCAATGCAATCCAGTATTCCTGCCTGGAGAATCCCATGGACAGAGGAGCCTGGTGGGCTATACTCCACAGCAACATGCTGTTCATGCGTATACTGCCACAAAGACCAGAGGGTAATTATGGTTCAGGCCGTCCCAACGTAAAGTGGGATTTTCACCTCGACAACTTCCTTCAGCTGAAGCTACGCTCATCTTGTGTGTGTGAGCGTGTTAGTCGCTCAGTCGTGCCCAACTCTTCGCGACCCTCTGGACTGTAGCCCCGCCAGGCTCCTCTGTCCGTGGGGATTCTCCGGGCGAGAGTACTGGAGTGGGCTGCCATTTCCTTCTCCAGGGGTCTCCCCAACCCAGGGATGCAACCTGGGTCTCCTGCATTGCAGGCGGGAAGCTTTACCACCTGACCTACTTTTACAAACGTATAAAATGAGGCTCACAAAATGATGTCGTTTGCTCACTTCGGCCCAGAGATTAAGTCACGTGACTACGATGCAAGTCGAGGATGTCACCCTTGAGAGATGGGTTTTTCTTTTTTTTTTAAAAGAACTTGCAGCGTGTGGGATTTTAATTCCCCAACCTGGGATCAGAACCCCGTCGCCTGCAGCGGAAACCTGCAGTCTTAAGCCCTGGACCACCAGAGAAGTCCGGAAACGTCAGAGAAATGTTAGCTACAGGTTACTGGGTTCTTTTGGAAGGAACGAGCCTGTTCTTTAAAACTGTGGTAACGGGTGCATCATTTTGCTAACATATCGCAAGCCATCCGACTGTCGGATTTAAAGGGGTAAACTGCATGGCATGTGAATGACGAGAGGGAGGTTCAAGGGGGTAGGGGACATGGGTATCCCTATGGCGGACTCGGGCTGACGTGTGGCAGAAACCAACATAATATCGTAAAGCAATTATCCATCAATGAAAATTTTTAAAAAATATTCAGAAACAAAAAAAAATACATAAGTAAATAAAGAAAGTGACGATTAGTTAACTTATAGATCACTGCTGAGTCACTGACTTCTTTGGAGAGATGAGGAGACCCGATTCTGGGTGAATCAAATCTGAAATTTGGCCAATGAAAGGGTAAGACCATTCTGCCATTGTTGACATGCCTGAAGTCAGATGAGAGGCATTTAAAGTGAGTACCACTTAATACGTGCCAAGACGCACAGTCGTGTCCGACTCTTTGCGACCCTCGTGGACTGTAGCCCTCCAGGCTCCTCTGTCCAGAGGGATTCTCCAGGCAAGAATACTGGAGTGGGTTGCCTTTCCGTTCTCCAGGGGATCTTCCCAACCCAGAGATTGAACTGAGGTCTCCCACACTGCAGGCAGATTTTTTGCCAGCTGAGCCCCCAGGGAAGCCCAAGAATCCTGGAGTGGGTTGCCATGCCCTCCTCCAGGGGATCTTCCTGACCCAGGGATGGAACTCGAGTCTCTTACGTCCCCTGCACTGGCAGGCAGACTTCTTACCACGAACCTCACGTGGGAAGCCGCTACCGTTCCACATATAGGGATACAAATACCCACCTTCATATTTCCCAGCCTCCTCGTTCTGTCGGTAACGAGCAGTTTCCTGATGAGGTCCCTGTTTGGGCCGGGGGTTGGGGGAGGGCAAGGAGACAGAAACACAGACACGTTGATATGGATCCACGCAAACATAGCAGCTCAACAGCAGTAAAAGCCACACCACACAGGACACCCGCCCCGTGATTCAGTCTTCACGCTGGCTAACTGTCTTCCAGCCTTTCTCACCACTGTCGAGTGCTAAGTTGCTCCAGTCCTGTCTGACTCTCTTCGACCCCGTGGACTGCAGCCTGCCAGGCTCTTCTGTCTGTGGGATTCTCCAGGAGAGAATACTGGAGTGGGTTGACTCTCTTCGACCCCGTGGACTGCAGCCCGCCAGGCTCTTCTGTCTGTGGGATTCTCCAGGAGAGAATACTGGAGTGGGTTGACTCTCTTTGACCCCATGGACTGCAGCCCGCCAGGCTCCTCTGTCTGTGGGATTCTCCAGGCAAGAATACTGGAGTGGGTTGCCATTCTCTTCTCCAGGGGATCTTCCCCGACCCAGGGATCGAACCCGCGTCTCTTATGTCTCCTGAATGGGCAGGCGGCTTCTTCACAGCCAGCTTCACCTGGAAAGGCCCTTTCTCATCATGTTCCGTTCCTATACGGGATGCAGAGTTGCAACCCAGCTAAGGCGGCAGAGGTTGATCAAATCATCGTAGAGATGAACAGCCTTTGAACATGAGCGGGAGCAACCCTGTCTGCCCTGGGGATGTCTGACCTTCATTTCAAATACACCTGCCAGGCCAACCCCAGGCAACTACGCAATGTGTGATTCTACCAAAATCAGTCATCACGCTTTGCCCGGTGGGTCTACGTATCTGTGGGATTCTTGTCTGGATTCCTTGCCATCCCAAAAGCAAGAGAAGTATTTTTGTATGTGCTGGGTCACTGAGATTTTCCTTCTAAATAGCAGACGGTATCAGAATACTGACTCACTGGCCATCAACCCTGAATATTCATCAGAAGAATGGATGCTGAAGCTCCAATACTTTGACCACCTGATGCAAAGAACTGACTCATTAGAAAAGACCCTGATGTTGGGAAAGATTGAAGGTGGGAGGAGAAGGGGACGACAGAGGATGAGGTGGTTGGATGGCATCACCGACTCAATGAACATGAGTTTGAGTAAGCTCCGGGAGATGGTGATGGACAGGGAAGCCTGGCGTGCTGCAGTCCATGGGGTCGCAGAGAGTTAGACACGACGGAGCGACTCAACAGCAACAACAACAACAAAAATCACAACACAGAAGGGTAGAGAAGCCTGCATTCACACCGCAGATGAGGATTCAACACAACTATGTCAAAGCGTGTTTCAAGAAATCATTTCCTTTTATTGCCCCCTTAAAAATTTTATTCAAGTAACGTAATCACTCACAGTACTTACACATTATACAAGGGTTCCCCAGTGGCTCAGCAGCATAGAATCTGCCTGACAACACAGGGCATGCAGGAGACCCTGGTTTGATCCCTGGGTGGGGAAGACCCCCTGGAGGAAGGTATGGCAACCCACTCCAGTATTCTCGCCTGGAGAATCCCACGGACAGAGGAGCCTGGCGAGGCTTGCACCAGCCATCAAACTAGTTGGGAGGAACAAGGGCCTTCTCAAATAACAAAGCTGCTTCCTTATTCAATATGATGACAAACAGCCTTTATTCGCTAATGAAAAATACACCCATTCTCTCAAAAGATGTAAAATACGGCTGCGAGTCACGAAGAGAGGAAGCGTCATCCCAGCAGAGTCATGAAAAGCTTTCCCCTTTGCGGGGGGGAAAAGAAGACCCACCCAAAGAGCGTCAGCTGAGCTCAGAGGGACCAATCAGGATGGTACCCAGCTGGGCAGGACGCCTCCACTGGGGGTCTGTCATGGGCTTTAGCAATGAACGCCCCCCAAAGAGCAGAGAGGACGGCTGACTTACTTGACGCTGAACTCCAAATGTCTGGGGAAGTCTATCTTGCCAGCAAGAATCTTCTGATAGATGCCAAAGGCGTTGTCATCGAAAAACGGAGGAAACCTGTCAGAAAGATTAAAACGTCTATTTTTAGCGGCCAGTAGGGGGGAAAAAACAAAACACACCCGCAGGCTTTATAAGGATGGCTTCCTTCCGCCTGCCACGGGCAGAAGAGAATTTTATTTGGCGGTGTGCGCTTTCTCCTCTCACCCTGGAGTCACGGATGACTCAGGACGAGCTATGAAGGCACGGTTCCAAGAGGCCAAGCGGGAGGCACTTGTCCCACGACAGACGACGGGCAAGGCTAGAAAAGGTCACGACCACGAGGCTATGTGACTAGCTGGACAACACAGAGCCACCTGTTGCCTGTGGCTCAGCCACTGAGTCGTGTCCGAGTCTTTGCGGCCCCGTGGACTGCAGCCCCACCAGGCTCCTCTGTCCATGGGATTCGCCAAGGCCAGGATACCCGAGTGGGTTGCCATTTCCTCCTCCAGGGGAATCTTTCCAAACCCAGGGATCCAACCTGCGTCTCCTGTCTTGGCTGGCAAGTTCTTCACCCCTGAGCGCACCTGGGAAGCCCATGACGGTCTCTGAACGCCAACTAACCCGGCCAGGTGTACTTCTAGAGTAACCAGCCTCCGTGGATCGCGACCCCACGGCGGCCAAGGACACCCAGCCCTCGGCGAGTGGGGACGCCTTGGAGTGCATGAAGCCCCGAGTCGGCCCTCCGCCCGGAGCCAGAAGCCGGTTCCAACAGCGGCCGGGGGTTCGCATCCCTGCCTTGGGCGGTGGCTGTGAATGAGGACACGCCGCGGGATGGTTTCCATTCAGAAACAGGCCCGGGAGAAAACGCGTCATGCATTCCTCCACCGGCTCCCGGAGAAAACGGCACCCGGAGCCCCGAGGAAGCTGGCGGGGCCCGCCACCATCATGAGAAAGGCATGCGGGCAGGAGCTTTAACGAGCGGAAAAAAGTCATCACGAGGCAGCGCTCACAGATGCAGCCTGAGAGAAAAAGCAGACGGAACGTGGAGCCGAGAGGTCGCAGAGCGGAAAGCGGCCGAAGACGGCGCCCACGTCTCACGTGCGTGCTCGTCCCTCAGTCGTGTCCGACTCTGCCACCCCACGGACTGTCTGTACAGTCCATGCGATTCCCCAGCCAAGAATACTGCAGTGGGGAGCCTTTCCCTTCTCTAGGGGAACCTTCCCAACCCAGGGATCGAACCCAGGGCTCCCTCATTGCAGGCGGATTCTTTACCAACTGACCTATGGGGAAGCCCGCCCAGATTTGAAAGTTATCTCCAAGTGTCTATCTTTAATGCAATGGAAACCTTCCAAGAATTTATTTATTGGCCGCATGGAATGGGATATGGGGTATTCCTTCCCTGACCAGGGACAGACGCCACATTGCTCACAGTGGAAGCTCAGAGTCTTAACCACTGGACTTCCAGGGAAGCCTCCCTCCTTCTAAGCCTTTTTTTATTTGACTAATTTAACTGAAGGATGACCAACCTAGACAGCATGTTAAAAAGCAGAGACATTACTTTCCAACAAACGTCCATCTACTCAAGGCTATGGTTCTTCCAATAGTCATGTATGGATGTGAGAGTTGGACTATAAAGAAAGCTGAGCGCCGAAGAATGGATGCTTTTGAGCTGTGGTGCTGGAGAAGACTCTTGAGAGTCCCTTGGACTGCAAGGAGATCCATCCAGTCCATCCTAAAGGAGATCAGTCGTGAATATTCATTGGAGCGACTGATGCTGAAGCTGAAACTCCAGTCCTTTGGCCACTTGATGCAAAGAGCTGACTCACTGGAAAAGACCCTGATGCTGGGAAAGATTGAAGGCGGGAGGAGAAAGGGGACGACAGAGGATGAGATGGTTGGATAGCATCACCGACTCGATGGACATGAGTTTGAGTAAGCTTCTGAAGTTGGTGATGGACAGGGAGGCCCGGCGTGCTGCAGTCCACAGGGTCGCAGAGTCGGATATGACTGAGTGGCTGAACTGGAGGATCATTACTTGACAACAGAGTGATGGGCTTAATAAAACAGGCAGTGAGTGCCGTTCACACACGTGGGCACAACTTGCATCTTGACATGAGCCGTGGTGAGCTGTAGACAGAAGGACCACCTGTACTGCCCCATGAAGGCAAGCTCAAGAATTTCATCTTAAAAAATGCACGGCTGGGAACTTTTGTGGCAGTCCTGTGGTTGAGAATCCGCCTTACCACACGGACGACGCCAGTTCCATCTCTGGTCGAGGAGCTAAGACTGTGGAGCAAGTGAGCCCCATGTACTACATCCGCGGGGTCCAAGCTACACAACTAGAGTGTCTGCAGGCCGCCAGCAAAGAGCTGGCAGGCTACAACTGACCACTAACACCCAATTCAGCCAAATAAATGTTCTTTAAAAAAAAATGCACATCACGGCCTCCCCGGTGGGTCAGTGGTAAACAATCCACCTGCCATGCAAGAGAAATGGGTTCAATCCCTGACCCGGGAAGATCCCACATGCCTCAGAGTATGTAACCCGCCCCTCCAACAACAAAATTATATATATATATATATATATATGCCAATTTTGCAATGTTTTTCCCCATCATCTACCCGTCTTCTTTCTTTATAGACATCTTTGACCTACCTCAACGCTCCTGGTGGCTAAGAAGGTAAAGAACTCTCCTGTCAATGCAGGAGACCCGGGTTTGATCCCTGGGCCAGGAAGATCCCCTGGAGAAGGGCATGGCAACCCACTCCAGAACTCTTGCCTGGAGAATCCTGTGGACAGAGGAGCCTGGCAGGCTATGGTCCATGGGGTCGCAGACTCAGACACGACTGAAGCTATGCTTGGCAAACACAGAACATACATCCTATTACAATACTACTAGGATCAGTTCCGGAGAAGGCAATGGCGCCCCACTCCAGTGTTCTTGCCTGGAGAATCCCTTGGACGGAGGAGCCTGGCAGGCTGCGGTCCATGGGGTCGCAAAGAGTCGGACACGGCTGAGCGACTTCACTTTCACTTCTCACGTTCATGCATTGGAGAAGGAGATGGTAACCCACTCCAGTGTTCTTGCCTGGAGAATCCCTTGGACGGAGGAGCCTGGTGGGCTACAGTCCACGGGTCGCAAAGAGTCAGACACGACTGAGCGACTTCACTTTCACTAATGATTATGTTTACATAATAACTGTAATAATCATTCTAACGTATCCTAATACTATATTCTAATTCTACTCTCTTTGCATTTTAATAATTTCTATTGTAGTATATTCCAGTACACTATAGAATATGTAGGTTCCCATAGTAGAAGAACACAGTCACTCAGTCATGTCCTACACTTTCTGACCCCGTGGACTGTAGCCCACCAGGCTCCTCTGTCCATGGTATTCTCCAGGCAAGAACACTGGAGTGGGTCGCCATGCCCTTCTCCAGGGGATCTTCCCAACCCAGGTCTCCTGCATTGCAAGCGGATTCTTTACTGTCTGAGCCACCAGGGAAACCCCGAATCTTCTAATAATATCCCATTATCTTCCAACAACATATCTTCCAATCGTATACTATATTCCAGCGTTATCTTTGCTACGATATTCCATATTATTATATTCCATGAAATTACATTTTTTTTTCCCCCGTAATAATACAGACAAAAAAAAAAAAAAAAACAGAAAACACAGGAAGTCCATTCTAGGAAAACGTCTTCTGGGCAGCGGGATTCAATTCTCGGGCAACGCTACCCTCTGCTGGTCAGGAACGCTAAGGAAGGAACAGCCACCCGTGGCTGGGACATGTCTGGAACACTGATCAAACACAGGCGCAGAAAGATGTATGATTCTTGCATTTCTTTTTACATTTTGCATTTCTGATACCGTAGGGAATGCATTTTAGTCTTGTCTTTCTGACCGGGACTTTCTGAGCTGGGTTGCACAGGAAGGGATTTTTTTTTTTTTGGTCTATTTGATTGACTACAGAGGCGCGTGTGAGCAAAGAGAGAGAGAGAACAGAAGAAGGGCAAGGGGATGGAGGAGGGGCAGACGGGGGTGGGGAGGAGTCCTGGGCGGACAATCCCCCCCTCCCCTGCCTGCCGGCCAAGCACAGCATCCCAACAAAAGAGCCCTGTGAGCACAGGATGGCCAGGAAGCAGCGAGTCCACGGACGTCTACGGAGAAGATGCTTGCTCTGTCTGCCCGGTGTGCGGAAACGTGTGCGTGCGAGCTCAGTCGCTCAGTCGCATCCAACTCTTTTGCGATCCCGTGGACTGTAGCCCCTCCAGGCTCCTCTGTCCATGGGATTCTCCAGGCGAGGACGCTGGACTGGGCTGCCATTCCCCTTCTCCAGGGGAATCTTCCCGACCCAGGGAGTGAACCCGCCTCTTTCCACTTCTGCATTGCAGACAGATTCTTTACCACCTCACGGAATTCCTAGCAACACCTCACGAAAATGCCAGATAATCATGTTGATACAGCGTGTGTCTCTAGGGAATCTGGACCGGGGAGGTAAATGGAATTCCAAACATTCCCCGAGGCATGTTTGGGGTTTTCAGGAAAGAACGCACTCTTTCCTTTCTGCAGCGCTGCTCCTTCCGAATGTCCAAAAGAGCATTTCTTTATCCAACACGCCCGCTACCCAGCTTGGGGCTTCCCTGGTGGCTCAGATGGCAAAGAATCCGCAATCCAGGAAACTCGGGTTCCACCCCTGTGTCGGGAAGATGCCCTGGGGGAGGGCATGGCAACCCACTCCAGTATTCTTGTCTGGGACAATTCCACGGACACAGAAGCCCAGTGGGCTACAGTCCACGGGGTCGCAAAGAGTTGGACATGACTCAATCACTGACATATACACCCAGCTCTGGGAATCACTCCGGAGTGATCGGTGCGTGATCAATCGTATATTCTTGGCAGACGGGGACATTTAGAGACAAAAGATCTCAACAGACACGCCCTGCTGGTCCTCCAAGCTCCTGCTGCTGCTTCTTTTGAAAGCAAGCCGAATGGTCAGTTCATATCATCATCACCCACAGTGGGAAACTTCCGGAAGACTCCACTCCAAGTGTGTGCATCTCCTGAGAATCCCTGCACCAAATCCTGGGGGCTGAGCCTCCCTGGGAACTGTGGAGACCCCACTCCAAGTGTGTCCATCCCTGACAACCCTGCATGAAATCCCGGGGGCTGAGCACCCAGGGAACTATGGGAAACCCCACTCCAAGTGTGTCCATCCCTGACCCCCCTGCACCAAATCCCAGGGGCTGAGCACTTGAGAACTGTGGAGACCCCACTCCAAGTGTGTGCATCTCTGACAACCCTGCACCAAATCCTGGGGTCTGAGCCCCCTTGGAACTGTGGGAGACTCCACTCCCATTGTGTCCATCCCTTGACCCCCAGCACCAAATCCCAGGGGCTGAGCACCCAGGGAACTCTGGGAGAGTCCACTCCAACTGTGTGTCCATCCCTGACCCCCTGCACCAAATCCTTGGGGCTGAGCACCCAGGGAACTGTGGAGACCCCACTCCAAGTGTGTCTATCACCTGACCCCCTGCACCAAATCCTGGGGTCTGAGCCCCCTGGGAACTGTGGAGATCCCACTCCAACTGTGTGTCCATCCCTGACCCCCCTGCACCAAATCCCAGGGGCTGAGCCCCCCAGAGCAAGTGAACAGGGCGGGGAGCCGCAGGCATCTTCCCCACAGAAGCGGTACTCACCCTGACAGCATCTCGAATATCAGGACGCCAAGTGCCCACCAGTCCACTGCTCGGCCGTGGCCCTTGCTCTGAATGACCTCGGGGGCCAGGTACTCGGGGGTCCCACAGAGGGTCCACGTCCTGTGGGAAGAGGAGGAGGTGGGGTTGGCAGAACTCAGCTATGATTGGCCGACGCGTGCACCTCGGGAACGGGGAGGCGACGTCACTGAATTAATCTACGCGGAGCCTTAGACCCCAACCCCATAGATAAACACGGCAAAGTTGTCCTCTGTGACATTTTTCCTTTTATAAACACTTTTTTTTATTTACAATTTAAGGTTTTCAACTTTTACTTTGTATTAGCATAGAGCCGACAAACAAGGCTGTGATGGTCTCAAGTGGACAGTGAAGGGACTCAGCCACACATACACATGTACCCACTCTCCCCCAAACTCCCTCCCATCCAGGCGGCCACGTGACACTGAGCAGAGTTTCCTGAGCTGTCCAGCAGGTCCTTGCTGGTTCCCCACGTTAAATACAGCCGTGTGTCCATGTCCATCCCAGACTCCCTGACTGTCCCTCCCCCATCCTTCCCCCTGGTGACCATAAGGTTATTATAGAGGATTGAGCAGACTTCCCTGTGCTGTCCAGCAGGTCCTTGCTGGTTCTCCACGTGAAATAAAGCAGTGTGTCCACGTCCATCCCAGACTCCCTGACTATCCCTTCCCCCATCCTTCCCCCTGGTGACCATCAGGTTATTACAGAGGATTGAGCAGACTTCCCTGTGCTGTCCAGCAAGTCCTTGTCTTTATCCTGACCCCATACATAAAGAGAATAACCTTGTCTTCCCTGAGTTTCTTCCTTTTATGATCATGAAGAAATGATGAAAGTCACTCAGTCATGTCCAATTCTTTGCAACCCCATGGACTGTGGCCCATCAGGCTCCTCTGGGATTCTCCAAGTAAGAATTCTTGGAGTAATTCTTCTGCAAGTAAGATTCTCTAACTAAGAATACCAGAGTGGGTTGCCATTTCCTCCTCCAGGGGACCTTCCTGACCCAGGGATCAAACCCAGGTCTCCTGCATGGCAGCCAGATTCTTTGCAGTCTGAGCACCAGGGAAGCCCTGCTTCCTTTTATAAACATTCATGAAGCAAAACAGACTCGAAGTACAGTCCTGTGATCACTGTGTTGCTCTTGGTGGTTCGCTTCCCTGCTCAGAAGCAAAACCCCCACAGTCCTGTTTTCCCATAAAACGTTATGAAAACAGATTCAAGCCACTGACTTGTGACGCCCGCTATACCAGTGAAGCATCTTTTCTGCCCTCTCTGCAGAAGGTCTGAAGTGTGTGCTGAGCTTCTGTGGGTTCACTGATACCTTAGTGTCAGCTGCGCCATTCAAAACTTCTGAGGCTAAGGGGCTCTGGGATGTGTGGGGTAGAAACAGGGCTGAGAACTTTGGAAATGATTTTCTCTCCCAGATGAGCCGAGACCTGCAGAAAAGTTAGCTTTTGGCCCCACCTAGAGGACAGCCGGGAAAAGACCCTGATGCTGGGAAAGAGTGAAGGCAGTGGGAGAAGGGGGCGACAGAGGATGAGATGGCTGGATGGCATCACCGACTCGATGGACATGACTCTGAGCAAGCTCCGGGAGTCGGTGATGGACAGGGAGGCCTGGCGTGCTGCGCTCCATGAGGTCGCAAAGAGTCGAACGTGACTGAGCCGCTGAACAACAACGCAGCATATCGGGCTGAAAGCCGGAGATCCAACCAGCAAAGACGGACCCAGCAGAGGAACTGTCTCCCCTTAAATCTCCTGCACCAGCAGGCATTGTTTTTTTTTTTTTTGAATACTATCACCACCTCATTGCTTTGGCTCAGGAAATTCTTTAGTTCTGCGGGCCGATCCCGTTAGAGCTGCGCTTGCAGCCTGGGGGCACATCCAAGGTTGCCTGAATGAGGCTGGAAGCCTGGGCCTCAGCTGTGAAGTCCAGACCAGCTGGAGGCGGTCGCAAGAACTTATACCTGCCGGGTGTGGTGTCTCCGCTTACTCGCAGAAAGTTGAGTCTCTGGCGGCAATCTCAGCTGAGGCGCCCACACATGGAAGGCTGCACGACTTAGCAGTTTTCCAGGTACACTCAGGTAGCCTGACACCTTTTTCTTTCTTCAGCTCTGCCAGTTGATGGCTACCAACCCATCTCCCTCCAACCTCAGACACACCTGCTCAGTCATGCATCCCCACGGACTGCAGGCCGCCAGGCTCCTCTGTCCATGGACCTTTCCAGGCAAGAATACTGGAGTGGGTTGCCATGTCCTTCTCCGTATCTTTCTGAAGCAAAAGCTTTTTCCAATTCCAAAAAGACTGCACGCTTCTTAGGAGCTAGAGAGGCATAAATTGCTAGGAAGAGCTTCAGAGTAGAGCAAACCTTTGTAAAACTTTACATCTCGAAGCGAAATTGCAGTTCCGTGAAACGTTGCAAAGCATTTCCACAAGCTCCAGAAATGTCAGTCCTCACTTAATATCCCCAAAGAAAACTGAAAGCGGGGAGCTGAACAGACTTGTGTACACCGACGTTCGTAGCAGACGGTTACTGAAAAGCAGGAACAGTTCGTCTTCTTCTTTTAAGAGAACTGTCTTTATACTTAAAAACTTTTCCCAATCCTCTTGGGCACAGAGGCATACATTGTCAGAAACAAGCTTGTGACTGCAGGAAATGTGGAAAGAGAAAGACGGACGGCTGTCGACGCTGGTGGGAAAGTTCTGGTCCCGGCTGTGAATTATCAATGCTCTGCTGTTCTCTTTTTCACTCACTCAGCTCGTGGAGAGAAGGCAAGGTGATATCCACCGCTGTTACTTTTCTCAGTGTTATCGTTTCCACTACGACACGGGGCTTCCCGGGTGGCTTAGAGAGTAAAGAATCCGCCTGCAGTGCGGGAGACCCAGGTTCAATCCCTGGGTCTGGAAGATCGCCCGGAGGAGGGCATGGCAACCCACTCCAGTATTCTTGCCTGCAGAATCCCCATGGACACAGAAGCCTGGCGGGGCTACCGTCCATGGGGCTGCAAAGAGTCAGACATGACTGAGCATCATGGGGTAGGAAGCTGTTATCCAAGGAAAGAGCAGTTGGTCTGTACAACAGACATCCAGCTGGTGGTACGTTCATATTCCCAAGTGTCCACTGTGGCATCCACCCTGGGTTGAGCTGGGTTCCACCCAAAAGTCCTAACGAAAGGCTGGTACCCGTGAATGTGATCTTGCTCGAAACAGGGTTTCGCAAGACGTAATCAAGAGACGCGTGGGAGTAACCCAGCGACTCACGTCCCCGTACGAAGAGGGAGGTGGGCAGAGATTTCTCTTTACCACGGGAGGACACGGTGAGAATGAGCCGGGAAGAGACCGCCATCAGGAACTCAGGTCAGCCAGAAGGCTGATCATGGGTTTCAGAACTGGGCAGGGTCATAAATGTCTCCCAGGGTCCCACGTTCTGTCCTTCTAAGACCGCACTGCCGTGACGTCACCTGACCTTGATTTCCCTGCAACAAGACTCTCTCCAAGTAAAGTCACCATGTGGGGTAGAGCTTTAAGACACGGATTCTGGAGGGACATACACGCAGTCCACAGCAAAGGAGGGTGAGCACGATATGCTGGTGCTGATGGTGGTGGTGACGATAACGACGGTGGTGATGCTGACGGTGAGGATGGTGGTGGTGCTATGATGGTGGTGACGGTGATGGTGGTGGTGGTGGGGATAGTGACATGGTGATAATGATGTGGTGGTGGTGGGGGTGTGAGTGGTGGTGGGGATGGTGATGGTGATGGTGATGGCGGTGATACTGATGTGGTGGTGGGGATGTGAGTGATGGTGGTGGTGGTGCTGACAGTGACATGGTGATAATGATGTGGTGGTGGTGGGGGTGTGAGTGGTGGTGGGGATGGTGATGATGGTGGTGATGTGAATGATGTTGGTGATAATATGGTGATGGTGGTGATGATGATGATACTGATATGCTGATACTGGTGACAATATTGTAGGTGGTGGTGGTGGTGGTGATGTTGATACGGTGACGGTGGTAACAATGATGGTGGTGATGTCTATGGTGATGACAGTGGTGATGTTGGTGGTGATGATGGTGGTGATGTTGATATGGTGATGGTGGTAACAATGATGGTGGTGATGTCGATGGTGACCATGGTGGTGATGCTGATACGACGGCAGTGATGTCAATGGTGATAATTCTGTGATGATGGTGGTGACGATATTGATGGTGGTGATGGTGATGGTGATGATGGTGGTGATACTGATATGATGGTGGCGGTGATGTGAAAGATGGTGGTGATAATACGGTGATGGTGGTGATGTGAATGATGGTGGTAATGTTGATGGAGATAATGATATGATGATGGTGGTGATGTGAATGACGGTGCTGATGTCAATGATGGTGGTGATGGTGGTGATGTTAATGATGGTGGTGATGTTAATGATGGTGATAATGATATGATGGTGGTGACGTTGATGGTGATGGTGGTGGTGATATTGATATGGTGATAATGATATGATGGTGGTGATGTGAGTGATGGTGCTGATGGTGATAATGCTGCTGCTGCTGCTGCTAGTCGTGATGATGGTGAAGTTGACAAATATGAGGTGACGTTGGTGCCGGGAGGGTGGACGTCATAAACTCAGAAGCACTGACTCTCTACTCCACATTCACTACCTGACCGGAACGGTCTTTAGGAAAGACTTTCCAATGAGCAGATCCAGCCATCCCTACCTCTCACCCTACAGGGTAGGAAGAGCTCTCACTTCACAGATGAGATGAACAACGCCAGGAACACGGGGAGACCCCAATCTACAACACACTCACTCTGACCCTTTAGAGATGGGCAAATACACGAGTCCAGTGCAGACAAGCGGTCCCCACAGCAAGCCTTCATTCCTCACTGCCCCTCTGAGGTGCTTCCGTTAACAGAGGCTCTTGATAAGGGAAATAAACTTCTCCTGAAACCTATAAAGCATGATCGCTTGGCAACTGTGGGGATACGGGCAGACCGTCTGACCTCGCAGAACCACAGATTTCTCAGCTGGGAACTGGTGATGCTCGGGCCAACTGATCACCCAGCGAACCTGTGAAGCATTTTACTGGCGGTGTGTTGGAATCAGGCTTCCAAACAAAATGACTTTGGGAAAAAAAAAAAAAGAGGACTTTCATGTAGACACGAACACAATACCGTAGAGCCATTATCCTCCAACTAAAAATAATTAAATTTAAAACAATGGAATTCTGTAAAGCAATTATCCTTCAGTTAAAAAATAAATCATGCAAAAGGAAATGGCCACCCACTCCAGTATCCTTAGCTGGAAAAGTCCATTGACAAAGGAGCCTGGCGGGCTGCAGCCCATGGGGTTACATGACAGCGCGCGTGCATGAGGGTTCAGGGAGATGGGTAGGTAGTAATAAACTGGTATAAGCAAAAATAAATAAATTAATTTTAAAAAATAAAATTAATTAATAAAAAAAAAACTGGCCTCCCCTGGAAGTTCAGAGATTGGGAATCCACCGCTGGGGGTGGTCACAGGTTCTCATCACCCCTGCTTCCTTGCTTTGTCCCCTGGGTCCCATCCCTGGTCCAGGAAGATCGCACATCACACAGGGCGGTGAAAACCCGGGCGCCACCGTGAGTGAGCCCGCTCTAGAGCCCGTCTTCCACAACGGGAGAAGCCGCTGCAATGAGAAGCCCCGCGGATCACAACTGGAGAGGGGCCCCTGCTCGCCACAGCTAGAGAAAAGCCTGTGTGCTCTGCTGAGTTGCTCAGCCGACTCTGACTCTTTGTGACCCCATGCTCTGTAGCCCGCCAGGCTCCTCTGTCTATGGGGATTCTCCAGGCAAGAACACTGGAGTGGGTTGCCATTTCCCTCTCCACTGCATGAAAGTGAAAAGTGAAAGTGAAGTTGCTCAGTTGTGTCCGACTCCTAGCGACCCCGCGGGCTGCAGCCCACCAGGCTCCTCCGTCTACAGGATTATCATAGAATAAAACCGAGCTTTAAAGCTGCCTGCACTCTTTCTACATAAACTGAAAGTCACTCAGTTGTGTCCAACACTTTGCGACTCCACAGACTATACAGTCCATGTAATGCTCCAGGCCAGAATACTGGAGTGAGTAGCCTTTCCCTTCTTCAGGGGATCTTCCCAACCCAGGATAGAACCGAGGTCTCCCGCGTTGCAGGTGGATTCTTTCCCAGCTAAGACACAAAACACCCTATTTTATTCTTAGCCATGTAAGTGATGAAATTCTATAGAGGACAATGACACTGACTTTAACTTCATCAGAGAAAGTAATTCCAGGATGGCCCCTGTCTAAAACCCATCAGACATGAGTTATTTAATGTAAGTCATTTCAGTTCAGCCGCTCAGGCATGTCCGACTCTTTGCGACCCCACGGACCACAGCACGCCACGGACCACCTCCCTGTCCATCACCAACTCCCGGAGTTTGCTCAAACTCATGTCCATTGAGTTGGCGATGCCATGCAAACATCTCATCCTCTGTTGACCCCTTTTCCTCCTGCCCTCAATCTTTCCCAGCATCAGGGTCTTTTCCAATGAGTCAGCTCATCGCATCAGGTGGCCAAAGGATTAGAGTTTCAGCTTCAGTATCAGTCCTTCCAATGAACAGCCAGGACTGATTTCCAATGACTATTAAGGATTGATTTCCTCTAGGACTGACTTCCTTTAATGTAAAACTGGTCCCCAATTGTTTGCCATAAACAGATGTTTCTGCAACGTGAGGAACAGTACTCATGTGAACCAACCCCAACTTGTCACAGGCATGGACACCGCGGGCGTTTGTTCCAGATCTAGCTTCTGATATGGGAGTCATCAGCTGCACTTTCACTGCACAGAGTGAAATTCTAACCCGGTTTTAATTTGAATTTAAATGTAACAACCCGCACTCAAAGCATGGACTGAAAAATGGACGTGAATCTGCTTTCTTTCCAAACGTTTCAAGCGTCACAGGCAATAAACACAGAACTCGTGTTTCTGATGGGAAATCAGTGCCCCTCTTAAAGACACACCAAGGGAGAAACGCTGTTTGGAATTTCAAAACCTGAGTACCAAAGATTCACGGAGGACTTCCCTGGAGGTCCAGTGGTTCAGACCCCACGCTTCCGAAGCAGGGAGCACGCAGGTTCCATCCTTGGCTGGGGAACTAAGATTCCACACGCCATCAGGTGTGGACAGAAAATATTCACGGAGAGTCTGTCAGAGCTGATATGGACAGTATGTTGAAATGGTCCCATTTGGGACATCCTGAATTAAATCAAGTTCTGAATGAAATCATTTATGCCTGGTTTGACTTTTTGAAACAAGGCTCGTTAAAAACGTGAAATAGTTCAGATCTGTGCTGAATTTGTTTTGGACAGCAGTGCTCTCGACAGCAACGCTAGGAAGTTAAATTAGTAAAATTGTGCAGAGGAAGGGAACACACATCTTCGTCCTGGGAAATACGGTACTGTATGCTCCTCTGTAAGCTAAGGTGTGTCTGACTCTTCGTGACCCCAGGCGGTGTCAGAAGGACTGGGCTCTGGGGCTGTCTCTAAGATTGCCCTGAGCTTGGAGACAAAATAACATACCTCTACCTCTTAAAACGTCATCATCCTTATTACAGACGATAGCCAAGGGCATGGAGACAACCTCATCGTCCGTCAGTAGAAGAACCATAAAGGAGATGGGAGTACATATACGAGATGGAATACTACTCAGCCATGAGAAAGAACGACAGCGTGCCATTTGCGGCAACGTGGATGGACGTACAGATGGGCATATCAAGTGAAGCCTGTCAGATAAAGACAAAAGCTACACAGTAGCAGTTATAAGCGTGAGTGCTAGTCGCTCGGTCATGGCTAACTCTCTGCCATGAATTGTAGCCTGCCAGGCTCCTCCGTCCATGGGATTCTCCAGGCAAGAAGACTGCAGTGGGGAGCCCTTCCCTTCTCCAGGGGATCTTCCCCACCCAGGGATCGAACCCAGGTCTCCCGCACTGCAGGTGGATTCTTTACCAGCTGAACCACCAGGAGAGCCCCCCATCACTTCTGCTGAGATGAGGAATCTCAACAGAAAGGAACTCCCAGCACAGAAGGCGGAGTGGAGGCTGCCAGAAGCAGAGGGCGGGGAAAAGGGGGAACACGGGGAGAGCGACGGGTACTCACTTGTCCACCAGCTTCTTGGCGAACCCGAAGTCGGTGAGCTTGACGTGGCCGTCTCTGTCCAGCAGGATGTTCTCCGGCTTCAGATCCCTATAGACGATGTCCCGGGAGTGCAGGTACTCGATGGCACAGACGATCTCGGCCGCGTAGAACAGCCCGGTGTTGCTGGAGAAGCGGCCGCGGTTCCGCAGGTAGCTGAAGAGCTCGCCGCCCGGCACGAACTCCATGAGCATGTACAGGAATCGGTCGTCATGGCCCGTCCAGAACCTGCACCGAGGAGGGCAGGGGGATCACAGTGAGACTGGGTGCTCCGCCCCAGCCGGACACACAGAGGCAGAGGTGGGCAAAGCATTGAGCTCATGGCCCGTCCAGAACCTGCACCGGGGAGGGCGGGGGGATCACAGTGAGACTGAGTGCTCCGCCGCAGCCGGACACACAGAGGCTGAGGTGGGGGGAAGGACTGAGTTCATGGTACATGAACAGGTCACGCAAAGATACATCTGTAGGGGCGGTCCAGCAGTCACGTACGGATGTGAGAGCTGCACCAGACAGAAGGCTGAGCGTCTGAGAATTGATGCTTTCCAACTGTGGTGCTGGAGAAGACTCTGGAGAGTTCCTTGGACTGCAAGGAGACCCAACCAGTCCATCCTAAAGGAAATCAGTCCTGAATATTCATTGAAAGGACTGATGCTGAAGCTGAAGTTCCAATACTCTGGCCACCTGATGTGAAGAGGTGACTCACTGGAAAAGACCCCAATGCTGCGAAAGATTGAGGGTAGGAGGAGAAGGGGCGACAGAGGATGAGATGGTTGGATGGCATCACCGACTCGATGGACATGAGTTTGAGTAAGCTCCGGGAGTTGCTGAAGGACAGGGAAGCCTGGCGTGCTGCCGTCAACGGGGTCGCAAAGAGTCGGATACGACTGAGCAACTAACTGAACAACAACTTCCTTGGTTGTGCAAGTGCTGTTTTCATTACACAGGAGGGTGGCGGACTCTAAGCAGAGGTGATAAAGGCGTTGGAGAAAGAGCGAGAAGAAAAGAACAGACTGGTAGATTCAACAGCCAACACAAGGCCCTCAGTCATAAGAAAGCCAGGTGCTGCTGTCCCTGGGTTCACAAAGCTCTAGACCAGCTGAACAACACACACAGTCACAGACATGTATACGTGTCCACGTATACACGTCATGAAAAGCGAAATCACTCAGACGTGTCCAACTCTTTGCGACCCCATGGACTGTAGCCTGCCAGGCTCCTCCATCCATGGGATTTTTCCAGGCAAGAATACTGGAGTGGGTTGCCATCTCCTTCTCCATCTATTGGAATAAATACAATTGTATAAGATATGGCCCTAGAAAAGGTACCCATAAGAAAGAGATGGTCATACTAAGTGAAGCCAGACAGAATCACAGAAATACTATATGATACTACCTATACATGGAATCTAAAAGAAAATGACAAAGTCCCCTGAACAAAACTTTTAGACGCACTGGGAAACCAAAAACCTCTTGTGACTTGCTTTACAGCACTCTCTGCTTTACTGAGGTGCTCCGCCACTGAATCCGCTGTATCTCTGAGGTCTACCTATAGTAAACTGTTATCAATATATAGATATATATATCAATATATCAATGTATAAGCATTGGAGGAGCTCTCTTGCAATGACCCAAAACGTAACTGGAAGGAAAATCAGAAAGAAGTAATCAAGTGCAGTGGTCAGGAAAGTATACATGCTAAGTTGCTCAGTCATGTCTGACTCTTTGTGACCCCATGGACTATAGCCCACCAGGCTCCTCTGTCCATGGGATTCTCCAGGCAGGAATACTGGAGTGGGTTGCCATGCCCTCCTCCAGGAGATCTTCCCGACCCAGGGATCAAACCCAGGTCTCCTGCACTGCAAACAGATTCTTTATCATGTAAGCAACAGCGAAGTTCCCAGGGAAATATACGTTTATGCAATAAAAAAAAGATGAGGGAATTCCCTGGTGGTCCAGCGGTTAGGACACTGCCCTTTCACTGTTGAGGGCGTGGGTTTGATGCCTGGTGTGAGAACTAAGATCCCACAAGCTGTACAAGGTGGCCAAATTAGAAAAAAGATGGGCTGCAGAGAGGAAAACCTTTTTTATGTCCAAGGAAAGCCTTTCAAAAAGAAAAAACAACATACTGTTCTGATGTTCAAACGAATGTCTATTTCGCTCATCACTGGTTATCCGTTAGAGAAAAGTATGGGTCCTGCATACAAGAGGCTTTCTCTAAGTGTGCATTTAAATGTGAAGACTCTCTGAGGCTAGCCTCAGACGTGTACTTAGTCGCTCAGTCCTGTCTTAGTCTTGGCAACCCTATGGACTGTAGCCCTCTAGGCTCCTCTGTCCATGGGACTTCCCAGGCAAGGAGACTGGAGTGGATTGCCATCCCCTTCTGCAAGTGGATCTTCCCAATCCAGGGATTGAACCTGCATCTCCTGCATTGGCAAGCGGCATTCTTTACCATCTGGGCCCCCTGGGGAGCCGGCTACGCTCAGATAGAGCTGCTGTTATCATAAACGCGAGCCCATTTGCCTGACACCCAGTGAGACCAAACGATACCAAGATACTGGAATCTGAAACACAGAAAAGTTTGTTACAGGGCCGCACAAGGAGGTGGGTGCATCAAGCCTCAAGAAACCCAAAGTTACTGGAAGCTTTCAGCAAAGCCCTTTTATACAGAAGGTGAGGGATGGGCGTGGTTAGCTGTTGCCAACTTCTTGATGTCAGAACCTTTCTTCAGGCTTCCCAAGTGTCTCAGAAGAATCCGCCTGCAATGCAGGAGACCTGGGTTCAATCCCCAGGTTGGGAAGATCCCCTGGAGAAGGCAAGGGCAACCCACTCCAGTATTCTCACCTGGAGAACAGAGGAGCCTGGCAGGGTGACAATCCACGGGGCCGCAAAGAGTCAGACACGACTGAACACATTCACAAGCACACACATCCTTTGCTTTTGAGGTCCCGTCACGGTCAGCGGATAATGTTCCGCTAAATCTCTACCAGACCCGTGTTATATTCTCTGTTCTGAAAAGAAAGGGCCAGGTGCCCAGGCACAGGTTTCTCCCTTCAGGGTTCCAGGCCTGGCTCAGAAGGGACAGAGCTCAGCGGGCAGCTCCCTGAGGGCCAGGTCCCCAGATCCTGTCCAGGTGTCATCACTGAACTGACCCTTGGGCTTCTCAGGGTGCCCAGGTGGGGGAAGATGGGGTCCCATGGGGGTCCCTGACTGTACGGTAGCCAAGACAGACGCCCAAGTAGTTAGATCGCAGAAGCAAGGATGGGGGAGACCCCCAGGCTTCTTAGAGTGTCCAGATGGGGGACACGAGGTCCCATGGGGGTCCCTGACGGCAGGGTAGCCAGGACAGAAGCCCGCTCTACTTAGATCACAGAACCTAGGACGGGGGGAGACGGTCACTGCGGCCTGAAGCCCCGCATCCAGACAGTGGGTGGCCCTGGCAAGCACCCTGGAGGCCCCCCGAAGCCATAACCCCCAGCTTGTTCCTGGGGCCCTCCGGGCTTTCCCGCTGGACCAAGGCTGGGTGAGCTGGAAGGCCCCCGGGGGTAAGGCCAGGACCAGCATCTGCACCGTGTCCACCCGATGACCACCGGTCCACACGCCTTTGGATGAAAGCCCTCACTAAGGGGCACTGGATGACAGCTGGGGCCGGTGGACGGGGCCGCTGCAGCGCATCCAGTGGCTGAGCAGCATCACTAAGCGCTGTTCATTGATGCTTGCTTGCCAGGGGGTGGGGCCCTCTCGGTGCCATTCAAAGGCTGAGCAGAACCACTAAGGGTCACTCATTGGCAGCTGGCTGCTTGTGGGCGGGGCCCACTGCAGAGACGACCAATGGCTGGGTGGGACCAAGAACGTTACTCATTGACAGTTGGTTGCCTGGGGACCACTGTGGCACTGCCCAATGGCTGAGCAGGACCATCACCAGGACTTAATTGGCAGCTGGCTGCTTGTGGGCGGGGCCCACTACAGCACCGTCCAATGACTAAGCAGCATAACTAAGAGCTGTTCATTGCTGCTTGCTGGGCAGTCCACTGCGGTGCCGACCAATGGCTAAGCAGGACCACTAAGGGGCGTTCATTGGCAGTTGGCTGCTTGTGGGCGGGGTCCGCTGCAGAGCCGACCAATGGCTGAGTGGAACCACGAAGGATTGTTCACTGACAGTAGCTTGTGGGTGGGGCCCACTGAGGTGCCATCCAATGGCTGAGCAGGACCACGAAGGGTCGCTCATTGGCAGTTGGTTGCTTGTGGGCGGGGCCTTCTGAGGTGCCAACCAATGGAGCTGCGGTACCACTAACAGTCTCTCATTCATAGTTGGTTGCGTGGGCGGAACTCAGAGGCATCAACCAATGGCTGAGCAGGACCACTAAGGGTCACTTATTAACGATTGTTTCTGGGCGGGTCCTTCTGCAGCACTGACCAATGGCTGAGTGGGACCACTAACAGTCTCTCATTCATTGTTGGTTGCCAGTGGGCGGAGCTCACTGGCATCAACCAATGGCTGGGCAGGAGCACTAAGGGTCACTTATTAACGATTGTTTCTGGGCGGGTCCTTCTGCAGCACTGACCAATGGCTGAGCGGGACCTGTTGCCTACTAATGGTGCAGCCTAGCGATGTAAATTGAGGGCTGCACGCTAAGTGATGCACTCACCTCACTTTGTTACACGCCTATAAATGCCTTTCTTTCTGCACTGCTAGATTTCCGCCTCTTGCGGCCAGGAAGCACAGTGGCAGCCTCTTCTAGGGGTTTCTCTTTCCCCAGTTCCTGTGTATTTTTCTCCCGTTCCCACTCTCAAGGTTCGAGATCTGCAGTGTTGAGATGTGACGGCAGACAGGAGGCAGGAAGGGGGCTTGGGGTGGGGTGGGGGTGGTTTGTGGCTGTCGTTACTGGAAAAGGAACAAAACCTGCCCTCCCCCAGTATCTCTCAGGCATGCAGATTATCTCCAGCTGAAAACAAACAAGGTCCAGCAGATGCAAGCGAAAACTTGGACCTTCTTCCTGAACTGCCTACAAGAACGTAGATAGAGGAGCTGGTCCTGGAATCTCTAGTTTCAGCAGAGATGTCTGCAGAGGGCAGAGCCTGGAGACTCGAGTTCACACTAGGTCTCTATGTCTCTCCTGGACCAGCAAACATTTATTTATAAAACTTTTGTTTTTCCTCCGTCTCTATGTCAACGACCCTTCCTCCTCTTTGATATCTCAAACCACTACCCCCAACATCCTCTTTTTGTCTGCAGCTGAAGACGGTATTTAAGGGGAGTGTTAGGGCCATCTGGGGAGTCCCAGTTGGCTCAGGGGTAAAGAGTTCGCCTGGCAAAGCAGGAGACGCAGGAGTTCGATCCCTGTGTTGGGAAGATCCGCTGGAGGGGGAAATGGCAACCCAGTCCAGTATTCTGGCCTGGAGAATCCCATGGACAGAGGAGCCTGGCGGGGCTACAGTCCATGGGGGTCGCGAAGAGTTGGGACACAAGTGAGCATGTGGGCTGCAAGTTGGGCCATTTTAGGGAGTGACTCCATTTTCATAGCTCTCTCCCATGTATACATGAGATTAAATTCTTGTGTGCTTTTTCTCCTGGTTCATCTGTCTCAGGTCCATTTCATTCTTAGACCAGCCAGAAGAGCCTGGAAGGATCAGGAACATGTCTTCCTCCCCGGCATCACTGTCTAGAAAAACCAGATGACCAGAGGCCCGCCTTTTTTCCATCGTTTATAATCGAGACAAGTCTCTTTCTCTGGGCTGCGCTCACTCCTTCTCCGGGTCACATCATGACATGTGTAGGTCTAGCCAGCCTGTTCCTTGCCGTGATGCTCAAAACAGAAGCACACAGAATCCCAAAGGTATGACAGCCTCACTGTTCTTTCTTGGACGAGGTTAGCACCCAGCGAGGGCTCTTCTGATGGGAAAACATCTTCCAGGGTCCCAATGACACCTGACTGATGACCCTGCACAATGAACCTCTATAGAAACTCGTGAGAAATGGATTTCCAGCCATATCAGTAAACCAAGGTTGTGACAGTCATGAGTGATTGCAACCACAATGGATGGTGAGTCCATGAGCCCTGAAGGAACTCAGCAAACAACACCTGCCTTCTAGCAGCCACTCCCCATGGTGAGCCCTGAGGAAACTCAGGAGGTAAACACATGGGATGCTGGCCCCAGGTAGCTGAGATGCAGAATAAAGGAATGACTTCAGTGAGTCCAGATTCTTGCATCTTCCTATACATCAGTTCAGTTTAGTTCAGTCGCTCAGTTGTGTCCAACTCTGCAACCCCATGGACTGCAGCACACCAGGCCTCCCTGTCCATCACCAACTCCCGGAGCTTGTTCAGACTCATGTCCACAGAGCCGGTGATGCCATCCAACCATCTCATCCTCTGTCGTCCCCTTCTCCTCCTGCCCTCAATCTTTCCCAGCATCAGGGTCTTTTCTAATGAGTCAGTTCTTTGCATCAGGTGGCCAAAGTACTGGAGTTTCAGCTTCAGCATCAGTCCTTCCAATGAACACCCAGGACTGATCTCCTTTAGGATGGGCTGGTTGGATCTCCTTGCAGTCCAAGGGACTCTCAAGAGTCTTCTCCAACACCACAGTTCAAAAGCATCAACTCTTCAGCGCTCAGCTTTCTTTATGGTTCAACACTCACATCCATACATAGAAAAGCACTAAATTCCTTAACTTCGGGTATCTGATTTATTTCATTAACAATCATCTTCTGATGTTCACACTAACTGCTCTCCATTGCAAAACTTCTATATAACCTGGCTCCCCGCACCCCGTCCTGTTCCTCAGAGCAATTCTCAGGGTTAATAGAGATGCTGCCTCCTGGGCTTAAGTCCTAAAAATGTCAGCAGTGCTGAGAACACCTGTCCTGGTGCTACTCTCAAAAGAACAGAAAGTGTTAGCCGCTCAGCCGTGTCTGACTCTTTGCGACCCCATGGACTGTAGCCCACCAGGCTCCTCTGACCATAGGATTCTCCAGTCGAAGATACTGGAGTGGGTTGCCATTCCCTTCTCCCAGGGATCTTCCCAACCCAGGGATCGAACTCAGGTCCCACTCTTAGATGCCAGCAATCTCTATACGGCAGAAAGAAGAGGGAGCAAACACAGCGTTGCCTTCTTCAGACAGGATCAAAGCCATCCTCCCCTGGAAAATCTTGACTGTGTCACAATCCTTCAACACCCTGGACGCTGAGTTACTAAGCTCTTCTAAAATTATCTCTCCGCTGGCTGCACTGACCTTCGGAATGGTTTTATCCCAGAACAGGAAAGTTTCGTCCGATACCTATGTAGTGAACCTCCTGGCTGGCTTTCAGAAAAACGCAACCAGTCGCACTTCAAGTCCCGAACTTGCTGGTAACACCCCAGGCGAACGTGCCAAACCGTTCAAGCAGAAGTTCAAACCGGAGCCCTTCTTCAGCGTGATCTTCCGTGCTTCACGCAGCTTCATGTAAATGCAAGCTAAACCCACTCAGGGTTTCCGGACAGTGTTTCAAAAGGCAGATATTGGGAGAAGTGAGTCACTTCCAAGAGAAAACTGCACAGCTGGGAGGATTCAACACCTGCTCACCTCCTGGTTTTCTTCCCACTCAACTGCATGGTTCACCCCGTAGCTGCGGGCGTTCCCCGCCGTCTGTTCCCAGGGCTGGTCACACAGATCCCTCTCCCCCCTGCTCTGTATGGGGACGCATCCAAAGCCTGCTGGCCCTGGATCAACGCAACCGCAGTTTTCAAACACAACCTGGTCTCTGAAGTGATAACACACGGAAAAACATCCCAAACCTCAAGGAGCTTATAATAACACCCTCATGGCCTAAAACACCTGCATTGAGCAACTCAGTAAGCAGGTGTTCTGGGCTGGATGGCCAAAGTGTCAGGCGCTCAGTCACGTCCAACTCTGCGACCCCACGGACCACAGCCCGCCGGGCTCCTCTGTCCATGGGACTCTCCAGGCAAGAATACTGGGGTGGGTTGCCATTTCCTCCTCCAGGGGATCTTCCCGACCCAGGGATCGAACCTGCACCTCCTGCCATTTCAGGCAAATTTTTATACCTACTGTCTGCATGACCCCAAATCCGTATGTTGAACTGCTAACCCCCCAGGACCTAAGAATATGCCTGTCTTAGGAGATGGGTCTTCAAAGGGAGGATAAAGGTGAAATGAGGTCACTAGGGTGGGTCCTGATCCCAAAGGACTGGGGTTCATACAGAAAGAGGAGGTCAGGAGACAGACACACACAGAAGCACAGCTGTGTAGCCTAAATTACAAGGAAAAATCCCCATTTCCTTCTCCTGGGCATCTTCCCGACCTAGGCCTCTTGGTATAAGGCCACCCAAGAAATCGGATGAACAACACATGGCTACAGCACCTCAACAACCTAATTCTACCTGCCATGACGCAATTTCCAAACAAGGTCACTTTCACGGGTACTTTTGGTGTATTTCTGGGCTTGGGTGCTACTCGCTCAGTCATGTCTGACTCTTTGCAACCCCATGGACTGTATCCCGCCAGGCTCCTCTGCCCATGAGGTTCTCCAGGCAAGAACACTGGAGTGGGTTGCCTTTCCTTCTCTTGTTCCCAGCCCAGGGATTGAACTCGAGTCTCCTGCATCGCAGGCAGATTCTCTAACCATCACATAAACTACCAGAGCAGCTCAACAGACCACTAGGTCTGCAGAACAAACAGGAATCCGGCCACCAGGAGGCCTGTCTTCCTGGGAAAACTGGGCCACAAAGCACCCTCAGGGACACACCCTGGGGTTCTGGTTTGAGGACTTCCTGTATTCGGTTTAAAAAAAAAAAAAAAAAAGGCTCAAGCCAGTTCTCCTAAATCACATGAGAATGCCTTGGCCACAGACAGAGCAGTCCGCATCTCGTTTATAAAAGATTCATCGAAAACCGCTGGGCAACGCGAGTGCCTTCCCAGAATCTCCGAGTTCACAGGAGAGACACCGTTAAGTAGAAGCTTTGTTTTGTTGCAGAGGAAGGCACACACCCACTGGATTGCCTACAAGTTTTCCCGTCAGCCACCTGGACACTCAAGACTAGACCGGGGTCAGGGGGTTGACTCCGATGCACCAGCGACTTCTGTTCTGATGACTCAAAAGCATGAGACTCTAGTGACCCGTCCACACGGGCCCCAGACTGCCCTTTGGCTCCATAAAAGGAAAGTCAGACACACACACACACAAAGCCAGCTGCTCCCTTCTGTCCCCCATCAAACACGCCTCTACTCGTCTGGACACATTGCTCCAGCGGTTTTCAGTTTACGGGTGTTTTCATCCGTGCGTGGGGGTGGAGAGGGGGACACGGAAGATGTTCCGAGACCATAGTAGACAGTCCTGCGTCTGCTTGCCCGGGCGAGTTGATTGCAGAAGAAAGGCAGGTGTGGATGGCTGAGTTGGGAGGTGGCGAGGGGCAGGGCAAGGCAGAGGAGGCGAGCATCGAAGTGGAGGCGTGATCCTGGGCTGACCACGTGGCTGGCACCCCCACCTTCCAATGCGGTAACTGTGCTGGGATAAGGAAGGGAAGGGCATCTCAAAACGGTCACCGTGCCTGCGTGTTCAGTCGCTTCCGTTGTGTCTGACTCTCTGCGACCCCGTGGACTGTAGCCCACCAGGCTCCTCTGTCCATGGGATTCTCCAGGCAACAACACTGGAGTGGGTTGCCATGCCCTCCTCCAGGGGATCTCTGCAGAGCCGGGGATGGAACCCACGTCCCCTGCATTGGCAGCTGGGTTCTTTACCCACTGAGCCACCTGGGAAGGCCGAAAAACAGTCAAAGACAAAGGCAGAGCCCGTGACAGCCATCTCGAGGACACGATTAAATGAAGCCCCTGGGGTCATTCTCTATGGACCTGCAAGTACAGACACAGATGGCCAGCGGGGCGTGGCGTGGGGTGGGTGGGCCCCAACGGCTGCAGGGGAGCGAAGGATGCCTTGAAAGCAGGCAAGTCGGGGAGGCCAGGACAGCTGTTAACTCCGAGCACAGGCTGGGCTGGGGGAGAAGGGGGGTTCAGAGGAATACAGTGGAGGCAGGAGGTAGGAACCAGGGAAGAAGCAGCCCCCTACATCCCGCCAGGGATGGGGACAGACAGCCTGCTGTGGACGCCTACACGTCTGGGCCATGGGTCAGGGTCGTACCTTTCAGTAGCAAAGAGGGTAGGAGAGCAGCTTTCCTGGTGGCTCAGTGGGAAAGACTCCACCAGCCCATGCAGGGCAGTGAGTGAGTGAGTGAAAGTCACTCCGTCGTGTCCGACTCTTTGAGACCCCGTGGACTGTAGCCCCTCCAGGCTCCTCTGTCCGTGGGATTCTCCAGGGCAGGCCAGAATACTGGAGTGTCTCGCCATGCCCTTCTCCAGGGGACCTTCCCAACCCAGGGACTGAACCCGGGTCTCCCGCATTGCAGGCAGATTCTGTACCCTATGAGCCGCCAGGGAAGCCCAGGAATACTGGAGTGGGTTGCCATTCAATTCTCCAGGGGACCTTCCCAACTCTGGGACTGGACCGGGTCTCCTGCACTGCAGGCAGATTCTGTACCCTATGAGCCCCCAGGGAAGCCCAAGAATACTGGAGTGGGTTGCCATTTCCTTCTTCCTGGACTGTAACACACCAGGCTCCTCTGTGCATGGGATTCTCCAGGCCAGAATACTGGAGTGGGTTGCCATTCACTTCTCCAGGGGACCTTCCCAACTCCGGGACTGGACCGGGTCTCCTGCACTGCAGGCAGATTCTGTACCCTCTGAGCCCCCAGGGAAGCCCAAAAACACTGGAGCGGGTTGCCATGCCCTCCTCAAGGGGATCTTCCCCACCCAGAGATCGAACCCACGTCTCTCCGATCTCCTGCACCGGCAGGCGGGTTCATCACCACCAGCAACACCTGGGAAGCCCAGCAATCATGCACCTCAGCCCCCAAATCATACATCAACTAATAAAGGAAACTTGAAAGAGCGTGGGAGAGAGAGGCATGTATGCGCTGCACGCCGGGCACCATCCACTGGATGATGCCACGCTACACCCACGTGACAACACCCGAGAGTCCACGAGACACCCCAGAGAGCATGGGAGTGGGCAGAGGTGGGCGGGTGACTGAGGTCCCGGGAACACCCAGGAGATGAGCGCTCTCGCGACGGGAGGCGGGGAGCCCACGTGGATGTCTTGCTGGGGCAGACAGGCACCCCTTCTCCCCGCCGACCCCAGGCAGGCAGTTGGTGGGCACAGCACCCTCTCTTGTGTAAGATGGGGAGCTTGAGGTATGTCACGACCCGCCGGGAACACCTGCTCCGTCCCCAGCGCACACAGGAGACTCCCACGTTGGGGGCTGCGGGCGGAAAGGCAGGCGGGGACCCAGAGCCAAGGACTCACAGTTTGACCAGGAAAGGGTGGTCGACTTCCTTCAGCACCGACTTCTCATTGTGGACGTGTTGCTCCTGCTTCAGGCGGATGATGTCGGGGATGGTCATCACCTTCAGGGCGAAGAAATGCTTGCTTGTCTTCTCCTGGACGAGCTGCACGCGGCCGAACGTCCCTGTACCTGCATGCAGAGGGCAGAGATGGGGGGAGAGGCGTGCTCAGCGACCATAGCTCCCCCGCACCGGGAATGTCAGACAACCTGGCAGGTCGGAAGACTCCATTCCCTACAAGACGCCAGGCGACACACACTCCTCTGCAGTGGCCAAGTTAAATTCGTGCCCACACACAGCATCACTTGACTCTAGGACAAAGCTACGTAGAGTCACAGCTGTGGTTCTTCCACCAGTGACGCACGGACGTGAGAGCTGGACCATAAGGGAGGCTGAGCGCACTTAAGCATTGATGCTTTCGGACTGTGGTGCTGGAGAAGACTCCTGAGAGTTAAAGGAGATCAGTCCTGAATCTTCATTGGAAGGACTGATGGTAAAGCTCAAACTCCCATCCTTTGGCTACCTGATGTGAAGAGCTGACTCATTTGAAAAGACCCTGATGCTGGGAAAGATTGAAGGCAGGAGGAGAAGGGGACGACGGAGGATGGGATGGTCAGATGGCATCACTGCCTCGATGGACATGAGTTTGGACAAACTCTGGGAGTTGGTGATGGACAGGGAGGCCTGGCGTGCTGCAGTCCATGGGGTCGCAGAGAGACGGACATGAATCAGCAGCTGAAGCACGAGAAGCGTAACTTGCCCCTGAATTATCCTTTGATGAGAGTGACTGACCATCGTTTCTGGAAATGAGTCATCCCAGAGAAAACAGACACGGAGATAAAGGCAGAATGGCAAAGCACGGCAAATACATTCCTGTGACGTGTCTTTTTCTTGACACTTTTCTAAATCAGGATGAGACACAAGACAAACTACGGGTGACTGAAGGGGAAAGGGTTGGGGGAGGGTTCAGTGAGGAGTTTGGGGTGAACAGATACACACGAGCAGATGGAAAATGGACAAGCAAGGAGCTACTACTGAACGGCCCAGGGAATTCTACTCCACATCTCGTAATAACCGTATATGGAAAAAGAATGTAAAAAAAAGAACAGATACGTAACTGACTCACCGTGTTGTACAGCTGAAACGAACACAACGCTGTAATTAACTCTTGCTGCCATTTAGTTGCTAGGCAGTGACTGACTGACTCTGTGCGACCCCACGGACTATAGCCCACCAGGCTCCTGTTCCTGGGGATGCTCAAGGCAAGAATACTGGAGTGGGTTGCCACGCCCTCCTCCAAGGGATCTTCCCGACACAGGGATCGAACCCGGGTCTCCTGCATCGCAGGCACATTCTTTACTGCCTGAGTCACCAGGGGTGGCCATAAACCCAAGGCCAGGGCCCTCATAAGACACAGAACAGGAGGCACTGACACAGCGGAGAAGCCACCTGGAGATGGAGGCAGAGACGGGAGGGAGGCGGCCACCAGCCCAGGGATGGGTGCCTGGAGCCCCCGGAAGCCGGAAGAGGCGGGAAGGACCCTCCCCCGCAGACTGCAGGGAGCCCAGCCCTGGGACCCCCTGACCTCAGACGTCTGGTCCCCAGGGCTCAGAGAAGATGAATGTCTACAGTTTCAAGCTTCCCAGTTTGGTGGAAATTTGTTATGGCTGCACCAGGGGGTAGGAATTCAACCAAACAATGCTCAGGAATTGTCCGAGCATCCTTGTTGTTTCATCACTTAATACTACACGTTCATGGTTTTGCATATAGAACCTAACACAACTGTAATCTTCCTCCTGTTTGGGAACGGGTCTGGACGTGGAGATGTACGTGTTTCTACTGCCCCAGAGGAGCTGCGCTCAGGTTTCTGGAGACGCTGATGTGGTCTCGGAAAATTTCGGGAAAATTAAAGGCCAGGGGTGAGGACACCACGCTCAATTGTCTTTGTCCAGATTAACGCTGATGAGGAGAAATTCGAAAGACAGACAATGAGAAATCATAAACAGAGAAGCCAGCCTGTTCTGGAAAACTGATGAACTTTGCAAAAGCTTATCAAAAGCAGCACCGTCTGCTTCTGGCTAATAATAGCGACATTTTCTTGGCAAAGGAAACGCTGCTGAGTTTCTGGCACCCGTGGGGTAAGCCCCTGGGAGGTCCTTACTGGGAACACACCCTGGCTAGAAAGGGGAATTACTCTGACTTCCTGAAAGAAGAAGTTTCTCCAAAAGGGCTGCCACAGTCCACGTTCCTTTTTATGAACTTCACTCGCACTGTACGTTTTAATTACTGGAAGGGAAAGGATTCCTCATGTTATAAAAAAATGTTTCTAAATGTGTGTATGCATGGTACGTGATGCAGAAAATAGACACAGTAACAGTTCTCTTAAGACATAAAGTCTTGCTTCCCAATACCTGTATTTTTTTTATCCTTGAGACTGCAGGAATGAAATATGTGATGACACTCTGTTTTTTTTCGTTTTTTTTTAAGATACCTCTGACACAATTTGGAAGAAATTGCACTGGTTTTAATGGTTCCACATCAAGGAGACCATCAGGGGCCTTTTCTTACATGCTTACACCTTGTGTTACACTTTTTTATCCTTGAGACTGCAGGAATTAAGTAAAATATGTGATGCCTCTGTATCTTTTTCCAGATAACCTCTGACACAATTTAACTTGGAAGAAATCACACAGCCTTTTTTTTTTTAATACCTTTCCATCACGGAGACCACTAGTAGCATTTTCTTACATATTTCTCTCTTGTGTTTAAGAACGAAAAGACCCCGTCCTGAAGGACATATTCACCCTTTCATGATGAAAGTAAAACGAGAGGAATGGAAGTGTTACTCGATCAGTCGTGTCCAACTCTTTACTGCCCCAACGGACTGTAGCCCAGCAGGCTCCTCTGTCCATGGGATTCTCCAGGCGAGAATTCTGGAGTGGGTTGTCATGCCCTTGATGATGAAAGGGTTAGAAACAAACCATCTGAAGACATGTTTAAAAAGAAATATTATTTCACATATAAAGGAAAAGATGACGTGAAACAAGAAGATAATGATAATAACTGGTGAGTTCAGAGTCCACGCAGAAATCCCACCAAGGTAGAAGTTTACCAAAGCCTGGCTAAACATACAAGAAGATCGTACACGTACGAATTTAATCTTCTGTGTTCTGCTGAAAAACAGGGAACTGAACTATTGGTTTCACCTGATGAGAAATCACCTTTTCTTCCTGTTTCACACATTCAGAAGCACTGGGTGGGCCAGAAAGTTCATCCAGTTTTGAGTAAAAGTGAAAACCATTTTTCATGTTCACCAAGAATTTTATAGAACGGCTTTGCTAGGCACACGAACTTTTTTTTGGCCAAACCCAATAGCACTGGTTCCTTGAAAATGACTTAGTTCGTGCTTTAAACGAGCTTCTCTGGTGGTTCAGACAGTCAAGAATCTGTCTTCAATGCTGGAGACCCAGGTTTGATCCCTGGGTTGGGAAGACCCCCTGGAGAAGGAAATGGCAACCCACTCCAGTCTTGTCGGCTGGAG
Source organism: Connochaetes taurinus (assembly GCA_006408615.1). Taxonomy (NCBI): domain Eukaryota; kingdom Metazoa; phylum Chordata; class Mammalia; order Artiodactyla; family Bovidae; genus Connochaetes; species Connochaetes taurinus. Next base: position 107,706 of record SJXO01003703.1, read on the forward strand.
AATCCCATGGACAGAGGAGCCTGGTGGGCTACAGTCCATGGGGTCGGAAAGAGTCGGACACAACTGAATGACGGAGCATGCCCCCACACACACACGATACAGAAAACAGATAATGAACAAGGGCCTGCTGTCCAGCACAGGGAACTCTTACTCTGTAATAACCTTATGGTTCCAGGGGGAAGGATGGAGGAAGGGAGAGTCAGGGAGTCTGGGAGGGACATGCACACACGGCTGTGTTTAACATGGAGAACCAGCAAGGACCTGCTGGACAGCACAGGGAACTCTGCTCAATCCTCTGTAATAACCTTATGGTCACCAGGGGGAAGGAAGGGGGAAGGGAGAGTCAGGGAGTCTGGGATGGACATGCACACACGGCTGTGTTTAACAAGGAGAACCAGCAAGGACCTGCTGTCCAGCACAGGGAACTCTGCTCAATCCTCTGTAATAACCTTATGGTTCCCAGGGGGAAGGATGGGGGAAGGGACAGTCAGGGAGTGTGGGATGGACATGACACACTGCTGGATTTAACATGGAGAACCAGCAAGGGCCTGCTGGACAGCACAGGGAGCTCTGCCCAGTGTCACGTGGCCGCCTGGATGGAGGGGAGTTTGGGGGAGAGTGGGTACATGTGTATGGATGGCTGAGTCCCTTTGCTGTCCACCTGAAGCCATCACATTGTTAATCAGCTATAAATACTCCAGCATAAAATAAAAAAGATTAAGAAACACAGAATAAAACTTGGCTTTTGGAAATTATGGCTGCAAACCAGTACCAGCTCCTGTTTCACTGGGGGCAAGGGGAACCTTCAGGAGTTCAGTAAAGAATGTGTGCTAACTCTGATTAAACTTAAAACCATGGAACTGGACCCTTCGAACAGGTGAATTTTATTGATTTGGATATTTATCTCTTAATAAGCAAAATCTACCTTGAAAAAAATGTATAATTTGGATAAAGTTATGAAGGTTTTTTTTGTTGTTTTTTTTTTAACTTGGAATCTTCAACTTCAAAGATCAGCTGAATAAGCTGGACACAGTTCAGCTGGGCGCTGGGTGGGGCAGACAGCCCTTGTGAGTCCACTCGTCTAGACAGGCTTTCAAAAAACAAAAACCAGTCATTCCCTCAAAATGCTGCGGAGTCAAGCCGCATTCCATTGCACAGTCACCTCCTTCATTCTGTAAGATACTTATTTTTAAAAGATAAAAATAGAACAGATACTTCAGCACCCACCCAATTCTTCTAGTTACAGGCTATTTAAGTTACGCTGTCTCCTATCAAAGACACAAAGTGGATAAACCCAAAAGAAAACCAGGAACAGGCGAAGCTGCCAGCCCAGCTCCCACTGCTAACAAATGTTACACAAGGAAGATGCCTCGAATTCCTGGTCTTGCACTGGGCTCCTTGAGAGAAGATAAGAGCTGCTCTGAACCTCGCCTGGTAACTCTTGACCTAGAGGCAAAGGTTGGTCTCTGTAATTTGATAACACGAGCTGGCCACTTTTAAGTCGAGGCCGTAAACTGCATCCAGGGTGGGAATGTGACAGTGTCATATGGTCCGTGCTTTCTTTGTCGAGTCCGACTCTTTATAACCCCATGGACTGCAGCCCACCAGGCTCCTCTGTCCATGGGATTCTCCAGGCAAGAAGACTGGAGTGGGTTGCCATTTTCTCCTCCAGGGGAGCTCCCTGACCCAGGGGTCGAACCCAGGTCTCTCGCATTGCAGGCAGATTCTTTATCAACTCAGTCACTAGGGAAGCCCTCCCGGAGGCTAGACTTACATTTGGCTGTGCTGTGTCTCAGTTTGAACACACAGTATGTTTAGTCATGGCATGTGGGATGTAGTTAGCTGACCAGGGATGGAACCTGTGTTCCCCTGCACTGGGAGCGTGGAGTCTTTGACACTGCACCACCAGGGAAGTCCCAAAACACTGTCTTTGGAGGAAGCCAGTCCTAAAGGAAATCAGTCTTGAATATTCATTGGAAGGACGGATGCTGAAGCTCCAATCCTTTGGCTGCCTGATGCAAAGAAAGGACTCACTGGAAAAGACCCTGATGCTGGGAGGGATTGGGGGCAGGAGGAGAAGGGGACGACAGGGGATGAGATGGTTGCATGGCATCACCGACTTGATGGACATGAGTTTGAGTATACTCCTGGAGTTGGTGATGGACAGGGAGGCCTGGCGTCCTGCGGTCCGTGGGGTCACAGAGAGTCGGACACGACTGAGCGACTGAAGTTTGCAGTGGAAACTGGGGAGGAGGGAAAAGACTGGAGCTTGCGGTCTAGTTGAAATGAACGCTGGTGACAGCCACAGACAAGAGCTGAGATTCAAGGGGGCGGAGGAAGTGGGGGCAGAGAAGAGCCGGCCTTTCGAAAGCCTTCCACCAAGTTCTTTGGGAGAGGCAGGTTCCAGGAAGTCACGGGGCAGACAGAGGGGAAGTGGCCTGGCTGATCTGAGCTCTGGTGTGTTTTCAGTTTGTTTCAGAGCTTTCCCTGTGGCCACAGAAGGCAGCACAAAGAACCGAAAAAGAGGGGCTTGCAAACTCAAAGAGAAAGTGCTGCTTGGGGACGGGCGGGGATGGGGCTGGCAGAGGGCAGAAGAGCAGGGAGGACCACAGTGGCTGGGTGAAGCATCTGAGAGGGTCCTGCTGGTCCCCCTGCAGACAGGAACCCTCGCGGGTGTCCAGAGGGGGTCTGCGGAGTTGCTTTGTTTCGGGGAGAAGCTGGCGACAAGTTCCGTGCTGGAGCCTCCGGACAAGCAGAGGATGTGGGATACAGTGGCTGGAAGGCTGTCTGTCCCCGAAACAAGATTACTGACTGCCTGCAACCTGTCTTTTTTTTTTTTTTTTATTTATTTATTTTAATTTGACTCTGCTGGTAAAGAATCCGCCTGCCATGCAGGAGAGCCGGGTTCAATCCCAGGGTGGGGAAGATCCCCTGGAGGAGGGAATGGCAACCCACTCCAGTATTCTTGCCTGGAGAATCCCATGGACAGAGGAGCCTGGCGGGGCTACAGCTCATGGGGTCCAGAGAGTCGGACGTGACTGAATGAGTAACATAAACTCTTTTAACTTACTTGGCTGAAACCTGGTCTCCGCTGCTGCATGTCGCCACCACTTCCCTGACCACGGATCAATCCCAGGCCCCCTGTGCTGGGAGCGTGGCCTCTCAGCCACTGGACCACTCGGGAAGAGTCCCCACCCAGAACTTTAGAATGCGGAGTTACTTGGAAAGAAATTATTTGCAGACGTGATGGAGCGAAGGGTCGGAGATGAGGCTCCTCCTGGATGGGGGTGGCCCTAAACCCCATGACGGGGTCCTCATAAGACACACAAGAGAGACACGGACGCAGAGAAGCCACGTGGAGATGGAGGGGTGGCCACCAGCCCAGGGACGGACGCCCGGAGCCCCCAGAAGCCGCTAGAGGCAGGAAGGACCCTCCCCTGGAGCCTCTTCAGGGAGCCCAGCCCTGGGACACCGACCTCAGACGTCTGATCCCCAGGAGTCGGGGTGTCTGGTCCTCGGGACTCGGGGTGTGGCAGGGGGGATGGATGTCTGTAGTTTGAAGCCCCAGGTTTCGTCTTACTATACATGCTGAAAGGTCACGCAGGTTGCAACAGCCCCAGGGACGGACGCCTGGAGCCCCAAGAAGCGGGAAGAGGCAAGAAGAACCCTCCCTTGGAGCCTCTGAACAGAGCTCAGCCCTGGGACACCTTGACCTCAGACATCTGGTCTCCAGGGCTGGGGGAGGATGGATGGATGTGGTTTTGAGCCACCTGGTTAGTAATGGTTTGTAACAACAGCTCCAGGAAGCCAACACAAGGGGACCCCTGGATGTCCACGGAGAGAGACGGACCCCCAGCAAGCACCACCTCGGGGACACCCCCTCAAGCCCACAGCAGAAGGCTGTAGATGAAAGCGGTGCCTATGGGAGCCCCCAGCTCCAGAACGATAACAAAATTCACCAGGATGAATGAGACCCTCTCTCCTCTGTCATCTCCACCCAGCTTGTCAAAAACTGTTACTAATTGCCACTTCCTGCCTTTGTTCATCAACACAGCATCTTGTCAAAGTGCTCTGAAAATGGGACTCAAAGTGAGACTTGTTAAAAAAAAAAATTCCTCTCAAGTTCCCCTCTTGGTTTTTATCATCTCTTAGGTTCCCTGAATTCTTCATCTGTTCCGAGATCTCAAGCCTTCTGCTACCTTCATATCTTGGACAGTTGTCAACGTACCGATCACACTTAGGTTGCTTGTCTTCTCCTGTTAAGGAGGCGAGAAAAAGGACTTCCCTGGTGTTTCAGCGGTTGAGACGTCGCCTTCTAACACGCAGGTTTGATCCCTGGTCAGGGAACTAAGCGTGAAAAAGCTGGCTTAAAAGCCAACATTCAAAAAACTAAGATCACGGACTCCGGTCCCATCACTTCATGGCAAATACATGGGGAAACAATGGAAATAGCGGCTGATTTTATTTTCTTGGGGCCTGAAACCACTATGGACGCTGACTGCCCCCATGAAATTCGAAGACGCTTGCTCCTTGGAAGAAAAGCTATGACCAACCTAGACAGCGTATTAAAAAGCAGAGACATGACTTTGCCAGCAAAGATCTGTCTAGTCAGAGCTGTGGTTTTCCAGCGGTCATGTATGGATATGAGAGTTGGACCATAAAGAAAGCCGAGCGCAGAAGAATTGATGCCTTTGAACTGTGGTGTTGGAGAAGACTCTTGAGAGTCCCCTGGACTGCAAGGAGATCCAACCAGTCCATCCTAAAGGACATCAGTCCTGAATATTCATTAGAAGGACTGATGCTGAAGCTGAAACTCCCAACACTTTGGCCACTTGATGCAAAGAGCTAACTCATTTGAAAAGACCCTGGTGCTGAAAGATTGAGGGCAGGAGGAGAAGGGGACAACAGAGGGTGAGATGGTTGGGTGGCATCACCAACTCGATGGGGTGAGTTTGAGCAAGCTCTGGGAGATGGTGATGGACAGGGAAGCCTGGCGTGCTGCAGTCCATGGGGTTGCAGAGTGTCAGACCCTCGTTAACAGGTAAACAACAACCGCAGGGAACCAGATGCCAGATGACTAGGAGCTCGCATGCCAGAACTAAGACCTGGTACAGTCAGATAAATACATCAATGAGGAATTTTTTTTAAAGATGCTGAAGCACATTAAACAATAAAGTCCCCCATGACCTTGGACTAGGGTAAGCACCCAGCCTTCATTTTTGCCCAATGCACGCAAACCGTGTTCTGGGCAAGCCCACAGGATCCGTACATCTATGAGGAAAAACAAACAGCAGTGTGTCTCCAAACGCCCCCGGCCCGAGGCTGGCCCGGCTGGAGCCAGAGAGCGCAGTCATCACCCAGGACACACACGCTGTTCTGCAAGCCCAGGCACGGCGGGTCGGTGCGGAGTCTGGACACGCCAGAGATCCGTTTTCAAAGGGCGACACCACGCCAAGCCACTTGGGAAAGTCAAGTTCAATGCCGGCAACAAATAAAAAGCCACTGAAAGATGACATCTCCAGTCCTCAAGTTTACCGAAAGTATGGGCTGTTTGCTCAGTCGTGTCTGACTCTTTGCGACCCTGTGGACTGTAGCCCACCAGGCTCCTCTGTCCATGGGATTCTCAAGCAAGAATCCTGGAGTGGGCTGCCAGGCCCTTCTCCAGGGGATCTTCCCCACCCAGGGATTGAGCCCAGGTCTCCTGCATGGCAGGTGGATATGTTACCCCTAGGACCACCCCAGCCATTCCTCAAGAGTCCTAATAAAAGCTGGTCACTCCGTCTCCACAGCCCGCCTCTCAGTCTGCCTTCCTTCAAGAATCCACCTGCTCTCAGTGTGGCTGGGTGGGTCCTGGCCTGGGCTGGCATCATTCACTGGCGTCTTTTCTGGGCTGCGAACGCAGCAGCCTGGAATCCCTACCCTCAGAGGTCACACTGCTTCCAAACTAAGACGTTCTAAAGGGACAAATACAAACCACCTTCCGAGGCAGGTTTGGGACTGTCTACCTGGCAACTTCCCTGGCGGCTCAGCTGGTAAAGAATCCACCTGCAATGCGGGAGACTGGGATTCGATCCCTGGGTTGGAAAGATACCCCTGGAGAAGAGAAAGGTTACCCACTCCAGTTTTTTGGCCTGGAGAATTCCATGGACTGTACAATCCATGGGGTCGCAAAGAGGCAGACACGACTGGGCGACTTTCACGCACACACACACACACACATACACACACACACACCTGGGAACTACCTTCGAGCTGACTCAACAGTGAAGCCAGGCACTGAGGCTCAGAACAGAGGATGGGTTTCCCGTCCTAAGAGGCAGCGGGCCTCAGGTTTCATCCAGTTATTTGTCAACATGCAAAGAACCGGAGTGTGTTTTCAACAGCCAGAAGGGTCCCCCCCCCCCCGCCGCCCCGGCCCTTA
>SJXO01003703.1:114368-125821 GCA_006408615.1 Connochaetes taurinus
CAGAAACCTTCGCACGTATACGGGTGTGTGCGCTCCAAAGCACGTGGGCAGAAACAAAAGTCCACGAAATCGCTGGACAATTAAAAGCAGCCGCTTTCTGCCTGCACAAAGGCAGACCTCACCCAGGAGGTCGAAAGCCAAGTCCACCCAACCGCACACCCAACCGTGAACAGCATCCCAGGTGCTGGACGACAATCCTAAGGATCACGTCAAAAGCAGTCATCCCGGGTGTTTTTACTTTTGCTTTTAACGGAAGCCATGCCAACTGTCCCAAAATGGACACCTCTTAGAAACAGGCTTCTGGGAGAACAATATGAAGAGTCCTTAAAAAAAAAACTAGGAATACAACAACTGAGTCAACACAACAAATACCCCAAAATCTGTTACCAAAAAAAAAAAAGCTAACTAATCTTTTTGAGGATCAAGGAAATGAACATCTTTGTGAGTAAAATCACATCCCAACAGTAACTATTTTCATTCAAGCATCCACGTAACCCTCTGACTCCTTGGTGGAGTTTTTTTTTTTATATATATAACGGGTAAATTTGCTTATTTTTTTTTTTTTTATGAAGGTGTTAAGGGTAAATGGAAACTGTCACTCAAGTAGAATTTCCAAAAAATGAAACTGTAGCTTCTCATGTTAAACACGGCAGTGTGTCCATGTCCATCCCAAACTCCCTGACTATCCCTTCCCCCTGGAAACCGTAAGGTTATTACAGAGTATGGAGCAGAGTTCCCTGTGCTATACCATAGGTCCTGAGGAGGAAGAGCTGACTCACTGGAAAACACCCTGATGCTGGGGAAGATTGAGGGCAGGAGGAGAAGGGGACGACAGAGGATGAGAGGCTGGATGGCATCACCGACTTGATGGACATGAGTTTGAGCAAGCTCCGGGAGTTGGTGATGGACAGGGAGGCCTGGCAGGCTGCAGTCCACGGGGTCGCAAACAGCTGGACACGACTGAGCTACTGAACCGAACTGATGTTGGTGAGTTTTCAACCTGAACTAAATAATTTTTTTTTTTTACCCACAGAGCCCTGCTTCCATCTGGCCCTCCACACTCAGACTCCGGGCGCCCTCACCACTACAAAGGCCTGCTTTCTCTGCAGCCGAGCCCTGCTGGCCACACCCAGCCTCAGATGTGCTGGCTCCTTTGTTCCGAGGAGAGGCTCCCCAGAGAAGGAGCCAGCAGGGTGAAGCCATCGTCCGCCTTTTCACAGGAACCCCAGGGAGGCTTCCCTCCAAACCCCTCCCCTGCGATGAGCTGCCTCATCAAGCAAGTGTCCACACGAACCGTCTGGAAAGAACTCAGAGACCAGCAGAAACCCAACTACGTTCAGCAACACGGAACTGAACCCATGTCTCATACAAGGTTAAAAAGCACACTGTATTTCCTTCCTGACCACCTGCCCAGTCCCCGGCTCTTGGAAAGAGATACGCTTGAACTGAATTATTTCATCGGATGGATGACTCGCCATTATGATTTTGCTACTTCTTTTGGGTATTCCTTCGGAAAACGGGTGTGGACTCACCTATTTTAATGTACTGTTTACAGATTGTCAGATAAAGTCAAGCATGGTGTACAAGCTGATCATTCCTCACCTCATACTTCAAAATGTCTCTTCAATTCCGTTCAGTCACTCAGTCTGACTCTGTGACCCCATGGACTGCAGCACGCCAGGCCTCCCTGTCCATCACAAACTCATGTCCATCGAGTCGGTGATCAAGGAAATGAACATCTTTGTGAGTAAAATCACATCCCAACAGTAACTATTTTCATTCAAGCATCCACGTAACCCTCTGACTCCTTGGTGGAGTTTTTTTTAACGAGATGCCATCCAGCCATCTCATCCTCTGTCCTCCCCTTCTCCTCCTGCCTTCAATCTTTCCCAGCATCAGGGTCTTTTCCAGTGAGTCAGCTGTTTGCATCAGGTGGCCCAAGTATTGGAGCTTCAGCTTCAGGAATTAGGCAAAAAATGCAGCATTCTGTCCACCCAATCCACCATAGCATCGGAGATCCCAGCCCTGAAATGTGTGGGAGGCTATTTCTGCAATTAAGAGTAGCTAACAAGCATTCATTAATTTCCCTTGTGACTCAGACCATAAAGAATCCACCTGCACAGGCGGGAGACTGGGGTTCGATCCCTAGGTGGGGAACATCCCCTGGAGAAGGGAATGCCTGGAGAAACCCATGGACAGAGGAGCCTGGTGGGCCACAGCCCATGAGGTCGGAAAGAGTGAGACGCGACTGAGCTACTGACACAGAAATACAGAAGTATCTGCAGTGTTGGTTTTGTTATTCTTTGAAGGGCAACCTCAGAAAAACAAAACCAGCCTAGTAAGTCTGCCAATGGACATGAGTTTAAGTAAACTGGGGGAGACAGTGAAGGCCTGGGAAGCCTGGGGTGCTGCAGTCCATGGGGTAATAAAGAGTCAGACAGCACTGAACAAAGCTTACCCCAAAAAAGGGAAGTAAATGGACTCGTGACATTCAACCAAGCGACACTCTAAAGGCTCCTTGCGAAAAAGCCTCCCCTCCATCACCCGCGTCTCCGCCGCCCCGGTGGATATGGATACGAGCGTGGTTTCCGGGATTCCACGCGGCTGCCCGCCCGACGTCCCCGCTCCGAGACCTGTGGCTCAGAGCTGCGTGTCTAAAGGCGCATCCCGGAGCCAGAAGCTCCTCCTCGAAGGGACGGTTTTGCATCTTATCCAGGAGCAGTCCTGGGGCTGGGGCCCTCCTGTAACACTCAGAACTGGTTCTGCTTGTCCAGCACCAGGAAGGACCGTGCCTGGTGGAGGTGGCAATTAGTGGTGAACACCGGTACAGCNACTCCGAGACCCGTCCCCGCTCCGAGACCCGTGGCTCAGAGCTGCGTGTCTAAAGCCGCATCCCGGAGCCAGAAGCTCCTCCTCGAAGGGACGGTTTTGCATCTTATCCAGGAGCAGTCCTGGGGCTGGGGCCTTCCTGTAACACTCAGAACTGGTTCTGCTTGTCCAGCACCAGGAAGGACCGTGCCTGGTGGAGGTGGCAATTAGTGGTGAACACCGGTACAGCCTGACAGCCTCAAGTGGTCAAGAATACCTTCCCCCCTGCGCACACATGCCCACCTCCAGCCCCATCTTTTGGTCTTTCCCATTCGTCGTAAGGAAGAGCCTTTCTTTTTTAAGTATTTATTTATTTGGCTGCAAAGGGTCTTAAATTGCCCCAAGGCTTTCCCCAGTGGCTCAGATGGTAAAAAAAAAATCTGCCTGCAAATCGGAAGACTCAGGTTCGATTTCTGGCTTGGGACGATCCCCTGGAGGAGGGCATGGCAACCCACTCCAGGATTCTTGCCTGGAGAATCCCACACACAGAGAAGCCCGGTGGGCTACAGTCCAGGGGGTCGCAAAGAGTCGCTTGTCACTGAGCGACTAACACTCTCACTTTTGCAAAAGAGTTGGACACGACTCACCATCCTGGTGGGACTGTAAATGGAGATGAAACCTCTAAGAAGTAAGGATATCGTTAGGGTGGAGCTCTAATCCAGGAGGGCCTGTCTACATGTCCTCAGGAGAGGAGACCCCAGACATGACACTTCCTTCTTCTGTCTGTCTCTCACCGCAAACCCCAATCAGCTCACATTCTGAGCGTCCGGGGAGGACACCTGAAACGCCCTGGTCATCTCCCTTTCCTCCCAGAGACCTCTGTGAAAAATCCAGGGAGATGCTTGTGTCCTTCCCTGAGACCGGAGCTCCCCAAAAAGTGAACCTTGCTTTTTCCCAGTATCGACTGGTTCCCCCCGGCAAGAAAAAGCACTTGCAGTTTCAACGAAAAGAGGACAAAGGGAAACGTTTTCGAATGGTCTGAGGGTGGTGACATGTGGGTGTCTAAAAAAAAAAAACAACTTGGGGAAAATACCAGGAAAGCCCCACAGCGTGATGCCCAAAGCGAATGAGGAAGGTTTCCTGAGAATCGTGAATGTGGCTTTTTTTTTTCCTTTTCTCTTCTCTCCCCAACAGGAAGGACAAGATGGTTACATGGGTCAAGTGACCCAGGGAGGGGATGGTCACGCCTGTGTCACATACTGTTCTGGCCCTTTCCTTAGAGACGGACGTGACCTCCTCGGTGGTACCCACCCGAGAAGCAAGGCTGACATCAGCATCACCCACCGTGTCCTGATGTACATGGATGACCCAGGAGGGGGTCAAGGAGGCTTTGTCCCCAGCCCCAGGGGGACAGGTGTTCTCCTGGGAGGATTCTGCTGCTGCTGCTGCTAAGTCGCTTCAGTCGTGTCCGACTCTGTGCGACCCCATAGACGGCAGCCCACCAGGCTCCCACGTCCCGGAGATTCTCCAGGCAAGAACACTGGAGTGGGTTGCCATTTCCTTCTCCAATGCATGAAACTGGAAGTGAAGTCGCTCAGTCGTGTCCGACCCTCAGCGACCCCATGGACTGCAGCCTTCCAGGCTCCTTCATCCATGGGATTTTCCAGGCAAGGGTACTGGAGTGCCATCGCCTTCTCCAGGGGAGGATTCTAGGACGCGGCAACTTGATGGTGTTACTGGAGAGAGCCACCTGTAGCCCCAAAGACAGGTCAACCTTTGACCTCAAGGGAAGGTAGGTCAACACGTCAGCAGACGTCAAACCCAGTCTTATGGACTGAATGTGCGTGTCCCTTCAAAATGCTCAGGTAGAAGTCCAAACACCACACACACACACACACACACACACACACACACACACACACACACACACGTGATGGTGTCTTGAGGTGGCTCTCTGGGACGGGACAAAGCTGGGAAGAATTCACGAGGATGGGATTACCATCCTTAGAAGAGCCTTCCTACTATCCAGCACTCTTGAGGATGCCGCTAGAAGCCGACCCAGGAGACATCTCCGAGCAAAATTCAACCACCGTGACTTCGAACTTCCAGCCTCCAGAACCATGAGAAGCTGATCTGTGTCGCTGATAAGATACCCCATGGATGGAGTTCCTGGTGGGCCCATGCCTCTGAAGGGGCTTCCCCAGGTGGCAGTAGTGGTAAAGAATCCAGATGCCCGTGCAGATGTCACGGACGCGAATTCGATCCCTGGGTCGGGAAGATGCCCCTGAAGAAGGAAACAGCAACCCACTCCAGCATTTTTGCCATGGAAAGAGGTAGCCTGGCGGGCTACAGTCCATGGGGTCACAAAGAGTCAGACACGACTGAGTCACTGGCTTTCTGGCTTCAGACACCTTCTGCGTGGGATAAGCATAACCTTGGAAAACACTCGTCTGACATGGAACCAGGGGTCCTCGACCTCCAAGGATTTAGGCTAACCCGTTATTCACAGACCAAGCCCCAAAGTCACACAGAAAGCAACTCCGCAGTCCTCTCTGGTAGTTGTATTAGCTTCCTGAGGCTCCTACAATGTGAGAGAACAACCACACACATCTACCCTCCCCCAGCCCTGGAGACCAGACGTCTGAGGTCCAGGGGTCCCAGGGCTGAGCTTCCTGCAGAGGCTCCAGGGGAGGGTCCTCCCCGCCTCTTCCAGCCTCCGGGGGCTCCAGGCGTCCGTCCCTGCGCTTGTGGCTGCTTCCCTCGCGTCTCTGCCTCCACGGCTTCTCCTCTGCGTCCGTGTCTCTCCTCTTTTCTGTCTTATAAGGACCCTGTCATGGGGTTTAGGGCCACCCCCATCCAGGAGGACCTCATCTCAGACCCTTCAGTTCATCACGTCTGCAGAGACCCTGTTTCAAGGTAAGGTACCACTGTGAGGGAAGGTAATTTTTGTGTGTGTCCGTGACCGAGGGTCTAGCCTACTCAGGACCAGAGGTTTTGTGTGGACGTACCTGTGGGTTGTTAACGCACCCCTGCCTCCCTCCTTCCGCGAGTGAGAATGAGAACGCAATTGCTTTTTGTTGCACATTTCTATTCCTGGATGGCTCTCGCCTCCAGTACTTTTCTCTCCTCAGGCTAGTTCTCCTTTTCTTTCTCCCGAGCAGGGAACCATCGCTTCTGCACCTCCCAGGCTTCTCTTGAAGCAAAGAGTCAGTCGCTCAGTCATGTCTGACTCTTGGCAACCCCACGGACTGTAGCCCACCGGGCTCCTCTGTCCATGGGATGCTCCAGGCAGGAATACTGGAGTGGGTTGCCATTTCCTTCTCCAGGGGAATCTTCCTGACTCAGGGATCGAACCTGGGTCGAGACCTGCATCGGCAGGTGGCTTCCTTATGTGCTGAGCTACAACCCTTGGAGATAAAAAGTTTACAAAGGCCCCGCCCCGCGGAGATGGAAGCCGAGAAAGCAGTCTATGCGAGGATGACAACACGGAACAGGCAAAACCGTGGAGACAGACAGCAGAGAGGGGGTTCTCAGCGGCCGGAAGAGCAAGAGATGGCTGCGGTGGGGGGCGGGGATGACTGTGAGTCTCCTTTGCGGGGGACAAAAATGTTCTGCAACCTCACAGAGGCGAAGGCCACGCAACTCTGTGAATATGCAAAAGGCCAGGGGACGGTTCCCTTGAAAACAGTTCCTTTCACGTTATATCAATGCCACTGCAGTTTTCAAAAAAGAAACAGCCTTCCCCGGTGGTCTAGGGGTCAAGACGCCATGCTTCCAACACGGGGGGTACAGGTTCAATCCCTGGTCAGGGAACTAAGTTCCTACAAGCCACACAGCACGCCCAAAGAGTAAAAAAATAAATAAATAAATATACTTTTTTTTTTTAAATGAGGACAAAGAGCCTACAGGACTTCTGTAAGAAGCAATATTCTTTTCTGGTCCTTTACCTAACTTGCGAAGTTGCCGTGATGCTCTCAGGATGAAAGTATCCTCCGCGCCCACGCAAGGTGAGTTAAGATTAAAAGGTGCACACAAACAGTACCGTGGCACCAGAAACCACATTCCTTCCTAATGGCAGCTGCTGTCAACACCGCCCAGACAAGGAGTCATTTCACCAGCATGGGAGATCTCGCCCGTCGGGATTCCACTGGCCACGGAGGTTATGTTTGTGTTGTGGTTTGGGAGCAGAAGCTCGTCCACGTGGGAGGGAGAGAAAGATCAGGGTTAATTCTGGGGAACCAAGAGGCGTAGCAGCTGAGAGGAAAACAATTGTAAGAGAGAAGAGTACGGGTTTAATTATTCACTACGGAAGGACTCCAGGTTGTAAGAACACACGGCTTTCTGACAGTGTGATGCTACGCTAAAACGAAAAAAAAACAGTCAGATGTGAGCACACTCCTGTGGTCAGGGAATGAGTTTTGTGCCTTGATCTCGATCTCAGTCACGGGGCGGGCAGGGGGTGCTGCACACACACACACACACACACACACACACCCTTCTCACACACTCGAAAGAGCTTCCATGAAACGTGGGCACAGTGATCGGGGCTATGCTCTCTCAGCACGATATGGAACCCATTCCAACATCCTGGTTCGTTTTCTAAAAAAATAAAAGATAAAAAGCTTAGTATTTTAAACTGGAATATAGCTGATCAACAATGTTGGGACAGTTTTAGGTGGACAGCAAAGAGACTCAGCCATAGATATACACGTATCCACTCTCCCCCACACTCCCCTCCCATCCAGGCTGCCACGTGACACTGAGCAGAGCTCCCTGTGCTGTCCAGCAGGTCCTTGCTGGTTCTCCATGATAAATACAGCAGTGTGTCCATGCCCATCCCAGGCTCCCTGACTTTCTCTTCCCCATCCTTCCCCCTGGTGACCATAAGGTTATTACAGAGTATTGAGCAGAGTTCCCTGTGCTGTCCAGCAGGTCCTTGTTGCTTATCTACTTTAAATATAGCCGTATGTACAGCCAACATCCTCGTTTTGATACTGTATGATAGCTAAAGAAGATGTCACAGGAGGGAAAGCTTTGTGATTGATACACGAGTGTAGGTGTGGGTTTTGGGAATCCCCTGCGCGCCTACAATTATTCCAAAACGTTTCTTGCTCACGGCAAGAAATCAAGCGTGGCTGCAAACCATTCCTGCTGTAACTGAGCCTGAGTTTCCCAATCCAGGAAACTGGTTTAGCCAGGATGGTACCCCACCCCACCCCCGACGCTCCAAGCCCTTTAAAAAATGCCCTTCATGGAATTCCGTGGTGGTCCAGTGGATAAGACGCCATACTCCCAGTGCGGGGGGCCCAGATTCGCTCCCTGGTCGGGGAGATCCCACAAGCCACAGCTAAGACCTGGCACTGCCAAATAAATAAACATTTTTAAAATAAATAAAGAAAAATGCCCTTCGTGAGATTTTTCACCAATACAAGCTGAGCTTTCTTCCAAGCTCTTTGAATTCGTGGAGAACTAGTCAACAATTCTGGACAGTTTCCCAGAGAGGGTTTATCCAGGAGCACAGAACAAGAGCATCTGATCACTGACTGCTCACTGACTGTCCTCCTTAGTCAAGCTCTCCAAGCTGTTGTGGCCTCCCCATGAACTGGGCTGTCTGCTGCCAGCTGCGTTCTGAGGTCACAGTCCCTCCGCCCCGCAGCTCGGAGGCTCGGGGGGTGGAGGGGGGTGTCCCACCATCTGAGAAGCCCTGGCCCCTTTTTTCTTGCTAAATCTGGCATAAGCACACCTGTGCCCACCTGCAAAGTTCCACCTGTACTGAGAGATCAAACGTCATCACAACCATCCCTGGGGGATGGTGAGTCAGAAATTCAGTCCCACAGGTCACTCCCCCAGGGCTCAGCTCACAGGCAAAAGGAAATGATGAAAAAAAAAAAAAAGTGCGTTGGTAAGAAAATAGAAAAGCTGACCCATGGGAGTGGCCATGTGGCCAGTTGAAAATGCCTCACTGTGTGAGGCCAGGGCTCTAATACCCCCTTCAGGGTGGAGGCTCACTAGGTATCGATTCTGCCTGCCAATGCAGAAGACCCGGGTTCAACCCCTGGGTCGGGAAGATTCCCTGGGAGAAGGGAGACGCAACTCACTGCAGTCTTCTTGCCTGGAGGAGCCCCATGGACAGAGGAGCCTGGCGGGCTACAGTCCATGAGGTTGCACAGAGGAACACAGCAAGTGACACATTCAGGCTGGGGAACGGGTCCGGCCACGCTGACTCATTCTGGAAGTTTCCGAGGTGGTGGGGCCTGTGATAATGGCTGAGAGGCTTGTGGGAGTGGTTAGTTTGTGTTTTGTGTGTGCGTTCCTTTCATGTCCTGCAGAAAGGCCTTTCTCAGCTGGAAGAGTGCGCACAGACAGTTCATAGACACCAGGGGAGCCTGTCTGTGATGGGGGCTGGTGAGGCATGGGTCCGTGAGCAGTGAAAAGGGAAACTGCAGTGTCCCCGAGTGGAAACTTAGGATGAAGTTTCCTAAGGCTAGTCTGGACTGCATTCTAACAGCAGGCAGCCTCTCACTTTTGTCTGGGACGCCTTATGATATCAAGTTACTGGAAACTGTGATACCTCCGGAGGGGTTAGGACTTTTTCAAGCTTATTCTGAGTTTCTTAGCATCTCAGGCAGTGCCTTTAATGTTAAAAGATTCTCTCACACAAATCTTCTAACATTAAAGAAAAAGGTCTTGGCGAAACGTGATTTCGAAACAAATGTGATTTCAAAACAAAAAGTCAGCAGGATCCCAATGGCTGATTCATGTCGAAGTTTGACGGAAAACAACAAAATTCTGTCAATTATCCTTCATTAAAAAAATAAATAAATAAAAGTCAGCAAAGCTCCAAAGTGACACACACACACACACACACACACACACATACACACACACACACACACTCTGGTCCCACACCTGAGCTAGTCCAACACCCTGAATATGGATGACCAGGCTCTCCCTTCATACCCTTGGAACCCACAGGAAGTTATCCTTGAGCACAAGCATCTTCTTCATTAAGAGAAGCAAAGAGAGCTCGTCTCACCCTACCTGGCCCCGCTCTGTCCCCAGAAGCAGTGACGCTCTATTTTTAAGGACCAGATGACTCATCGGGGCTCCCCAGGCCCACCAGGCAAGCGCCCACAGTGTCCCCAGGGGGCTGCAGACACCAGGCTACGTCACGGCCCACATTCCACCCACCTGCCCCTGGGGGGACCCGCCGGACGCTCTGGCATCTTTCAGGAGAGACTGGCTTCAGTGCCCCATACAGATCCAATTGACAGAGCTGTGTGCCAAGGGGCCGGTGGGGCCTCTACCAACTTTCCATTGTTGATGTATGTTTTACAGCTCGCGGGGCGGGGGGGTGGTGGCTGCCCCCCGCCCACCATCTGGGGTTTCTCACCTCCTCTGCTGCCCTTCAAAAAAAAAAAAAACAACAACAAACACGGGCAGCTTCTTAAATCAGCCCAGCGGAGTGCCCCAGAGGGAGGAAGAGAGAGACAGAGAGAGAGAGAAGACAGACAAGGAGAGGAACACAGAGAGAGTGAAAACGGGACAGAGATGAAATTGAGAATGAGGGACAGACAGACACAGGAAAGGGAAGAGACAGACGGACACAGAGAAGATGGAAGGAGCAAGAGAAGAACCGGGCAGACAGGGAGAGGAGGTGAATGGCAGGAGGGTGCCATTCATTCACTCCACCCCAAACCAGGCTTCTTGGGGACCCCTTCCTCACTGCTGACCTCACATGGCCAAGAGGTTACAGAAAAAAGGGGAAGTTTCAAAGCCACTCTGGCTGTGCCCTTTTGTCTTATGAAGCCTCAAGCATGACCCTAAACTCAGTGCTTCCTCCCTTGAAAAAGAGGGTGGTGATGGTGGTGACTGTCGAGTTGCTAAGTCACGTCTGACTCTTTGGGGGTGACCCTATGGACTGCAGCACACCAGGCTCCCCTGTCCTTCACTGGCCAATCACTCCAGTATTCTCGTCTCTCCACAGCCCCACAACAATATAAAAAAGGCAAAAGAGGGACAGATTGGCACAAGGCCCTTAGCAACAAAGAGTTGTCAAGAAGTCACAGGCTGGCTTGAGCTCCCAGGGCTGAATGAAGAGGCCTTGTGGGGTTGGGACATTCTAAGCACTCGAGTTGTGGACTCCAGAAACCAACATGTCTGGGGACCGAGGTGCCCAGGGACCAGGACAGTTTACCTATTCAGTTGCGTAGGAGTGGTCATGTACAAAGGTGGAGGTGGAAAGTTAGAGTTGCATTAAAAAAAAAAAGAAAGAAAGAAATGCCAAGTTTCAAAGGTACACAGGAAAAGTTCCATGATGTAACGAAACGTGTAGTCTGCTGTTGCCTACTTCCAGTGCCGTCCACTGCCCCCCAAAACTCCATGGGCCACCCCAGATGGTCAAATGCACACAGGACAAGAACTGCGATGTAAGGAACCTCCCCCCAGAACGCCACGGGGGCACCCCAGAATTCTTAAGTCCAAGCGGGAGCATCCTGACGCTGGACAGGGGAAGGGGACCCTGACCAAGGTGGAGTCGGCAGGTGTCTCTACGGACGCTGCCTGTGTGCCCAAGAGTCCCGGCCCCGGTCGGGGGCGGGGTGGGGAGGGCCCGCGCGAGACCACCAGTGTGAACTCGTCCCCGG
>SJXO01003703.1:130006-147971 GCA_006408615.1 Connochaetes taurinus
CAATTTCCGCGCTTGGAAGGGAGTGTCCGGCCCCTGCATCCTGGGGGTCGGGGTGGGGGCCGCCTATCGCAGCGGCAAAAACAGAAAGGAGGCGTGGGCCCGCTGGGAGCGGGTGGCAGGAAATAGAACCCACTCTGGGTGTGGCTCTTCTGCCAGCCTCTCGCCAGCCCCGTCGTTCCCACTGTGGGTGGCTTTTACCCCCGGGCGTGACGCCTGCTCCGCTCAGGTTGCCAGTCCTTGGGCTGGAATGCGAAGAATGCGCTCCGGGAGCGGCTGGGCGAGGGGAAGGGCTGCTCGCCCCCGCAGCTGGTTTAGACAAAGGCCGGTGCCCCTGAGCTCAGACCACCCGCCAGGTTCTGTCCCGCAGAGGGGTCGCCTGGGGGTCTGACTGGCTGATGAAGGTCGGTGGTCGAGGCTGGGGTTTTACACCCAGGGAAAGGCACGCCTTCCCCTTCTGAGTCCAAGCTCTCTCTGCTTAACAGGCTGCTGCTGCTGCCGCCAAGTCGCTTCAGTCGTGTCGGACTCGGTTTGACCTCATAGACGGCAGCCCGCCAGGTTCCTCTGTCCCTGGGATTCTCCAGGCAAGAATACTGGAGTGGGTTGCCATTTCCTTCTCCAGCTCAACGGCAGGACAGGCCAGTGAATCCGAGCGAGGAGGTGTTGAGGCAAGAAGTGACTTTCAACCTGGGAGCCGGGAGATGGAGAGGAGGGCAGGCTAGCGCCTCCAAATAAGCATCTTATTGGGGTCTGGATGCCAGGTTCTTTTATAGATCCGGGAGAAAGAAGTAATCAGGAACTGAAGTCAGCCGGCAGCCCAGAGGGAGAGGCACTGTTGAGTGAAAGTGTCTTCAGTCTTGCAAAAACATCTCCAAGGGAGGGGTGTGTTAATCTCATCTATTGAGAGTCCCCTGGGCTGCGAGGAGATCCAACCAGTCCATCCTAAAGGAAATCAGTCCTGAATATTCACTGGAAGGACTGATGCTGAAGCTGAAATGCCAATACTTTGTCCACCCAATGCGAACAACTGACTCAATGGAAAAGACCCTGATGTTGGGAAACACTGAAGGCAGGAGGAGAAGGGGACGACCGAGGATGAGAGGGCTGGATGGCATCACTGACTCAATGGACATGAGTTTGAGTAAACTCCGGGAGTTGGTGATGGACAGGGAGGCCTTGGCGTGCTGCAGTTCATGGGGTCGCAAAGAGTCAGACATGACTGAGTGACTGAAGTGAACTGAACTGAATCTTATCTATTCACAGGTGGGCAGAGACAAACCATGTCTCCCTGAGCTGAACAAAGGCACTTCAGTTTTCAGTCCAGCAGAGGGGCAGGGTCCTCCAGGCAAGCTACTGAGTATGATTATAATAATTAAAGCAACTCAGACAAACAAGTTTCCAACATGGAGGCAGAGTTGGCTTTCTCCCTACAACAATGATATCCCAGGAGGAAAACTGTGAACAGAGACACTTTGAGAATTAAAGTCTGGGTTGTGGGCTGGATCTGACCCTTGCTCTCCGGTTCAGGGGAGTGATCACGTACCTACCTGTTGCTATAAATATCCTGGGCAGGTCTCATCACACCTTGCAAACAAAGCAGATTTCATCTGCGAGGTTCATAAAAATTGTTCAGCAACCACAGCATATTTCTTGAAAGGCAAAAGAGAGAGAGGGGGGAAAAAAGCCTTTTAAGCAAGGCATTATACAGTCATAACCACCTTTGTGATGAGCGTGAGGTTGTGATGGGGGACAGGGAGTTACTGAGCTTTGTAATCAAGAAGGAATGACAGCCACCTCTACCAAGGATGACAGGTGTAGGCAGTGTTGAAGAGAGGAGAAAGACCAAGGGTGGTCTGGGAGTGCAACTGGACACTTCTTTTAGGACTGCCTGCATGCTAAGTTGCTCAGTCCTGTCTGACACTTGGCAGTCCCATGAACTGCAGCCCTGAGACTGAGTGAGCTGCCCTGATGGCTCAAATGGTAAAGAATCTGCCTGCAGTGACCTGGGTTCGATCCCTGCCTTGGAAAGACACCCTAGAGGAGGCAATGGCAACCCACGCCAGTATTCTTGCCTGGAGAATGCCATGGACAGAGGAGCCTGGCAGGCTACAGTCCATGGGGTCGCAAAGAGTCGGATACAACTGAAGCAAATTGGCAAGGACTGCAGCCCACCTGGCTCATCCGTCCATGGGATTCTCCAGGCAAGAATATTGGCATGGGTCCCCATTGCGTTCTCCAGAAGATATTCCCAACCCAGGGACTGAACCCAGGACTCCCACATTGCAGGCAGATTCTTTACTGTCTGAGGCACCAGGGAAGCCCATAAAGTATTATAGTCATCCACATTTTCTAACAGACCCTGATTTTCATTGTATAACAAGATGACTCTCCCACCCAAAAAGTAGGAAAATATCCAAAAAGTTTTATCTGGATTAGAAAAACCTTTACAGTAAATTTTCTATTGTGCAGATTATCTGATTATCTGATTCTGAGGACACAAGATTTCACAGGAGATACAGATGGAAAGACTTGGAAACATGCTTTTTTTTATATTTTTAAATAGTGATGGATTAGAGAAGGCCATGTCACCCCACTCCAGTACTCTTGCCTGGAAAATCCCATGGATGGAGGAGCCTGGAAGGCTGCAGCCCATGGTGTCACTGAGGGTCGGACACGACTGAGTGACTTCACTTTCACATTTCACTTTGATGCATTGGAGAAGGAGATGGCAACCCACTCCAGTGTTCTTGCCTAGGGAATCTCAGGGACGGGGGAGCCTGGTGGGCTGCCGTCTATGGGGTCGCACAGAGTCGGACACGACTGAAGCGACTTAGCAGCAGTACCTTCAGGTCTTACTCAGAAGCTGTGGTTCTGTAGTTTATCTTCACTTCCAGGCAGGACATCAAGAACATTTATTAATCCTTATCTGAGAAAGAGTGTTGTCACCGGTCATCAGTACTTAATGAGTACAAAGAGGAAACTTGCAAACTCCTGAAGGACGTGAGGAAGATGTGACTAAGTAGAAACAGCCCCCAGACCTTGGAGGGAGGCATCTGTGGCTAGAATTCTCCCTTCATGCGTGATTCAGGCCAACACCACAGACCACCACAGGACGATTCCCTTGGAGGTTTGGTGGTTAAATGAAAACGAAGAGTCAGTCACTCAGTCATGTCCAACTCTTGCAGACCCCATGGACTGTAGCCCACCAGGCTCCTCTGTCCGTGGGATTCTCCCGGCAAGAAGGCTGGAGTGGTTTCTCCAGGGGATCTTCCTGACCCAGGGATCAAACCCGGATCTCCCGCATTGCAGGCAGATTCTTCACCAGCTGAGTCATCAGGGAAGTCCATGAAATGAAACTATTTCCTGCTGTATAAGTGAGCAGGAAATGTCACAGCCATAAGCGATTCCTGGCCTCCAAACGTGAATGAGGGCTCCCAAAACGGCACACAATGCCTTCGGCCAAACGAATGCTGTCCCCCACCCCCGCCCTCCCCAAGGGGATTGCTGATGAGCTGGAGGAGGGTGAGATGGAAGAAGCAGTCATCTGCCATCTCTGCCACTCCTTCGGGCGAGCTAGCGGCTTCCTACGTGGCGCTAGTGGTAAAGACCCTGCTTGCCAATGCAAGAGACATAAGAGACTCCGGTTCCATCCCTGGGTCGGGGAGATCCCCTGGAGCAGGAAATGCCAACCCACTCCAGTATCCTTGCCTGGAGAATCCCATGGGCAGAGGAGCCTGGCGGGCTACAGTCCACAGGGTCACAAGGAGTCGGACACGACCGAGCGACTTAAACTTTCAGTGGGAATTTGCTGTGTAACACAGGGAGCTCAACCTGGTGCTCTGTGACAACCTAGAGGGGTCTGACCGGATGGGAGGTGGCAGGGAGGTTCAAGAGTGACTTAGCAAGGGGAACAAGGAGCGAGATTTGGCCCCAGATAAGCAAGGTGCTTTTGAACTGTGGTGTTGGAGAAGACTCTTGAGAGTCCCTTGGACTGCAAGGAGACCCAACGAGTCCATCCTAAAGGAGATCAGTCCTGCATATGGAAAGACCGATGCTGAGGCTGCAACTCCAATCCTTTGACCACCTGATGCGAAAAACTGACTCACTGGAAAAGACCCTGATGCTCGGAAAGACTGAAGGCAGGAGGAGAAAGGGACAACAGAAGATGAGATGATTGGATGGCATCACCGACTCCATGGAGATGAGTTTGAGTAAACTCTGGGAGTTGGTGATGCACATGGAGGCCTGGCGTGCCGCAGTCCATGGGGTCACAAAGAGTCGGACACGACGGAGCGACTGAACTGAACTGAACTGAACTGAGGTGCCTATGAATGCAGCAGCCCAGAGGCTTGCCCCATCCCATTCATAGAATGCTCAATTCCTTAACCTGATACCTGATCTTTGATGTGTGGACTGCCTGCTCCCTTTGTAACAGACTTGTATATAGCCTGACTTCCCTTCCCGCGAGTCCTGTCTGGTGGCTAAGCCGGTGAAAAGTCTACCTGCGATTCAGGAGACCTGGGTTCCATCCCTGGGTGGGGAAGATCCCCTGGAGAAGGAAATGGCAACCCACTCCAGTATTCTTGCCTGGAGAATCCCATGCACGGAGGAGCCTGGTGGGCTACAGTCCAGGGAGGAGGAAATGGCAACCCACTCCAGTAATCTTGCCTGGAGAATCCCCATGGACAGAGGAGCCTGGTGGGCTGCAGTCCAGGGAGAAGGAAATGGCAACCCACTCCAGTATTCTTGGGCTTCCCTGGGGCTCATGCTGCTGCTGCTACTGCTAAGTCGCTTCAGTCGTGTCCGACTCTGTGCGACCCCATAGATGGCAGCCCACAGGGCTCCCCCGTCCCTGGGATTCTCCTGGCAAGAACACTGGAGTGCGTTGTCATTTCCTTCTCCAATGCATGAAAGGGAAAAGTCAAAGTGAAGTCCCTCAGCCAGATCCGACTCTTAGCGACCCCATGGACTGCAGCCTACCAGGCTCCTCCATCCATAGGATTTTCCAGGCAAGAGTACTGGAGTGGGGTGCCATTAACAGAATCTGCCTGCAATGCGGGAGACCTGGGTTCAGTCCCTGGGTTAGGAAGGTCCCCTGGAGAAGGGCATGGCAACCCACTCCAGTATTCTGGCCTGAAGAATCCCACGGACAGAGGAACCTGGTGGGCTACAGTTCTTGGGGCCCCACAGAGTCAGATATGACTGAGTGACTAATACTTCCCCTTCCTGCCTCCTTGGAGCAGTTTTCTCAGAGCTACTGAGATGCTGTTTCCTGGGCTCCGAGTCCTAACCATGCTGACCAAATAAAATAACTCTTTACTTCAGGTTGTGACTAACTTTTAGTCAACAGTTTGAACCAGAGAGAGTGAAATTACCTTTATCGTGAAGGAGACATGTGAGAGATGACGCCCTAAAATCCTGAAAATTAAGTTTGGTGGTGAGGTGGCAACTAGCTTTGCTCATGATAGAGCCACGATTTTGAAAACCGGTTTGGGATTGGAGAGGAAAGAAAGAAACTTGAGAACTGGAGTTCACAAGCTGCCAGAATGCACCAGCCATTTTCATAGGGCAGAGAACGGAGGTCCCCCAGGAAATATTATTCAGAAGAAGTGTCATATGCTTACACATGTATGGGGAAGCTATGGGGTTTTTCTGGTGGTTCAGATAGTGAAGACTCTGCCTGCAATGTGGGAGACTCGGGTTTGATCCCTGGGTGGGGAAGATCCCCAGGAGAAGGGAATGGCAACCCACTCCTGTATTCTTGCCTGGAGAACCCCATGGAAAGAGGAGCCTCACAGGCTGCAGTCCATGGGGTCACAAAAAATCAAACATGACTGAAGTGACTGAACACGCATAACATACATAAAATAAACAACTTATGCCTGTATATATTATATGTTATACAGACATTGCATATGAGAACTCAGTCACAGATGTACAGCAGAAATACAACATTCTAAATCACTATACTTCAATTTAAAAAATAAAATATGAAGAAAGTTTTCATATTTCACATTTGAAATATAATATGTTCAAATTGCGGAGAAGGCAATGGCACCCCACTCCAGTACTCTTGCCTGGAAAATCCCATGGACATAGGAGCCTGGTGGGCTGCAGTCCATGGAGTCTCGAAGAGTCGGATATGACTGAACGACTTCACTTTCACTTTTCACTTTCATGCATTGGAGAAGGAAATGGCAACCCATTCCAATGTTCTTGCCTGGAGAATCCCAGGGATGGGGGAGCCTGATAGGCTGCCATCTATGGGGTCGAACAGAGTCGGACAAGACTGACATGACTCAACAGCAGCATGTTCAAACTGTGGTGCTGGAGAAGACGCCTGTGACTCCCTTGGACGGCACGGAGATAAATCCAGTCCATCCTAATGGAAATCACTCCTGAATGTTCATGGGAAGGATTGATGCTGAGGCTGAAGCTCCAATACTTTGGCCACCTGATGGGAAGAACTGACTCACTGGAAAAGACCCACATGCTGGGAAAGATTGAAGGCAGGAGGAGAAGGGGACGACAGAGGAGATGCTTGCATGGCATCACCAACTTGATGGGCATGAGTTTGAGTAAGCTCCGGGAGATGGTGAAGGACAGGGAAGCCTGGCGTGCCACCATCCATGGGGTCTCAAAGAGCTGGACGGGACTTAGCAACTGAACAACAGCAAGAAAACTACCTCTAGACCCAAAATTAGGACAGTTTGTGTTGTTCCTACGATTTGGTCTGTATTTATGAAGTAAATGGAGGCAAAACCCAAAAACACCTAAAATAAAGACAGGGTATAAAACCATCTAGTCCATACTGGATGCATTTAACGATCTTGTGGCTCTAATTTTTTATTGTTTATGATTTCTCCTGTATAATTAGGCCAACCCACTTGACACCCAAAATGATGGGCTATGAAAAATCATGCCACTAATTGCTGTTTATTTATTTTTTTAATTCATAAGCACAGCACATAAGATGCCTTGAGATGGAGGATGGGAGAGAAGACACTCACAGAGAAATAAATAAACTGGGCTCTTAAAGTCTTTCTAAGGAATATATGTGGCTGGTTTTTAAGGTAATATCCAACTCTGCACTTGGGAAACAGAGTCAAGAATTGAACCCTTTGCGTCATCTCTGGGATTTGCAACTGCACTGACAAGACCTTGGGAAACTTTTGAAGGCATCCAGTGTTTGTCCAATTAGAACAGGGCTTTGCTGGAAACTGCCAGATAAAAGATGTGTGTGTTAGTCGCTTGGTTGTATCCAACTCTTTGCGACCCCCTGAACTGTAGCCCCCCAGGCTCCTCTGTCCATGGGATTCTCTAGGCAAGAATACTGGAGTGGGTTGCTATTTCCTTCTCCAAGGCATCTTCCCTACCCAGGGATCGAACGTGTAGACAGATTCTTTCCCATCTTAGCCACCAAGGAAGCCAGATAAGAGATAGGAATGGGATTCTGGGACCCTCTTGAAAGGAGAAGTCTTGGCTTTTGTTTCTGGTTGTTTTTTTTGTTTTTTGGCCGCACTGCAAACAAAGTACGTGGGATCTTAGTTCTCAGACCAGGAATTGAACCCATGTACTCTGCATTGCAATGCTAAGTCCTTAAGTCAAGTCTGGCCCTTTGCGACCCCGTGGACTGTAGCCTGTCAGGCTCCTCTGTCCATGGGATTCTCCGTTCTCTCCCAACGGAGTGGGTTGCCGTGCCCTCCTCCAGGGTATCTTCCCGACTCAGGGATCGAACCGAGGTCTGCCGCATTGCACGTGCATTCTTTACCATCTGAGCCACCAGGGAAGCCCAGGAAATGTGCATAGACTTGAATAAAGCAGGTAATGTACTCCAAAAGAAACATTCAGACATCATATCCCATAATGTGGAGGAACAGAGAGAATCTTAGATCAGATCAGTTCAGTCGCTCAGTCGTGTCTGACTCTTTGTGACCCCATAGACTGCAGCACGCCAGGCTTCCCTGTCCATTACCAACTCCTGGAGCTTGATCCAATTCTTGTCCACTGAGTCAGTGATGCCATCCAACCATCTCATCCTCTGTCATCCCCTTCTCCTCCTGCCCCCAACCTTTCCCAGCATCAGGGTCTTTTCCAATGAGTCAGCTCGTCTCATCAGGTGGCCAAAGGATTGGAGCTTCAGCTTCAGAATCAGCCCTTCCAATGAATAATCAGGACTGATTCTACATGTCTCCAGAAAGCAAGAATGCCACCAACACCTGATGCCTGGACTTAACTGGAAAGATCTGTGCGCAGGTAAAAGACACCCCAGGTCATATCCATCACGCATAGATGGGGTCTGTCCGGGGCCACCGTCCCCAGCAACAACTACTGCACAACAAAGTACGTAATGAACCATGGAACTTTATGACAAAACAACAGTTTGGTATCCAGTGTCTTGAATTTTGCTGAATTGGTGGCTGCCCTCTCAGAGAAGACTCTTGGATAGCAAGGAGAACAAACCAGTCAATCCTAAAGGAAATCAGTCCTGAATATTCATTGTAAGGACGGATGCTGAAGCTGAAACTCCAATCCTTTGGCCACCTGATGCGAAGAGCTGCCTCATTTGAAAAGACCCTGATGCTGGGAAAGATTGAAGGCGGGAGGAGAAGGGGACGGCAGAGGATGAGATGGTTGGGTGACATCACCGACTCGATGGACATGAGTTTGAGCAAGCTCCGGGAGTTGGTGAAGGACAGGGAAGCCTGATGTGCTGGGGTCCATGGGGTTGCAAAGAGTCGGACACGACTGAGCGACTGAACCTGAACTCTCCGTTGAACACAGAGATGATGCAAGTGTGGCAGAAAAGCCTGAGGGTAAATACAGAGAGAAGACGACCTTCGTGGGATAGGGACTTCGACTGGTGTGGCAGCTTTGAGGGACGCAGAACCGACAACAGCTTAGACATGAATCTGATGTGCTGGGTTGAGTTAGGCTGACCTGGAGTTCACTGAATTTCAGACACAGCGCTTTAGCTTATATATATATATATATATAGATATATATATATCTGTAAATTTATTTGTTTATTAATTGACAGATAATCGCTTTACAGAAATTTGCTGTTTTCTCTCAAACGTCAACATGCATCAGCCATGGGTATACATATGTCCCCTCTGTCTTGAACCTCCCTCTCTTTTGAACCTCCTTCCCGAGCTCTTTAGGTTTTAAAAGTGAGGATTAGATGTGGGGCTTGTCCAGAGATGAAGCAAAGAAACTCACATTTCCACAAGAAACTATATTCTATGGCCTGGGGATAAGCCATAACCGGAAAGAACACATATACACATTCTGGGCTATGTATATGTATATATTGGCCTTCCCTGGTGGCTCACATGATAAAGAATCCATCTTCAATGCTGGAGACCTGGGTTTGATCCCTGGGTTGGGAAGACCCCCTGGAGAAGAGCATGGCAACCCACTCCAGCATCCTTGCCTGGAGAATGTCATGGACAGAGGAGCCTGGCGGGCTACAGTCCACGGGGTTGCAACGAGTTGGACACGACTGAGCAACTAAGCGTTTCACTTTCTTTCTTGGAGGCGTGGGGAGATAAGAACAGGACACAGGAGGTGTCCAGTCACCTCTGGAGCACGCAACCCACTGCAGACCTCAGTCGTGCATGTTCCTCAGGGACCGTGGAGTTTCAGCTTCAGCATCCGTCCTTGCAATGAATATTCAGGACTGATTTCCTTTAGGATGGACTGGTTGGATCTCCTTGCAGTCCAAGGGATCCTCAAGAGTCTTCTCCAGCACCACAGTTCAAAAGCATCAATTCTTTGGTGCTCAGCTTTCTTTATAGTCCGACTCTCACATCCATACATGACCACTGGAAAAAGCATAGCCTTGACTAGATGGGCCTTTGTTGGCAAAGTAATATCTCTGCTTGGTTTTCAATATACTATCTAGGTTGATCATAACTTTCCTTCCAAGGAGTAAGCATCTTTTAATTTCATGGCTGCAATCACCATCTGCAGTGATTTTGGAGCTCCCAAAAAATAAAGTCTGACCACTGTTTCCACTGTTTCGCCATCCATTTGCCATGAAATGATGGGACCGGGTGCCATGATCTTGGTTTTCTGAATGTTGAGCTTTAAGCCAACTTTTTTCACTCTCCTCTTTCACTTTCATCAAGAGGCTCTTTAGCTCCTCTTCACTTTCTGCCATAAGGGTGGTGTCATCTGCATATCTGAGGTTATTGATATTTCTCCCGGCAATCTTGGTTCCAGCTTGTGCTTCTTCCAGTCCAGCGCTACGCGCCCATATTCTTTTGATTTGTGGTGTTTGGTTTAAATGGAACCATCAGGACTTAGAGTGGAAAAGGGTGTTCCGTCTATGGAATTCTATTCTTATCTGTCTCAGGAGTGTCTGCCTTTCCTGGGGGTTGAGAGGGTTTATGTCAGCTGACCTTACTGTTCCTGACATTAGGGCTCATCTCACAGTGACTCAGAAGGGAAAATCTAGGATCAGGAGTCTGACTCATGGGTCGTTGATTGACCAGGAGGTCCTTTTAACAATGAAAAAAAAAAAAAAAAATGGAGAAAGCCCAGTTGTACGAACAGAGAGTAGTTGCCATATTCATTTAATATGAATGCTTTTAACCTTTTATTAAGAGTAAATATTCTAATGAGTATTAAATGAAGTTAATATTCATTTAACTTAAATGTTCATTAAAGACCCATTGGAGAAGGGTTAGGCTACCCACTCCAGTTTTCTTGGGCTTCCCAGGTGGCTCAGCTCATAAAGAACCTGTCTGTAATGCGGGAGACCAGGGTTCGATCCCTGGATTGAGAAGATCCCCTGGAGAAGAGAAAGGCTACCCACTCCACTATTCTGGCCTGGAGAATCCCATGGACTGTATAGTCTTTTTGACTCTTTGCACTCTATTTGACTCTGTGGACTGTGGCCCTGCCAGGCTACTCTATCCACGGGGATTCTCCAGGCAAGACTACTGCAGTGGGTCACCATGCCCTCCTCCTGCGGATCTTCTCAACACAGGGATCAAACTGGGGTCTCCTGAATCGCAGGCAGATTCTTTACTGTCTGAGACACAAGGGGAAAATGCCACTAGCTTTCTCTTTTATACACCGTGATGTGTATAGTTTTGAAAAGGAAGGAGAATCAGCTATGTTATGTTGATAGTTTTCATAAAGGGTTTTTAAAAACATGAGACAATGTGTCAGTCCATCTGTACTATTTAAGTGGAATTTTATGAAGACACAGGTGAGCTGGATGTTTTCCTAACCACTGTTTAGTCAGTCGTGTCCGACTCTTTGTGACCCCATGGACCACAGCTCACCAGGCTTCCCTGTCCATCACCAACTCCCGGAGCTTACTAAAACTCATGTCCATGGAGTCAGTGATGCCATCCAGCCATCTCATCCTCTGTCGTCCCCTTCTCCTCCTGCCCTCAATCTTTCCCAGCATCAGGGTCTTTTCCAATGAGTCACCTCTTCACATCAGGTGGCCAAAGTAGAATTAGCAGCTAAAATGAAACCTCCTTTATTGATTTAAGTTGGAATTGAAATATGCTGTCATCTCAATGCTGAGTTTAGCTTTCATCCTCTCAATTTTGCTGAGATACCTGACACTGCTGTGTTTATTCCATAGTGTCGAATAGCCTCTGATTCTCCTAAGAGGTCTGATCTGCTATTTTTACCTAGAGAAATACAGTCGTGAGCTCTACTCCCGAGGCACTTATCTGTATTACAAAAACACGCTGGCAATCCCAAATGCATTTCCTAAAATATAGTTTGGATATTGGAGTGGAATAAAATGCTTCAAACAAATGAAGCCAAAAATAATTTTAAAAGGTCTAAAGTGTAAAGGACAGGGCAGCCTGCAGTCCACGGGGTTGCAAAGAGTCGGACGCAACTAAGCAACTGAACTGAACTGGAAATATATACATCCTTAAGAACTGAAATGTGAAGTATGCTTGTATGGTCCATTTGAAAGGTGTTTTAAGATTCCGTGTTTATTCTCTGGCAAGCGATAGAGAAAATTTCGCAAACATTTTATTTCTGGACAAGAAGATCTAAAACACAGTGCTTGCTTAAGAGATGAGACGTGAGCACAGAGAAACTGCACGTGGCTCATTCCCCCCACCCCCAAACCAAAATACACTGATGTTACCACGTGTGAAATCACTATTTTTTAATCTCAGCATGTCTGACGTCTGGGGCTGGATGAGTCTCTGATGTGGGGTGTCCTGGGCCCTGTGGGGTGTGGAGGAGTGTCCCTGGCTTCCCACTCACCAGGTGTCACGAGCACCCCCTCCCCAAGTTTTGGCAGCTAAAAATGCCTCCGGATATTGTCATATGTCTCCTCGGGGCAAAGTCGTCCCTGGTTGAGAACTATAGCCATAGCAGATAGATGGATGGATGGATGGATGGATGGATGGATACATAGATGGATGCATGGATATATAGATAGATAGATAGACTCAGTAGGTAGATAATTTGAAAGTCTCTTATGCTAGTTCAGGATTTTTCAGCCTCACTCTGATGGATGGATGGACAGATAGATGGATAGATGGATGGATGGATAGATGGATGGGTGGATGGATGGATGGCTAGATGTATATATATATAGATAGATGGATGGAAAGATAGACTCAGTAGGCAGATAATTAGACAATCTCTTGTGCTAGTTCAGGATTTCTCAGCCTCATTCTGATGGATGGCTGGATGGATAGATAGATGGATAGAATAAGTAGATAGATAATGAGAGAGTCTCTTATGCTAACTCCAGATTTCTCAACCTCATTCTGATGGATGGATGGACAGATGGATGGATAGACAGGTGGATAGATGGATTGATGGGTGGGTGGATGGGTGGGTGGATGGATAGATATATGGATGGATGGATGGATGCATGGATGGATGGATAGATAGACTCGGTGGATAGATAATTAGACAGTCTCTTATGCTAGTTCAGGATTTCTCAGCCTCACTCTGATGGACGGATAGATGGATGGATAGATAGGTGGATAGATGGATGGATGAATGGATGGATGGATAGGTGGATGGATAGATGGATGGATGAATGGATGGATGGATAGATGGATGGATGCATGGATGGATGCATGGATGGATGGATAGATAGACTCAGTGGATAGATAATTAGACAGTTTCTTATGCTAGTTCAGGATTTCTCAGCCTCACTCTGATGGATGGATAGATGGATGGATAGACAGGTGGACAGATGGATAGATGGGTGGGTAGATGGATAGATATACGGATGGATAGATAGGTGGATGGATGGATGGATAGAATAAGTAGATAATGAGACAGTCTCTTATGCTAACTCCAGATTTCTCAACCTCATTCTGATGGATGGATGGACAGATGGATGGATGAATGGATGGATGGATAGATGGATGGATGGGTGGGTGGATGGGTGGGTGGATGGATAGATATACGGATGGATAGATAGATAGATGGATGGATGAATGGATGGATAGAATAAATGCTGTGCTTAGTCACTCAGTCATGTTTGACTCTTTGCAACCCCATGGACAGTAGCCCGCCAGGCTCCTCTGTCCAGGGAATTCTCCAGGATTGAATACTGGAGTGGGTTGCCACACGCTCCTCCAAGGGATGTTCCCAACCCAGGGATCGAACCCAGGTCTCCCACACTGCAGGTGGATTCTTTAGCATCTGGGCCACCAGAATAACTAGATAGAAAATTGGACAGTGTCTCATGCTATGTCATGGTTTTTCAGCCTCATCCTGAAGGATGGATGGATAAATGGATGGAAGGGTATGGATCAATAGAGTTGAGTGTGACTTACTAATGGAATAACAACATGCTTTACCAAGAAAGGCAACTCTGAGCTACATTTCAATTCTTTTTAAATAGCTTTTTTTTTTTTTTTCCCAGAAACAATCATGCTTGAAAAGGACTTTTTAAGGACATGGGGGAGAACTGATTTAACATCTATGTTTTTCAAGGAACATCGGCTCTGTGTTGTCTCACCCAGCCCCACCAAGCAATTACATGGTTGTGATACAGACTGAGCCGGTTGCTATGATTATGCTAACCATCTAATCCAATGCATAATAAAAGTGCCATTACAAGCCTAATTACTATATAGTTAAGTATAATCTGAAGTTTCCCAGCTAATGAGACCACATTCTTTGCAAGGAAAGGAATGTGTGTGTGTATGTGTGTGTGTGTTTGTATCTGTAATTGTAGTGCTATTACAGTGGTTTGGGAAAAAAAGCAGGTGTGTTTTGTGTTGCTTTGCATGTGAGCTAAGTTGCTTCAGCTGTGTCCAACTCTTTGTGACCCTGTGGACTGTAGCCCGTCGGGCTCCTCTGTCCATGGGATGCTTCAGGCAAGAGTACCAGAGTGGGTTGCCGTGCCCTCCTCCAGGGGGTCTTCCCCACCCAGGGATCGAACTTGTGTCTCATGTGTCTTGCATAGGCTTGCGGGTTCTTTACCACTAACACCACCTGGAAAGCCCTTTATTTTACTTTGGGTACCTTTTATTAAGCGGTGCTAGCAGTAAAGAACTTGACTTCCAGTGGAGGAGACACGAGAGACGTGGGTAAGCTCCCTGGGTTGGGAAGACCCCCGGAGGAGGGCATGGCAACCCCACTCCCGTATCCTTGCCTGGAGAATCCCATGGACAGAGGAGCCTGGCGGGCTAGAGCCCATGGGGTTACAAAAGACTTGGACACAACTTAGAGGCTTTCTCGTCGCTTCATACTGTACGTCTGAGAGTTAGGTTGTACACTATTTTGTGGTTGTTGTTCAGTCACTCAGTTGCGTCCGATTCTTTGCGACCCCATGGACTGCAGCACGCCAGGCTTCCCTGTCCTTCACCATCTCCCGGAGTTTGCCCAAGTTCATGTCCATTGAATCCGCCATCCAACATGAACCATACCTATTAACTATACCTCGATTAAAAATATATATATATTTAAAGACAAGACAAGACGCAAGGGGGCTTGGGTGGGGAGGGATAGTGTCTGCATAACCCTCCTTCTTCAAAATCAGCACAAAAAGCTGCCATCTCTTCCACTCAGAAGATGCTCAGAAGCACGTAGCATCTTTCGAGTCATGCCATCTACGTGCAAAGACGCAGGTGGCAAAGTGAATTCCCTTCCATGCTTTCCCTCTGGGTCTTGTTTGTGCTATTTTGGGTCACCTAGTCACATGGTCCGGAGAAGGCGATGGCTCCCCACTGCAGTACTCTTGCCTGGAAAACCCCATGGACGGAGGAGCCTGGTGGGCTGCAGTCCACGGGGTCGCGAAGAGTCAGGTGCAACCGAGCGACTTCACTTTCACTGTTCACTTTCATGCATTGGAGAAGGAAATGGCAACCCACTCCAGTGTTCTTGCCTGGAGAATCTCAGGGACAGGGGAGCCTGCTGGGCTGCCGTCTGTGGGGTCGCACAGAGTCGGACATGACTGAAGTGACTTAGCAGCAGCAGCGGTCACACGGTCACAGATGCTTTTAGCAAGGGCAAAAGAAAGGGAGATCTGCCTGCCTGCTTCTTTTGTTCAAAGAATACAAGTCTCCCCTAAGGGGCTCAGGGAATGCTGTCCATTCAAAGTGTGGTGCTGGAGAAGACTCTTGAGAGTCCCTTGGATTGCAAGGAGATCAAGCCAGTCAATCCAAAAGTCCTGAATGCTCATGGGAAGGACTGAGGCTGAAGCTGAAGCTCCAATACTCTGGCCACCTGATGCAAAGAGCCGACTCATTGGAAAAGACCCTGATGCTGGGAACCATTGAAGGCGGGAGGAGAAGGGGGCAACAGGGGATGAGATGGCTGGATGGCATCACTGACTCGATGGACATGAGTTTGAGCAAACTCTGGGAGATAGTGAATGAGCAGGAAGCCTGGCAGGCTGCAGTCAAAGAGCAGCATGGGTCGCAAAGAGTTGGGACAAGACTGAGCAACTGAACAACCACGTCTCTTATAGTGATGCCTTTCTATTATAGAAACGAAGAAAAGTATCTGTTGTTTACAAACTTACTGCCGAGAAGAGAGAAGAGAGTGACCTTCACGTGGGGCAAATATTTGTCTTTGGAACTCAGCTCTGCCCATCTCTTTCCCGGAACAATNAAAGAGTTGGGACAAGACTGAGCAACTGAACAACCACGTCTCTTATAGAGATGCCTTTCTATTATAGAAACGAAGAAAAGTATCTGTTGTTTACAAACTTACTGCCGAGAAGAGAGAAGAGAGTGACCTTCACGTGGGGCAAATATTTGTCTTTGGAACTCAGCTCTGCCCATCTCTTTCCCGGAACAATCTCGTTTTCCTGAGAAAACGTCTGGGAGTTCCATTTTCGGCTATTCGGTGACTACGTGAGCGGTTTAGAAGCCGTGGGACGCACGGAGGTCCCGTGGAAAGGTCCAGGCTTTGTGTCAGGAAAGGAGAAGTGGCCTCAGAAAGAAAACAAGAGGAGTTGGACCTGTGAGGTTGCAGAGTACACACATCCTGGGAACAGAAAGAAAAGCCAACAGCAGTGTGCATTACATTAAAAAATAATACAATAAGACCAAAGGGAGGAAGCAGAGGGTGGTGCTGAAGGAGAGAGCAACACGAAACCACATACACCACCACAGGTGACACAGATTACCAGTGGGAATTTGCCATTTGACCCAGGGATCTCAAGCAGGAGCTCTGTAACCACCTAGAGGGGTGGGATGCGGTGGGAGATGGGAGGCAGGTTCAAGAGACAGAAGACCCAGGGATAGCTGTGGCTGACTCATCCTGACGTATGTCAGAGGCCAACAGAACATCGTGGAGCAATTATTCTTCAATGAAGAATAAGTAAATTAAAAAAAAAAAAAACAAGCAGAAGATCTGTGTGGTCAACATTAAAAGCCTTTAAAAATTTTTACTAAAATCCAGTGAAAGTGAACATCGGATTTTGCTAAAATTACTGTGATTTAAGAATGTACTTGTAGCTCATTCGTTTAAACTTTTATCTATTTATATATCATTTTGGTGGCAGGATCTTATTTCCCCAAAAAAGGATTCAACTTGAGCCCTCTGCATTGGAAGCACACAGTCCTAACCACTGGGCTACTAGAGAAGTCCTTCCAATAAAATTTTAAAAATAATAATAAAGGCAATCTCAAATAATGCAGATCAATAAATGAAACAGGCACATGTATCTTGAAGTCAGCATGATTTGTTCATTCTTATTACTTCCTTGTAGAAGACCGGGGTCTAGAGTAAGAATCACAAAAATAACAAGTTAATTCATTTCTACCACACACCCCCACCATTCAAGCTGGTAGTTCCCTTTTCTCAATATTAAAAAAAAATAAATACACATTTCCGTTCAATCCTGCCAGGTCCTAATGGGGACGTTATCTGTGCCTTTGTTCTCTTTTTTTCTGAACGTGGGTCATCGCCACATCCTGTTGACTGTGGTCTTATCAGGTCCTTCAGATGGAAACCTTTCTCCCCTAATCTCCACCATCAGCCTCCCAGCAGGGACTGCGAGGGGCCCATACCTGTGTGCTGCCCACAGCCGTCCTCTGGGGTTCTCTTTGGACTGTCACACACCCTGATGAAACAGATTGAATGATTTTTCTTAGATAGTGCTATTCCATCCATGGATGGATAGATGCTATTCCATCCATCCACCCACCCATGCATCCATCCATCCACTAACTCATCCATCCACCTATCCATCCATCCATCCACCCATTCATCCATCCACCCACCCACCCACACATCCATCCACCAGCTCATCCATCCACCTATCCATCCATCCATCCACCCATTCATCCATCCACCCACCCATCCACTCATCCACCCATCCATGTATCCATCTATCCATTCACCCACTCACCCACCCATGCACCCACCCACCCATCTATCCACCCATCCACCCATTCATCCACCCACCCATTCATCCATCCATCCATCATCCACCCATCCACCCACACATCCATCCACCAGCTCATCCATCCACCTATCCATTCATCCATCCACCCAT
>SJXO01003703.1:151812-182439 GCA_006408615.1 Connochaetes taurinus
GGGGGGGGGGTTCAGGGTTGGGAACTCATGTACACCTGTGGTGGAATCATGTCAATGTATGGCAAAACCAATACAGTATTGTAAAGTAAAAAAATAAAATTTAAATTAAAAAACACGATACCAGGAACCTCTAGCCCTCCCAGATTGGAGATGAATAAAACATCTTAATCTGAAAAAAAAAAAAAACCCTTCAAAAAGTAAAAGAGAAGCAACATTGTAATAAATGCAATAAGTGATGGTTTAGTCGCTAAGTCCTGTCAGACTCTTGCAACTCCCTAGCCTGTAGCCGTCCAGGCTCCTCTGTCCATGGGATTTCCCAGGCAAGGATACTGGAGTGGGTTGCCATTCCCTTCTCCAGGGGATCTTCCCAACCCAGGGATTGAACCCAGGTCTCTTGTATTGCAGGCAGATTCTTTTCCATCTGAGCCACCCGGGAAGCCCCAAGAAATTCAATAAAGACTTCAAAAAAAAAAAAGAGTCCACCTCTTAAAAAAAAATTGGAAACAGACCTGAGCACAGACAAGGTTCCCTTTGACAGGTTTTACTTTAATTGCTCAGTACGAAAAGCTTAGAGCTGGAAAGTTCAGTTGCGGGTGATGATCAGGGCGTTGTCTTGGAAGGCTTCTGTGGTTAGTAATGCAGAAGGCAAAGAGAACAGCAAAGTGCTTCCTTGAGAATCTCCAGAATTTTCCATATTAAGAATTTAACTGCATTTGTGATCAAGCTCTGGTGTGCAGGCAGAGATTTGTACTTTGAAAATAAAAGGGAAAATGTAACTGAATGTCTGGGAAATAGATGATTTACAGGAAGTTCACATATCAGCTGCAAGCTCTCAGTAAACACTTAGAGCATTGCTCTAGGTCTGCAGGCCATGAACCGTGGGCCAAGTCCGGCCCTTGGTCTGCTTTTATAAATAAAGTTTTATTGGGACACAGCTGCATACATCCATTTGTATATGGATATGCAATAACCTGTGGCTATTTCCGGTTAAAATGACAGAGTTGGATATTTTTGAAGGAGATGATATGGTTCACAAAGCCCAAAGCATTTATTCCTCATTTTTAAAATTTTTTTATTTTTTTGCTGTTTGTTTTGTTGTTGTTGCGGAAAACATCTGCTGGCACTTGCTTGGGGGTCTACTAGCTGAGAACTCACCTTCCAAAGCAGGGGGTATGGGTTTGATCCCGGGTCAGGGAACTAAGATCCCACCTTCCTCACTGCTCAAAAAACCAGAACATAAACAACAGAAGCAATATTGTAACAAGCTCAATAAAGATTTAAAAGAAAAAAAAAAAGAAAGAAAACATTTGCCAACATTTCTCTAGTTGATCTAACTTCACTCCCTTTCAGACAGAACCCTCTGTGTCCATGGCTTTGGAGGTAAAAATGAGCACTTGGGAAATCTTCCCTTTCTGTGTGTAAAGCTTGGACAGATATATTCACCTTCCCCACTCCACTCCCAATATTTCCCACACCTACTTGGCTGCAGTGAGACACTGTTGTAATGCAGTGGTTAAATGAAATGAAACATGGAAAGTGCAACTGAAGCACTGAGTCGTTTTAGTGGTTCATTCCAGACGGAAATACCTGAAATAGCCTTTAATTTTTGCCAACATGCAAGGCTTCCTTTCCCAATTCAGCATCTTTAACAGCAGCTTTCCTACTAAAGGACGTTAAGGAGTCAACATCCTTGGGATGCTTCAGTTTGCATGAATTTCTCCAGTCCTAAATATCTCATGATACAGTGAGAGTTCTCCTAGGTACCCTCAGCTTGGTTCAAAAATTTCCAGTCCTGGGAGTTCCCTGGTGGTCCCGTAGCTAAGACTTCACTGTCCAATGCAGTGGGGTGTGGGTTTGATCCCTGGTCAGGGAGCTAAGTGGAGAAGGCAATGGCACCCCACTCCAGCACTCTTGCCTGGAAAATCGCATGGACGGAGGAGCCTGGTAGGCCGCAGTCCATGGGGTCGCTAGGAGTCAGACACGACTGAACGACTTCACTTTCACTTTTCACTTTCATGCACTAGAGAAGGAAATGGCAACCCACTCCAGTGTTCTTGCCTGGAGAATCCCAGGGACAGGGGAGCCTGGTGGGCTGCTGTCTCTGGGGTCGCACAGAGTTGGACACGACTGAAGCAACTTAGCAGCAGCAGCAGCAGGGAGCTAAGATTCCACATTCCTTGCTGCCAAAAAAACAAAACATAGCCTTGAAGCAATGTTGCAACAAATTCAAAAAAGACTTTCAAAATGATCCACATAAAAAAAATCTTTAAAAAAAAAAGAGTTGCAACTCCCTGCCTGTGACCCATTGGTCTTAAAAACCAAAGTAAATTACAAGAGCCTGACTGAAGAAATTGTCCTTTCTTCCCTGCAGTGAGTATTGTACTGTCAATTCTATTCATAATTACAGGTTTCAAACAGCATGTAAATAATGCACGGGGCTGTCCGCGTCCATTAGACCCTAAGTCCTTTTCTCCTGGAGAGTCTCCCGTCAGCCATTAGAAATCCACTCTTCAAACACCATCTCAAATCAGCTAACGGCGTTTCTGTGGTTGTTGAGATAATCAGAAAGAAGCTGCGGTCAACAGGCTCACCCGCAAACGGGGCAGAAAATGAATATGTTGACAGCAGGTGGGTTTCATATTTCGGGGTTACGGTCACGTAGCGCAGTCGACGTCTAAACGTGGAAGCCAGCCAGCAAGTTTTCTTCCAAACGTGGGGGACACTTAAGCAGGTAGTCCCGGGTGGGAATACACGGGAGCCTTGAGTTGTGCGATCTGAGGGTGACTTGTAAACAGGAAAATCATTTGCAAAGTCTGGGAAAGACACAGGCAAGAACGCAGGAGATTTCCCTGGTGGTCCTGCGGTTACGAATCTGCCTTGCAACGCAGCGGTCGCAGGTTCAAGCCCCGGTCAGAGAGCTAAGATCCCACATGCTCCAGAAAAATAAAGCCTGTGTACCACAGCTGGAGGGCTACATGCCACAAGCAAATATCCCGCCTGTGATGAATGAAGGCTCCACGAGGTACAAATAAGACCCGGAAAGCCAAATAAATTTAAAAAAAAAAGTCACAGTAAAAGGAAGGAGTGGCATAGATAATCCAATCTGAATGTAGCTTTGAAATGAATTATGAGACCTGTCATGGACTTCCCTGGTGGCTCAGACAGTAAAGCGTCTGCCTACAAAGTGGGAGACCTGGGTTCGATCCCTGCATCAGGAAGATCCCCTAGAGAAGGAAAATGGCAACCCACTCCAGTCTTCTTGCCTGGAGAATCCCATGGACAGAGGAGCCTGGTGGGGTGCAGTTCATGGGGTCATAAAGAGTTGGGGAACACTGAGCGACTTCACTTTCACCTTCATGAGACCTGTCAAAGAAAAAGGTAAATGTATATCAGAGAATAATCAACTATTTAAAAAAAAAATGCCAAAGTCTGCATCAGGAAGGATTTTGTCTTCCTGGGAGGGAGAAGGGTTCCCAGAACCTAGAGGCTTAGAGGGCTGTGTGGCTAACACCTGCCACCCACCGCAATGTGCTCTCACCTTCCTCTCTGCTGCTGGGAAACCCCTCCTTTCTGATTCACTGGAAACCAGAAGGCAGGAAATCTCTCCAAGCTATCCGCCCGGGTCACTCTCTGTTGTCGTTTAGTTGCTCAGTCGTGTCCGACTCTCTGCAACCCCATGGACCGCAGCACGCCAGGCCTCCCTGTCCATCACCAAGTCCCGGAATCTATTCAAACTCATGTCCATCGAGTCGGTGATGCCATCCAACCATCTCATCCTCTGTCATCCCCTTCTCCCACCTTCAATCTTTCCCAGCATCAGGGTCTTTTCCAATGAGTCAGTTCTTTGCATCAGGTGGACAAAGGATTGGAGCTTCAGCTTCAGTATCAGTCCTCGCAGTGAATACTCAGAGTTGAGTTCCTTTAGGACTAAACTGGTTTGATCTGCTTGCTGTCCAAGTGACTGTCACTCCTTAGGCCCTTGGAAAACGGTGGACGAAGGTGAACTGGTTCATAGTGCATCAGGAGGGCAGGAGATACCCAACAAAGAAGGTCACGTCCCTTCTCACATGGATATTTGCCTTCTTTTTGTCGATAACACCATTATCATTTGCTGGGCATGGGGAAGGGCCTGAAATCTACTCTTTGCCGGTTCCCAGCTGGCTCAGTGCGAAAGAATCTTCCTGCCAACGCAGGAATCACAGGTTCGATCCCTGGGTCAGGAAAATCCCCTGGAGGAGGAAATGGCAACCCACTCCAGTATTCTGGCCTGGAGAATCCCATGGACAGAGGAGCCTGCTGGGCTACAGTCCACGGGGTCACAGAGTCAGACATGACTGAATGAGTAAATAATAGCAACATTATTACTAAAGTCACTATGCTATCCTTTAAATCCTTCTATCGATTAGAACTTCTTCATGCGATGTAACCGCTTTCCCCAATCCCTCAGCCCCTGACAACTAGAATTCTCCTGTCCACTTCTATGTACTTGACTTTATTAGATTTCACATATGCGTAGAATCATGCAGTGGGTGACCCCTGTGTCTTCAGTTCAGTTCAGTTGCTCAGTCGTGTCTGACTCTTTGTGACCCCATGGACTGCAGCATGCCAGGCCTCCCTGTCCATCACCTACTCCCGTAGTTTACTCAAACTCATGTCCACTGATTTGGTGATGCCATCCAGCCATCTCATTCTCTGTCATCCCCTTCTCCTCCTGCCCTCAATCTTTCCCAGCAACAGGATCTTATCCTTGGGGATGTGTGGGTGTGTGTTTGGTGTTCAGTCGTGTCCGACTCTTTGCGACCCCATGGACTGTAGCCCGCCAGGCTCCTCTGTCCTTGGAATTCTCCAGGCAAGAAGACTGGAGTGGGTTGCCATTTCCCTCTCCAGGGGAGCTTCCTGACCCAGGTATGGAACCCAGGTCTCCTGTATTAGCAGGCAGATTCTTTACCATCTGAGCCATCAGGGAAGCCTTTTCTTGGGGATGCACGCACTTTTATTCATTTAAAATGAGGGACGGTCACCCACTGTTAAGTTAGGATATCCACACCAGGTGAGGTCTGACGGTTAGCACCCAGGGAGAAAACGGTATAAATGAGGTCATATCCACAACCGTACCTGATAACCCTCCACCCTCCAAATCCCCTCATAGGCAAGTTCAAGGCAAACATGTCATGTTCAAGGTGATGCTCTGTACCAGAAAGGCAATTTTTCTTGTCCCAGGATTAGAAACAAGCTCATCCATCTTTGCCTAAACACGCTGGCTCCCTGCTGGCACTGTGGGTTTTTTTGTTTGTTTGTTTGATTTTTCTTCATCTCATTAGACACACAGACGTCTGAGCCATTATCTCCAGAACGGCTTCTGCTCATTGTGGTTTTGGCTGTGTTGGAACAGTAATGTGATTCCGGAAACCAGCCCCCAAATGTGATATGAACATACTTAGAGAAAGGGACGCCTGACGCGGTGGTTCTCGAACGTCAGGGTGGTTCAGAAAGACGCAGGATGTGTGAAAAGCTTTTTTTTTTTAAGTCATTTTAATTACTTATTTTTCGCTGTGTACTTGACTGTTTAGTCTTGGCTGTGCTGTGCCTTGGTTGCTGGGGACAGGCTTTTCTCTACTTGCGATGAGCCGCGGTTCATTGTTGTGGGTTCATTGCTCACAGCTGTGG
This sequence comes from Connochaetes taurinus, assembly GCA_006408615.1. Lineage (NCBI taxonomy): Eukaryota > Metazoa > Chordata > Mammalia > Artiodactyla > Bovidae > Connochaetes > Connochaetes taurinus. The sequence continues at coordinate 157,480 of SJXO01003703.1, forward strand.
TTCCTCATCGCAGCAGCTGCTGTTGCTGCAGAGCAGAGACTCTAGGGCACACCAGAGTCAGTAGTTGTGACTCCCAGGCTCTACAGCACAGGCTCAATTACCGTGGAATACGGGCTGAGTTACTCCAAGGCGTGTGGGATCTTTCCGGCCCAGGGATGGAACCTGTATCTCCTGCGTTCCTAGGCAGATTCTTTACCACTGAGCCACCAGGGAAACTCTGAAAACAGGTTTTGTTTCAGTGTGTCTTGTGGGGTGGTTTGTATTTGGTTTGAAGAGTTGCATGTGGATCAAATTCCTTGGTTGCATGGACTGCTGTTGGTACAAGAACTGGCTTTGAAAGCTACGGTCGTAGAAAGGTTTGTGAGTCTTACTTAAGCACTATGATGGGATTATTCAGTGAGCTCATGATTGGGTGGGTTCTGTTCTTGCCGTTCCTTGGCGCAGTCCTGTCTGACTCTGCGACCCCATGGACTGCAGCACGCCAGGCCTCCCTGTCCTTCACCATCTCCCGGAGCTTGCTCAAACTCATGTCCATCGAGTCGGTGATGCCATCCAGCCATCTCATCCTCTGTTGTCCCCTTCTCCTCAATCTTTCCCAGCATCAGGGTCTTTTCCAATGAGTCGGCTCTTCCCATCAGGTGGCCAGAGTATTGGAGTTTCAGCTTCAGCATCAGTCCTTCCAGTGAGTATTCAGGACTGATTTCCTTTAGGACTGAGTGTTTGGATCTCAAGGGACTCTCAAGAGTCTTCTCCAACACCACAGTTCAAAAGCATCAATTCTTTGGTGCTCAGCCTTCTTTATGGTCCAACTCTCACATCCATACATGACTACTGGAAAAACCATAGCTTTGACTAGGTGGACCTTTGTTGGCAAACTAATGTCTCTGCCTCTTAATACAGTCTAGGTTTGTCATTAAAAAAAAAAAAAGAAAAAAATCTACTTATTAAAAAAAGGAAGAATACCAACATCGTGTACAGAAGGCATGAAGGGGTGCTTTACTCTCTCACTCATGATTCTCCAAGGTTACAATTCTTAGTAGGAAAAAGGCAGAACTGCCCAGGGAGCATTTATGAAAGGATGTTTGCCACAAACCTCTTCCTCTTCCATTTGGTTCCGAGTATGTTCATCCACAGCACAGTACATACAAAAATCAATGCAGCGCTCCTGTGAAGGAAATCTTAATTATCATCTGCTTCCCAGGGTGGCTGGACTCTACTAAAGGGATGAAAGAGAATTTCTCTTGACGTGTGCTCTGAAAAACAGAGGAGAAATTAAATTTCTCTCTAGAAGAGGCAGCGATAGATCAAACCGGTCTTCAGCTCGATGCATCTCTGTAATTGCCAGGAAAGAGCTGTCTCTATCAGAGAGTATTATGAGTGCGTAATCATCTGGGTTTCTTCACTGTTCCAATTATAAGGGGAGTGGCATTTGTATGAACCGGAAGGTATGCCGTAGACGCAGGTTTTCAATGAAATTTTGAAAACGCGCATTATACTCATCTAGGGTTTCTCACCAAGGTAATTGGTCCTGATTCTCTCTGTCTCCATTCCTTGACGATAAGAAGTCAAGCAAGGTTCCCAGGGACAGAGAGACCTTCATTTGGGGTTTGGGTTTCAATGAAAACAAGAGGGAAGCAATTATATAGATTCAAGTTACACCTGAGCTTGGGCTTCCCAGGTGGCACTAATGGTAAAGGACTTGCCTGCCAGTGCAGGTGACATGAGAGATGTGGGTTCAAGCCCTGGGTCGGGAAGATCCCTTGGAGGAGGGCATGGCAACCTGCTCTAGTATGTTTCACTTTTCTTTTTCAAACTACTATATATAGGATGGATAAAGAATGTTCTACTGTATACTGTGAGGCCTTCCCTGGTGGCTCAGTGGAACTCATGTACAGCCGTGGCGGATTCATGTCAATGTATGGCAAAACCAATACAGTATTGTAAAGTAAAATGAGTGAGTGAAGTCGCTCAGTCGTGTCCGACTCTTTGCGACCCTGTGGACTACCAGGCTCCTCTGTCCATGGGATTCTTCAGGCAAGAATACTGGAGTGGGTTCCCATTTCCTTCTCCAGGGGATCTTCCCAACCCAGGGATCAAACCCGTGTCTCCTGCATTGGCAGACGGATTCTTCATCACTGAGCAACCAGGGAAGCCCTCAGTTTTGTATGGCCTTCAGATATCTCATGTCTGAGCTAAGACCCACTGCTACTAAGGCACTTCAGTCGTGTCCGACTCTGTGCGAGCCCATAGACGGCAGACCATGAAGCTCCCCCCGTCCCTGGGATTCTCCAGGCAAGAATACTGGAGTGGGTTCCCATTTCCTTCTCCAGGGGATCTTCCTGACCCAGGGATAGAACCTGGGTCTCCCACATTGGAGGCAGACGCTTTAACCTCTGAGCCAAAATAGTAATAATAAAAAAACAGAAAGAAAAAAAAAAGAATCCTCCTGGAATGCCAGAGATGCAGGAAATGCACGGTTTGGCCCCTGGGTCTGGAAGATCTTCTGGAGAAGGGCATGGCAACCCACTCCAGTGTTCTTCCTGGGGAATCCCATGGACAGAGGAGCCTGGCGGGCTGCAGTCCAGGGGGTCGCAAAGAGTCGGACACGACTGAGCAACTAACACACACACACACACACACACAGTGTGTATTGCACAGGGAACTATATCTGATATCCTATAGCAAAACATCATGGGAAAGATTGTGAAGAAGAATATGAGCATATAAGTCAATCGCTCTGCTGTAAATCAACCAGACGTCAATAAAATAAATAAAAACTTAAAGCAAACGAGCAAACAAACAAAACCTGGAAAAATCGAGACGCTGGAGACGGAAGACCAAAGGGACTCTAGGGTCAGAAGATTTCATGGACTAGTCTTTGAAATTCTTTTCATACACCTTTAGAGAACCTACGGTACGGTGAGAGACCACGGGTCTTAGTCTCCAAGCAAGGAAGACGGCCACCGAAGATACATTTAGGCTTCAGAGAATAAAATACTCATTGGAAGGACTGCCACTGTGAAGCCAAAGCTTCAGTGCTTTGGCCACCTGATGAGAAGAACCGACTCATCGGGAAAGACCCTGATGCTGGGCAAGACTGAAGGCAGGAGGAGAAGGGGACGACAGAGGGTGGGACGGTTGGATGGCATCACCGATGAAATGGACAGCAATCTGAGCAAATTCCAGGAGATAGTGAAGGATGCTTTCTTGTTTGGGGTCACAAAGAGTCAGATACGACTGAGCCAGCGAAAGCAAAGTCCCCACTAGCCTCCTCCAGCAGGCCCTGGGTTAGGCCTTCCAGGGCCGTGAAGTGAATTCAAGTTTGTTCTTTCCCCAGAGACCAGATGCTCAATCTTGTCACTCAATGACTGCTTCAAATGCCATTGTTTTGAGGCTTGCTAATTTTTTTTTTTTTTAAGCTACCATTTAATCCACGTGGTTATATTTTGAATAAGGGAAGGAGTCAGGCTGCTTATCCATTTGGGGATCTTGTTTCCTGCTCGTGGGGGTGGGTGAGTGTTTCAGCTCTTAACAGTTTTCTGAGGTCTTTTTTTCTTCAGTTCTTAGAAATGATCTGGGGCAGAGATATCAGGGCTTATCTCTGGACAAAGAATGACTTAGGGACTGCATGGGTCTGCTTTTAACGTCTGGGCAAAATGACAGGAAAAAAGGCTGGTTTCTGTTGGATTGCAATTAGTTTAAGAGTTCGAATTTAACATACACATAGTCAGTTAGTTCAGTCACTCAGTTCGTGTCCGACTCTTTGCAAACCCATGGACCGCAGCACGCCAGGCTTCCCTGTCCACCCGCAGCTTGCTCAAAGTCATGTCCATCGAGTCAGGGATGCCATTCAACCATCTCATCCTCTGTCGTCCCCTTCTCCTCCTACCTTCAGTCTCTCCCAACATCAGGATCTTTCCAATGAGTCAAGTTTTTCCCATCAGGTGGCCAAAGTATTGGACAGTCGGTTTTAACATAAGTCCTTCCAGTGACTATTTAGGGTTGATTTCCTTTAGGATAGTCTGGTCTGATCTCCTTGCTAGTCCAAGGGAGTCTCAGGAGTCTTCTCCAACACCACAGTTTGAAAGCATCAATTCTTTGGCACTCAGCCTTCCTTATGGTTCAACTCTCACATCTATACACGACTACTAAAAAAAACCTTGAGTTTGTACGGACCTTTGTTGGCAAAGTGATGTCTCTGCTTTTTAATACGCTGTCTAGATGTGGCAGGAAATGTTCCATTTCTCAAATCCCATTTCAAGCTTAACATAAAACAAAACCTTTTATGCAGGATTGATGTCCCGTGACAAAGCCAATTTTAAAGATGGGAGCTATTTGAAAGACACTTTAGAACTGGCCAGGAAAGCACTTTCTGGTGCGTGCAATCGACGATGAGCTTGACTTTTTTTTCTCCCCCTCTCCTCCCCCCTCGCCATGTCCATAAGTCTGTTTTCTACATCTGTTTCTCCATTGCTGCCCTGTAAATAAATTCTTCAGTCCCATTATAAACGGAATCTAGAAAAACAGTACTGAACTTGACTTTGACGTTACCAGTAGGAAGGGTGAATGAACAGAACAGAAGGCACCAGGGACCAGAGGAGCTTCATCCCCTTGAAGACGTCTCCTTGTGCGCTGGAAAGCTTGCTTAATTTGCAAAGAGGGACGTGGGTGTGAATCGCGCCCGGAATGACCCCTGGGCGAGCTGAGTGCTTCGCTGGAGGAATTTTCCATGCGCGTTGGCCTGTTTCCCATTGTAGGAGATAAACAGATAGAGAAAGGAACTTCAGGGTTAGCTCAGATCTCAGATCTGAGGCTCGGAGCAGCTCAGGAGGGAGCGGTCCCATCCGCCTGCCCCTCGGCGGGTGGGGCGTGGCTGGCTTTGCCTCTCCCTTCCGCCCGGTTTCACGAGGTGAACGGGGAAGACACACCAGCCTGAGCTCCTGATTTCCCTTGTTTTTTTTCACCTTCTCTTTCTCGCCAGCGCTCTGTAAATTGATGCCGCAGTGGCGCCTCCCTTGGAGACCACTCCAAAGGCCTGGAAAAAAAAAAAAGACGGGAGGGAACCAGGTGGGAGAGACCTGGTTCCTCTGAGCCCCTTGGGAGTTCTCCCAACAAAGCTGGGGCGCCCTGGATGGAATCCAACCCACAATGGTCCTGAAAATGAGGACCTGTGACCCGCCCCCCCCTGCTCCCCAAGCCGACCTTTCAGGCTGATCCTTTTGAAGCCTGACTCCAGTGCATCTGTCTGCTAAAGGCTCTGCCCCAGATGGAGCCACAGGAGGTTTTGCAGACAGGCGTCCTCCCACCGCCCCCGTCCCTGCCCCCCCAGGGCTGCGAAGGGAACAATGACACCCCTCTGGCAGGTGATGGGGGTGGGACCAGCTCCCCTCCCCCACCCTGCTCCCGCCCCCGCAGCGCTTCTAAGGTGAGTTGTCTTTGGTTCTGAGCCATGGCTGTAAGGGATTGTTTTTTTCAGGTGCATTTTCTTGTAGTGGAGAAAAGGGGCAATTTGCGGGCAATTTGGGCTTTCCTGCTGGCTCAGCGGTACAAAACCTGCCTGCTAACGCAGGAGAGGCAGTAGACACAGGGTCGATCCCTGGGTGGGGGAGATCCCCTGGAGGAGGACGTGGCAACCCACTCCAGTATTCTTGCCTGGAGACTTCTATGGACAGAGGAGCCTGGTGGGCTACAGTCCGTGGGGCTGCAAAGAGTCAGGCACGACTGAGCAGCTGAGCTCGGGGTTGCGGGAAGCACAAGGCAGGAAGCTGTGGACTGAAAAAGTGTTCTCAGCCTAAACGCTGAGAGTTATGTATGTGTATATACTTTAGGGATAGTTGACCCACGGTGTTTCAGTTGCATAGCAAAGGGATTCAGTTACACAGCTGGTGGTGGTGTAGTTGCTAAAGTCACGTCCGATTCTTGCGACCCCGTGGACTGTAGCCCGCCAGGCTCCTCTGTCCATGGGATTCTCCAGGCAAGAATACTGGAGTGGGTTGCCATTTCCCTCCTCCATGGAATCTTCCCGACCCAGAGATCAAACCCAAGTCTCGTGTATTGCACGCAGATTCTTTACCTCTGAGCCACCAGGCAAGTGCCAATCATACATATACACAAATATTACTTTTTAGATTATTTTCCTTTTGCAGGTTATTACAAGATATTGACTATAGTTTCCTGTGGTTTACAATAAAATTTGTTGCCTGTTGTGCATTTATTTTTTAAAATTAGATATCTAGCATTCTATTCATACTAAGCCACACAAGTGGAATCAAAGTGTCATAAATTTTTTTAGCTAGGTAAAAAATCAAAAATTTTAAAAAACTCAAAATTTTTCAAAACTTCATGTATTACATAGACTTTATATGGGCTTTCCAGCCCCCCTCCCCCTCCAAAAAAATGTCTGTGGAATCTCCAAGTGTCCCCATGGGGGCAGAGCCACTTCTGGTTGAGAACAGGTGCTACCACGGAGTTTGAGCAGATTTAGGAAGTGCCCTTTAAGTTTAGGGTTTCACAATCATTAACTTGCAAAGAGAAGAGTTGCACGTTGTATTAAAGTGCAGAGGCTGAGTTCAGAAGTCTGGGTGAGAGGTTTCTCGTCCTAACTAGCTTGTGGGTGATGCAGGCTGCTTCAGAAGCTTGGCCCACGGTCAGATTTCATGCCATGTGAAACGTCATAAACAGAGAGGTAGGTTAGAGGCAGGGCCGAGGTAGCATCATGGGCTGTTTCCCTTCCCCCTCCTTTAGAAAGAGGACATCAAATGCCTGCTTATTCCCAAATGTCATATTCTTTTGGGCAGGGGAATTCCTCGGCTGCTCCTACAATGCAAGTCCTTGGGTGACTACATATTTTCATCAGGACCTCCCCTCTCCAATATGGCACAGCTAAGCTCATGTTCTTCTCCAAAAGGCAGTTTTCTTGTTGAAATAGAGGGTGAAAGGTGAAAGCATTCGTCGCTCAGTCTCGTCCCGACTCTCTGCGACCCCATGGACTGCAGCCCACTAGGCTTCCCTGCCTATGGAAGTCTCCAGGCAAGAACACCAGAGTGGGTTGCCGTTTCCTTCCCCAGGGGTTTTTCCTTTTCTGACCTAGGGATCGAAACCCGAATCTTCTGTATTGCAGGCAGATTCTTTACCGTTTGAGCCACCAGTAAAGAAAGGCGGGGTGGGGGGGGTGGTCCAAGGGTTGAACTTGCATCAGCCCTTCTTGGCTTGTTTCCAGCATCATCCAGATTGCCTTTCTCTGCATGAGGTAGAAGAAGAGAATGAAAATTTCCTGATGTCAAGTGGGTGCATCCTAAAAAATCGAATCATTTAACCCTTGACGTGTTGGTTTGTTAAGTGGCTTCTGGTCTCTTTTGAAAAGTACTGGGGTGCCAAGTTTTCAGTCTCTCCACTTGGACATGTGTCTCTGATCACCCTTGAAGCATTAGTTGCTCTTCACTCGCTCAGTCGTGTCTGACTCTTTGCAACCCCGTGCACTGCAGCATGACAGGCTCCTCTGTCCTTCACCGTCTCCCGGAGCTTGCTCAAACTCATGTCCATTGATTCGGTGATGCCATCCAACCATCTCATCCTCTGTCGTCCCGTTCTCCTCTTGCTTTCAATCCTTCCCAGCATCAAGATCTTTTCCAATGAGTTGGCTCTTCACCTGGAGGTGGTTGGTTTCTGATCACCCTTGAGGTATTAGACTGACATATTTTAAATCTTCGCACGTGGTCACAGGTCTCTGATCACCCTTGAAGAATTGGGATGCCATGTTTTAAAGCTCTCTGCATGGAGACAGGTTCTGATACGGGAACTGTGTTTATTTCATATGTAGAGTCGGACACGACCGAAGTGACTTAGCAGCAGCAGCAGCAGCAACAGCTGCAGGCTAATCGTGAGGTTTGCCTGGGAGCCCTGAGGGATTAAGAAGGAAAATCATACCCGTTCCATTGTCCTGGTGGTGAGAGAGCATCCCCGCTCCCAGGAGAGACCCTCTCCTTGGACACTCAGTTATCAGACCGACCGCTGATGTGGTGTCAGCCATCTGAGTCCTGGGGTTTTGGTAGTATTGGAGCTGCCAGATACCAGCTCCTTTTAGCGCAGGAAGCTTTCCACCCAGTTTCAGACAGAAGCAGTTCCTTTCTTTCAGTCACCAGAGAATCTGACTTGTATGGTCTTGCTGCAGAAGACGGCTTCCTGGTTAACAAGAAAGGATGGTTGAGGCAAAAAAATAATTATTCAAGGGGTTTAGGGGAAGAAGACAACTAACATGAAGGGGACGTGGGTCACGCAGCCTGTGATGGAATCAGAGCATTGCGGGGGGTTGGGGGGGGAGTAGGGGAGGTGATAAGACAGGATGATTTCCTGGGAATGCCTGAAATCAGAGGTCAAGGATAAATCCAGCTTGTGTGTTTCAACTGAGTTAAGACACACTTGACAAAAACTTCCATGTCAGCCCCTTTTTGGTGCACAGGTCGGAGGAGGCAGTAAGCATATTTACATGGTAGTGCAACCATCCACACCATTGTTTCCAGAACTTTTTCATCATCACAGAAGCTGTGTGCTCTGTTGCTCAGGCGTGTCCGACTCTTTGCAACCCCGTGGACGGTAGCCTGTCAGGCTCTTCCGTCCATGGGATTCTCCAGGCGGGAACACTTGGAGTGGGTTGCCATTTCCTTCTCCACGGGCTCTTCCTGACCCAGGGATCCAACCCACACGTTTTGCACTTGCAGGCGGGCTCATTACCACTGTGCCACCTGGGAAGCCATCTCTGTCTGCGTCAGATACCAACTATCCATCCCCTCTTCCCCGCCCCCTGCCCCAGCCTCTGGGAACCAGAATTCTACTTTCTATGTCTAAGAAGTTGCCTATTCCAGGCACCTCCTGAGCGGATTTACTTTAGACCTGTTATATATGTGTTTGCAAATATGATGCTAACATCTGCCGGGCATTTATCATGATGATGGTGGGGGTGATGGTGCTGGTGGGGATGATGGTGGAAGGGAGGATGGTGCTGGTGGGGATGATGATGAAACGGTGGGGATGTTGGCGCTGGTGGTGCTGATGATGGTGGTGATTGTGAAATGATGGTGGTGATGACGGTACTGATGAGATGATTTTGAGCACGGTGACGGGGTTGATGACAGAAGCTGCTTCTCTGCCCTCTGCTCTGGAACCTCTGTGTGTGCACACAGCTGAGTCTGCATTTGCCTGAGACACCACTTGGCTGCTGCTTGGGGCGGTGCGGTGGGGCAGGGGAAGAACACTGCTTGGCTTTCTGCTTTTCCTGTGTAGGACTCATCAGGTTCTCTTTACATTCATAGAAATCCTTCAGTCATCTCGTCTCAAACGTTGGCTTCATTCTCCTTTCTCTCTGAGAAAACAATAAGGGTTTTTGACTACCAAAGAAGTCCGAAGACTGCAAGAAAACACAAACTCTTTAATCAGCTGCCCTCTCCGCAATCCAACCGGAGAAAGCAATATTATAACAACAATACCCCTTGGATCCCCAACACAGGACCACTTTGCTTGGTCAACATATTTTAACTACACAAGCATAATTAACACTAAAGCAACAGATTTTCCCAAGGAGAGCTTCCTGGGTAGCTCAGACATTAAAGAATCTCCTTGCAAAGCAGGAGACCCAAGTTCCATCCCTGGATCGGGAAGATGCCCTGGAGAAGGGAACAGCTACCCACTCCAGTATCCTTGCCTGGAAAATCCCATGGACAGCCTGGCGGGCTCCAGTCCATGGGGGTCACAAAGAGTTGGACATGACGGAGTGACTAACCCTTTCCCTTCCTTCTTTACACTTTCCCAAGGAGAAAGATCCAAATGTTTTGTCTGTATGCAAGAAAGGTTGCATCCAACCTGTATGCAAGGAGATCCGACCAGTCCATCCTAAAGGAAACCAGTCCCAAATATTCACTGGAAGGACTGATGCTGAAGCTGAAACTCCAATCCTTTAGCCACCTGATGTGAAGAAATGACTTATTTGAAAAGACCCTGATGCTGGGAAACACTGAAGGTGGGAGGAGAAGGGGACGACAGAGGAGGAAATGGTTGGATGGCATTACCGACTCAATGGACATGAGTTTGAATAAACTCCGGGAGTTGGCGATGGACAGGGAGGCCTGGCTTGCTGCTGCGGTTCATGGGGTCATGAAAAGTTGGACACGACTGAGCGACTGAACTGAACTGAACTGACTGAAAAAAGGTCCATCCCCGTGAGGACGTGCAAGGGAATGCAACTTGGCAGAATTAATTTGGCGCTGTGCTTCGTCACTCAGTCATCTCAGCCTCTCTGCAACCCCAGCCTTCTCAGTCCATGAGATTCTCCAGGCAAGAATACTGGAGTGGGTTGCCATGCCCTCCTGGGATCTTCCCAACCCAGGGATCCAGCCCGGGTCTTCTGCTTTGCAGGCAGATTCTTTACTGACTGAGCTAGAAGGGAAGCCCATATTGTCTCTAAATGCCCCCATTTCCACAACTGCCCTCACGATGAAATTTCTAAGGAATTTCTAAGGTTTTGATGTTTATCCCTTGATTCTGAATGCTCTGTCACTTTGTAAATTTTTTTTTCTATCCCTGATTTGGTATTCTCCATGCAGAGGCTGCTGATGACAAAGACTCTCCTGATACTCAGGAAGCTCTGGTTAGTCTCAGTAGGGGTGTTGCTGCCAATCAGAATTAAACGTTGGTTAATGGAGACACAGAGCGAAATGCTATCAACACAATTGAATTTGTGAACCTCTCACAGCATCTGGGGCTGTTCAGGAACAATGACATCACCAGCCCATGTAGCCATCAATTTCCTGAAGGGCCAGGGGAGAGAAATCTATGACAAAGCGGATGTTCAGGGTGTGACACTGCTGATAAGGAAAGGAGCTACTGAAAGGTGTCATATCCTTGTAGGCTGAGAAGGGTGCTCACGGAGACCCATGCTCATCTATAGGGCGTCCTCTCGCCACCATCAATGTAAGGAGTCCTTTGCTGTTCAGTTGTGTCCAACTCTTTGCGACCCCATGGACTGCAGCACGGCAGGCCTCCCTGTCCATCACCAACTCCAGGCGTTTACTCAAACTCATGTCCATCGAGTCAGTGATGCCATCCAACCATCTCATCCTTGTCGTCCCCTTCTCCTCCTGCCCTCAGTCTTTCTAAGCATCAGAGTCTTTTAGAATGAGCTGGCTGTTCACATCCGGTGGCCAAAGTATTGGAGCTTCAGTATTAGCCCTTCCAATGAATACTCAGCACTGATTTCCTTAGGATGGACTGGTTGGCTTTCCTTGCCGTCAAAGGGACTCTAAGAGTCTTCTCCAACACCACAGTTCAAAAGCATCAATTCTTTTGGCGCTCAGCCTTCTTTATGGTCCAGCTCTCACATCCAAATGTGACTATTGGTAGGTGTGATTTCAGTTTTTTTTTATTTTTTATTTTATTTTTACTTTATTTTACTTTACAATACTGTACTGGTTTTGTCATACATTGACATGAATCCACCACGGGTGTATACAAGCTCCCAATCCTGAATCTCCCTCCCCCCTCCCACCCAATATTATCCCTCTGGATCATCCCCATGCACCAGCCCCAAGCATCCTGTATCTTGTATCGAACGTAGACTGGCACTTCAAAAAAAAAAAAGACCAATCTGAGTTCTTGTTCAGTCTTTTAACCCGTGCCTGACTCTTTGCAACCCCACGGACTGCAGCACTCCAGGCTTCCCTGTCTGTCCTTCCCTGTCCTCTGGAGCTTGCTCAGACTCATGTCCATTGAGTCAGTGATGCCATCCAAGCATCTCATCCTGTGAATTACTGAGTTACTCGGTTTCAGTTCTTTTCTGCATGCACTTTCATACCTGGAACATTGCTCTGCAGAGTGGTTATAATTTCGTGACCATCACTGCCTGCACTGTGGGCGCTCTTGCTCTCGTTCGAGAAGTTTTATCCGGAATTGTTTTGGTCCACAGTCCAAGGATTCCTTTTGAAAATGTCAATCTCAGATTGGCATGAGATGACATAGTTAGCATCACCGACTCAATGGACATGAGTCTTGAGTAAACTCCAGGAGCTGGTGATGGACAGGGAAGCCTGGCATGCTACAGTCCATAGGGTTGCAAAGAGTCGGACACGACTGACCGACTGGACTGAACTGAAAGAAAGGATGTTGCTGCTAATAGCCACGGCAGTCACATTCAAACGTGCACCCTTAGGGCGCTCTGGACGACAAAGAACAGGAAACTGGTCCCAGACAGCTGAAGTGCATATCAAAGGAAGGAGCTCAGTGAACAAAGAGGTCCCATCTTTCCAAACTTGTTGTTCAGTGGCTCAGCCCTGTCTGTCTCTTTGCAACCCCATGGACTTAGGGTTACTATCCAACCATCTCATCCCCTGCCACCCCTTCTCCTCCCACCTTCAATCTTTCCCAGCATCAAGGTCTTTTCCAGTGAGTCAGTTCTTTGCATCAGGTGGCCAAAGGATTGGAGTTTCAGCTTCAGCATCAGTCCTTCCAGTGAACACCCAGGGCTGACCTCCTTTAGGATGGACTGGTTGGATCTCCTTGCAGTCCAAGGGACTCTCAAGAGTCTTCTCCAACACCACAGTTCAGAAGCATCCATTCTTTGGTGCTCAGCTTTCTTTCTAGTCCAACTCTCACGTCCATACATGACCATTGGAAAAACCATAGCCTTGACTAGACGGACCTTTGTGGGCAGAGTAATGTCTCTGCTTCTTAATATCCTGTCTAGGTTGGTCAAACTTTGAAAAGCACTAAATTCATTAACGTGAGCTGCCTGGTTTCCTTTAAGTAACAATAATCTATTGATGTTCCCACTACCTGTTTGATGTTGCAAATACTGCTGTTCATCCTTTCTCCTCCCTTTCCTCTTGGGAGCGGTCCCTCAGTGCTATCTGAGAGGCTGCCTCCTGGGCTTGAGTCTGAGTCCTCAGAATGCTCGCAGAATAAAGCAAAAGTCTCCACTTTTAGGCCGTGCACTTTTCTCAGTGCTGCTGCTGCTGCTGCTAAGTCACTTCAGTCGTGTCCGACTCTGTGCGACCCCATAGANCTTCCAATGCAGGGGGTGTGTGTTCAACCCCTGGTTGGGGAGCTAAGATCTCAGGTGCCATGCATCAAAAAAAAAAAAAAGAAGCAATATTGTCATAAACTTAATAAACACTCTAAAAAAGCCAACAAACAAATTAAAAAAAAATTTTGTGTGTGTGTGATGCTTCTGCTGACCATACTTTGTATAACCAATTTATCTGTTTGGGTATTATGCATGAAAGTGAAAGTGTTAGTTGCTCAGTCATGGCCTGAATCTTTGTGACCCCCTGGACTGTAGCCCACCAGGCTCCTCTGTCCATGGGATGCTCCAGGCAGGAATACTGGAGTGGGTTGCCATGCCCTCCTCCAGGGGATCTTCCTGAGCATGAAACTGCAATAACATTAGTAAAATTCCTTTTTTTTCCCCAGGCATTTTTTTTTCTTGGTTCCATACTTATGAGTGACATTTCTGGTTCATATGCCAGACTGCTATTTTTCATAGGGAGTGTCATTTCGTATCCCACCCAGGAAGGCATGAGAATTCCACCGGGTGCACATGCATTGCTTGTTATTGTCAGGCTTTTAAATTTTGTCTATTCTAGTGTTTCGGTGATGTTATGACACTGTCATTTTGCCTTAGTTACTTTTTATTTTATTTTAAATTGAAGTAAAATTATGTCCAATATCACATAAGGTACCAGTGTATAATACACTGATTCACAAGTTGTAAAGGTTCTATTTCATCTACAGTTATTTGAAAATCCTGGCTATATTTCCTGTGCTGTACAATATATCCTTGTAGCTGTTTTACGGGCTTCCCCAGGTGGCTTGGTGGTAAAGAATTTCTCTGCCAATGCAGTAAATAGAAAAGACTCGGTTCCCATCCCTGGGTTGAGCCTTGGAGGAGGAAATGGCGACCCACTCCAGTGTTCTTGCCTGGAGAAGCCCATGGACAGAGGAGCCTGGCGGGCTGCGGTGCGTGGAGTCACAGAGTCGGACGTGACTGGGTGACTCAGCACACAAAGCACAGCTCTCTTATACCTGAAAATTGCCTATCTCACTTTCATGTTACTTTGCTTCACTCCAATGATTAACAATGTTGAGAATCTTTGTTTCTGTGTCTACTGGCTCCTGTATACACATAAGCTCCAATCCTTTGGCCACCTGATGCGAAGAGCCGACTCACTGGAAAAGACCCTGATGCTGGGAACGATTGAGGGCAGGAGGAGAAGGGGGCGACAGAGGATGAGATGGGTGGGTGGCATCGCTGGCTCGATGGACGTGACTTTGAGCAAGCTCCCCGAGGTGGTGATGGACAGGGAAGCCTGGCGTGGTGCAGTCCACGGGGTCGAAGAGAGTCAGACACGAACGAAGCGACTTAACATGCACGCAGGAGCTTACTGTACAGACATCTCAAGAAGCACATTAATTCAGAGCTCTTAGACAACGCAAGGTGTTCAGTGAACCCAGCCACGTGTGACCTCTTAAAGATCCCAAGGCGGCAAAGCAGAATTAAAAAAAAAAAGTTCAGTTCCCAGGCAATCATCATGGGAACGTGTGACTAGATCTTAAGATTTCACGAGATGTGAAGTAGGAAATGAGATGTTCTCAAAAGGGAATGCTTGTCGCTCAGGGAGAAGCTTTTGTGGATGGCATTTGGTTTGTGATGGAAGCCACGTGAGCACTCTGCATAGATGTTCAGGGACCTTCCGCGTTCACAGAAGGTGACCTGAGCCCCAAGATTAGGGTTCCCAGCTGTGCTTCCCTCCCCGCCTCCCCATCCCACCCCATCACCTCTTTCTGGTAACCACCAATCTGCTTTCTGCGTCTGTGTATTTGGTGGTTGCTTCTAGATTCCACACACAAGTCATACTATATCAGTTCAGTTCAGTCGCTCAGCCGTGCCCGACTCTTTGCGACCTCATGGACGGGAGCAAGCCAGGCCTCCCTGCTGCTGCTGTTGCTGCTAAGTCACTTCAGTCGTGTCTGACTCTGTGTGACCCCATCGACGGCAGCCCACCAGGCTCCCCCGTCCCTGGGATTCTCCAGGCAAGAACACTGGAGTGGGTTGCCATGTCCTTCTCCAATGCAAGAAAGTGAAAAGTGAAAGTGAAGTTGCTCAGTCGTGTCCGACTCTGTGTGACCCCATAGACGGCAGCCCACCAGGCTCCCCTGTCCCTGAGATTCTCCAGGCAAGAACACTGGAGTGGGTTGCCGTTTCCATCTCCAATGCATGAAAGTGAAAAGTGAAAGGGAAGTCGCTCAGTCGTGTCAGACTCTTAGCGACCCCATGGACTGCAGCCCACCAGGCTCCTCCGTCCATGGGAGTTTCCAGGCAAGAGTACTGGAGTGGGGTGCCATTGCTTTCTCCCAGGCCTCCCTGTCCTTCAGCAGGTCATGTCCATTGAGTCGGTGATGCTATCCAAACATCTCATCCTCTGTCCTCCCCTTCTCCTCCTGCCCTCAACCTTTCCCAGCATCAGGCTCTTTTCCAATGAGTCAGTTCTTCACATCAGGTGGCCAAAGGATTGGAGTTTCAGCTTCAGCATCAGTCCTTCTAATGAATATTCAGGGTTGATCTCCTTTAGGATGGACTCACTTGATCTTGCAGTCCAAGGAACTCTCAAGAGTCTTCTCCAACACCACAGTTCAAAAGCATTAATGCTTCAGCGCTCAGCTTTCTTTATAGTCCAACTCTCACGTCCGTACTTGACTACTGGAAAAACCGTAGCTTTGTGTTGGTCTTTCTCTGTCTGCCTCACAGTTCTTAGCCTAAGCCCCTCAAATCCACCTGTGTTGTTGCAAATGGCAGGATGTCCTTCTGGTTATGGCTCTATGATATTCCATTACACACACACACACACACACACACACACACTCCTCTCAGGCAACATCAGGACCCTCTTCATAAGGCAGCACCTGGTTAGACCAGGCCCACCCTAGTTCGTGTCTCTGTTTCATTAGCTCCCAGTGACCAGATCAGGGACCTTAATTAAAATTTTTAAGATTTCCTTTCCCCTTGGCATATGCTGGCTAGGCACGCTCAGTCGTGTACGACTCTTTGCAACTCCATGGACTGCAGTCCAGCCAGCCTCCTTGGTCTGTGGGATTCTCCAGGCAGGAATACTGGAGTGGGTTGCCATGCTCTCCTCCAGGGGATCTTCCCCACCCAGGGATCAAACTCGAGTCTCCTGCGTTGCAGCTGGGTTTTTTACAACTGAGCCTCCAGGGAAGCCCCCCCTCCCCTCCTACCCTGGCATATAATTAACCCATTTAAGAGCCTAACTCATTAAACACGCAAAGGGCATTCGTACTATACATCAATCATTATAAAGCTCATCTTACAAAGCCTGTTTCTAGGGACTTCCCTTGGAGAAGGAAATGGCAACCCACGCCAGTGTTCTTGCCTGGAGAATCCCAGGGACTGGAGAGCCTGGTGGGCTGCCGTCTATGGAGTTGCACCAAGTCGGACACGACTGAAGCGACTTAGCAGCAGCAGCAGCAGCACCAAGGATTTCCCTGGTGGTCCCGTGGCTAAGGTGGTCAAGTTCCCAGTGTAGGGGGCTTGGGTTCAATTTCTGATCGGGGAACCAGACCCCACATGACTCGACCAAAGAGCCTGCGTGCTGCAATGAAGATTGAAAACGCTGGATGCTGCAGCTGAACCCGAAGCAGCCAAATAAGTAACTGAATAAATACTAAAGTGGTAATAGATAATGGAAAAATAAATATTAGAAAATAAACATTAGATAAATAAATATCAGGGAAAAAAAGCTCTCAGGAGGCAGAGTAGCACAAAGAGAGTCATCTGAACCAAGTTCTCAAATAATTCGGAAATGACGAAATTGTTTCGTCTTAGGATACGATACTATTTTAATAGATGCTAATAAAATTATAATATAAGCAGCATATCAAGGAGAAGGAAAGCTGCCATTTGAGACTGGATATTCTTGAAGCATCAGAAAGGTCACGATTGAGACAGTCTCCAGGTTGCTCATTGGTGAAGAATCCCCCTGCCATGTGGGAGACCCAGGTTCAATCCCTGCATCAGGAAGATGCCCTGGAGGAGGAAATGGCCACCCACTCCATTCTTCTTGCCTGGAGAATCCCACGGACGGGGGAGCCTGGCGGGCTACAGTCCACGGGGCCACGGAGAGTCGGACGCAACTTAGCAACTACTAGACAACTACAACATGAGAAAATGTGGGTTGAACAGCTTAGCAACCACACAAGAACAACACGAGAAAATGCAGTCTGAATATCGCTCGGGCTGGGTGCATTAAAATCTTTGATACAGAGGAAAACGCTACAGAGGGCGTGAGATGGAAACTCACCCACCGTCTCTGCAGCCTGGCCCATCTGATCGGATTTGTTTGTGCCTTTTCAAGGTCCCAAGAAGCAAGCGAAGCTGTCTTGGACAGATTGGGTACCATTCCTTCTCTTTCCTTCACGTGGAAAAACATCACAACAGTAGGGGTAGCTGTGTTTCCATGGAAGCCCCACGGCCAAGCCAAGGAGCTCGGACACCTCTCCTTTCTCACTTGAACAAAGAAATGCAAACGAAAAGCAAGCAGGACCTGAAGCCAGGAAGAGCTAAGACTCTTCTGCACGGACGTGATGAGCAGGTTCTGCGATGCTGGCCGTCGGGAGGGTTCCTAGGCTCTATCGCCCTGAAGGCACACCCTGCTTGTGAATGTCGAAGCTGAAACGCTGAAACTGCTCCGGGAAAGTCTCAGAGGCTTCCGGCTCATTCATTAGCTGCCACGGGAAATTCAGACTCGGTTCTTGCTGGGGCCACAGCGTGTGCGCAGGGCTTCCCTGGGGGTCTAGTAAAGAACCCGCCCGCCGGTCCAGGAGTTGCAAGCTCACTCTCCGGTCCGGGAAGACCGCACACTTCTTGGAGCAACGAAGCTCCGTCCGCCACAACGATTGAGCCGGGTTCGATCCCCTGGGTCCTCTCGAGCCTGGGGGCCGAAATGACTGAGCCCCTGGGCTGCAGCTCCTGAAATCCCAGCACCCTAGAGACGGTGCTCTTCAACAAGAGAAGCCACCGCAATCAAAAGCCCGTGCAAACACAGCTAGAGAGTAGCCCGCCTGATCGCTGCAACTAGAAAAAAAAGGTTGTGCAAAGCAGCGAAGACCCAGCGCAGATGTTAAGTAAATAGATCTTTTAAAAAAAGACAGAAACAACTATTTGAAGCCAAAAAAAAAAAAATGTGCACAGAGTAGGAAGAAGTCCATGGGTTACCTGTTCACTGTCTTACCCAGTTGCTCCGTCGTGTCCGACTCCTTGAAACCCCGTGAACCAAAGCCCGCCAGGCTCCTCTGTCCCTGGGATGGTCCAGGCCAGAATACTGCAGTGAGTTGCTGTGCCCCGCTCCCTCCAATGGAGCTCTTAGAGAGGAAAAGTGGCCAGTGAACAATGGCAAAAGTCACCCACAGAGCGGTCTTCCTAGCGACACCTTTGTCTATTCAAATCTTCCCCGCTCTGTGCCAATACCTGGCCTGTAGCGTGCATTCCCCATGGGTGACAAAAGGAAGCATGAGTCGTGTCCCCACCCCTCCAAACCCCACCCCCTGCCCTGGAGAAAGCATTTGTTTCAAGCTTCTTGAAAAATTTGTTAAGACAAGCTATTTTTGCCAATTGCTCAAAGCTTCCTGCCTCCTCAGCTGCCGAGGCAGGAGGCCCCGGGGTTTGATCCCTGGGCCGGGAAGGTCCCACGTGATGTGGGGACACTAAGTCGTCTGTGCACCCCAACTTATTGAGCCTGGGGTCTAGACCCCGTGCTGTGCAACAAAAGAGAAGCTACACAGTGAGAAGCTCGTGTAGCAAAGCTCGAAGAGTATCCCCTGCTTGCTGCAGCCAGAGACAGCTCATACAGCAATGAAGATCCAGCACAGCCAACAATCAATTTAAAAAATAGGTTTTTAAAAAAACGTCCTGCCCAGCTACAGGGTCCCAGGCTAGCCCTGGTAAGGATGTGCTGGTTTTGTGTAGCAGCTCAACAAAAACAGCATCTAAGAGAGATTTTTTTTTTTTCTCCTTCATGGCTCCTTTGCCATTCCAGCTGCGTAGATTCAGAACTCAAAAGACTTTTTGTCTCCCCACGAGGCATTTATCTTCCTTTTAAGACGTTTCGTGACCTCAAATGGGGAGAGGGCTGTCGAAGGCACGGGTGGACGCTGTCGGCTTTCAAACAAAGTGGCTTTCGGCTTGGTGGAGATGTGGAGGCCAGGGTGGTGTTGACGTGTGTCCTTTGGTATCAAAGAAACCCAGGGTAGCATTCAAAGCATGAGAGCAGGGCTTCTTTATCTACTGCAGAAAGCCAGACCCATGGCTTGAGCAAAGATGATTCAGGAGAAAAATAGGAATTTGAGGCACCCCAGGCAAACATAAAGGTGGGACCCGTCTGTGTCTTTATATTTTTCAAATAGGAAAAGGCCTTTATCCATTGAAGATATTGAATCTAATTTAAAATGTTACCAAGGACACTTGGCTTTTTGTTGTTGCTGTCCACTCATGAGGTGATGTTTCACTGTGTGTGACCCTGTGGACTGCAGCACGCCAGGCTTCCCTGTCCTTCACCATCTCCCGGAGCTTGCTCAAACTCATATCCATTGAGTCTGTGATGCCATCCAACCGTCTCATCTTCTGTCGTCCCCTTCTGCTCCTGCCTTCAGTCTTTCCCAGCATCAGGGTCTTTGCCAATGAGTCAGCTCTTCGAATCAGGTGGCCAAAGTATCGGAGCTTCAGCACGAGTCCTTCCAATGAACATTCAAGACTGACGTTTACCAGTGGATTTTACAAAACCATGAGGAAGAAGTAATGTCAGTCTTACATGCTTTTCCAGAAAACAGAAATAGACAGGACATTTTTCCAACTCATTATATGAAGGCAGTGTACATGTTTAATAAAAATCTGAGAAGGACCTTATAAGAATAAAATTTCAGGCTAATTGTTATCATGAACATTGGAGCAAAATTCTAAAGCTTGCATTATCAGATTAAACTATTATGAGTTGGTTGGGGGAGAATGGATACTTGTTTATGTGTGGCTGACTCCCATTGATGTTTATGTGAGACCATCATGACATTGTTAATTGGCTATACCCCACTATGAAACAAGTTTAAAAAAAATATGAATTGGAGAAAAGGAAATTTTGTTCATAATTGACATGTTTGTATATACATAAAATTTGAAATAATTTGTAAACCCTTAAAATTTATAAGTGAAATTAGCATAGTCACTGACTACAAGCACTGGGTAAAAATCTGCTTCTTTTTAAAATTTTTACTTATTTATTTATCTATTCTTTTTGTGGAACTACAAAAGTTAACAGTCTATTCATTTCAAGTGTGCAATCTCAGTGATTCAACATTTACATACATAAAAATCTTAAGGTAGATTTGCATATCAATAGAAAATGCAGCTAAAATACCCATTACCATAGCATTAACAAAGTTGGTTTAAAATTTTAGCAAAAATTGCCAAAGTGTTCTATAAAATACTGAGAAAAATAAAAGGACGATTTCAAAAACTAGAAGAATATAAGCATGTTCATAATTGAAATTTTCATATTTTAAAGATGCCATTTTTGCTTAACTTTCTCTTTCGTTGATAATCACGTGGTTCTATTCATAGTCATAAAAGAAAAATAAACAATAAATGCAGATTTATCATATGAATCCAAGCAAGGTCAGGTGTAGCATATTTCCATAAGAAACATCCCGTAAGTTCTTTCTGACAAGGTGTATGAAAAAAAACTGGTTCCCTTATGCACAAGAGATCATTAAAAGTGAAAGTGTCAGCCTCTCAGTCGCGTCTGACTGTTTGCGATCCCATGGACTGTAGCCCGCCAGGCTCCTCTGTCCGCGGGACTCTCCACGCAAGAACACCAGAGCGGTTTGCCATGCCCTCCTCCAGGGGATCTTCCCGACCCAGAGATCAAGCCAGGTCTCCTGCACTGGAAACAAACTCTTTACCATCTGAGCCACCAGGAAAGCCTCTCTTGCCTCTTTATGGGTTTAAGAATTGTTGGCGTAGACACTTATCATTTAACCAAAAAGGTCCGGCAGACTGTTTAGCAAATTTTCATCACCGGCAGTGGGTGATCCCTCTAAGCAACACCTTGATCATGCTGAGTAGACCTCCTCTCTTCTTGTTGACATGGTTTCTTGTTCCTTTTTTGGAACTGTGATAGAAAATCTTGGTCAGGCAGTTACAAGGTAGAGCATCTTTGGTGGAGAAGGGTGTACAGGATGTGTGTTTCAGTCCCGGGCAGGGCAGGGTATCTGTCTTAAAATTCTGATTGCAGAGTTCAGGAAGCATTTTTATCCCCGCGTGATGAGTCACAGAACTTCTCATGTACACAACGAGGGGCTTGAAAAAGATGGTATCAGAGAGAGCTCTTCCAAAGCTTTGCTTTGTGTTATTGCACATAGCTCAGTTGGTAAAGAATCTGCTTGCAATGCAGGAGACTCTGGTTCAATTCCTGGATTTGGGAAGATCCGCTGGAGAAGGGATAGGCTACCCGCTCCAGTATTCTTGGGCTTCCCTTGTGGCTCTGCTGCTAAAGAATCTGCCTGCAATGTGGGAGACCTGGGTTTGATCCCTGGGTTGGGAAGATCCCCTTGAGAAGGGAAAGGCTACCCGCTCCAGTGTTCTGACCTGGAGAATTCCATGGACTGTATAGTCCATGGGGTCGAAAAGAGTTGGACACAACTGAGCGACTTTCACTTTTCATCCATTTGTGGTCCTCAGAAGTTCATTAGGGCTACGATGAATATTCCCCTTTCAAGTTGGGGAATATTCTGGGCTGCTTCCCCACCTGGTCTCTTTGAGGGCGTTGGGGCTGCCAGCACCTGCTGTCAGGGTGATTGGCTGCAAATGTTCTGGCCTGGAGAATTCCATGGACTGTATAGTCCATGGGGTCGAAAAGAGTTGGACACAACTGAGCGACTTTCACTTTTCATCCATTCGTGGTCCTCAGAAGTTCATTAGGGCTACGATGAATATTCCCCTTTCAAGTTGGGGAATATTCTGGGCTGCTTCCCCACCTGGTCTCTTTGAGGGCGTTGGGGCTGCCAGCACCTGCTGTCAGGGTGATTGGCTGCAAGATGATTTCCTCAACTTTGTTCTTGGCCTTATCAGCCTCTAAGGAGGGGTAGGCGTCTCTTCCCCAAGGTGTCAAAAAGGACAGATGTTCAGGACTTTCTGCTGTCTTTAATCAGTTGCGTCTGACGCCGATTTAATCAAATGCGTGATCTCAAGCGTATTTTTGTTGGCTTGGTACTTCCTACACAGGTGGGCTCACGCAGCACAAAATAAAGTAATTAACGCTTCTTACTGAAAACATTCAAACTCACTATTCCACACAGCAATGCAAATCAGATAGAGTGTCTGCTCCGTGGCGTTGAAAACCCCAAAATGCGGCTACAAAAGTGACTGGTGAGTGAGACGTCGTCACGTTGAGGGAGGGTCTGAAGTGGGAAGACCGCAAAGTCGTGGCATTCAGTGATGAAAACAGGACCATATGTATACACCGATGGCTGATTCCTGTTGATGTTTGGCAGACACCAACGTTCAAACTCACTATTCCACACAGCAATGCAAATCAGATAGAGTGTCTGCTCCGTGGCGTTGAAAACCCCAAAATGCGGCTACAAAAGTGACTGGTGAGTGAGACGTCGTCATGTTGAGGGAGGGTCTGAAGTGGGAAGACCGCAAAGTCGTGGCATTCAGTGATGAAAACAGGACCATATGTATACACCGATGGCTGATTCCTGTTGATGTTTGGCAGACACCAACATGATTCTGTGAAGCAATTGTCCTTCAATTAAAAAAGATTAAACAAAAGAAAAAGAAACCAAAATGATATTCATCGTCTGTAAGTGGATGGATATGACCACACCGTTCCCCCCATCCAGCGCACATGCTGGCTGCTATGTTATTTAAGATGACCCTTGGCAACAGGTTTTACAGTGAGCGAGCCGGGGCGATCTATTCTTTTTCAAGGGCAGGTTTTCCAGTTTCTGGGCCTCGATCGTTGTCAATGGCTTCAAAGGCGAGCATACTCAATGGGATATTACTCGAGAGAAGGGGCAAGACGTGGGACGTGACCGATGAGGAAGCTTTGAGTCTCTTATGGACTGAGCGTGCGTGCGTGGTGATGCTCACGCATGTGCCCGGGGAGGCACATCAACGCCTACCTCCCGGAAGCCTGGCTGGACCACTCTCGGCTGGGATGCTTCCAGAGTGCACGCCCCTCTTTGCTGCTCTTGTTGGAACTGACTTTGCTTTCGGGTGTTTAAAGTTCTTGTGTGACTCTCATAAAGACGGCAGAGTCAGGGAGGTCCCTATTGTTGAGTGAGTGTGTGTGTGAGTGTGTGTGTGTGTGTGTGTGTGTTGCTCAATCGTGTCTGACTCTTTGCAACGCGGTGGACTGTAGCCCACCAGGCTCCTCTGTCCGTGGGATTCTCCAGGCCAGAATACTGGAGCGGGTTGCCATTCTCTTCTCCAGGGAATCTTCCAGACCCGGAGATCGAACCCAGGTCTCCCGAACAGCAGGGAGAGTCTTTACCTTCTGAGCTACCAGGGAAGCCCTTGGTTATTTCCAAAACTCTCATTTCAGAAGGGCACAGGTGTGCACACGGCCCCTCTCGCTCCTTTATGAGAAAAGGGGTCTTGAATGCGTCCCTGGGCTGCAGTGTGAGAAGGCAGAAAGAAAGGCATTGCTGGGGGGACTTCATTACTTGATAATACGTGTTCTTGTAGGTAATAATACATATTAAAATATTTTAACTTATGCATATGTATTCGTCACTCTAAAGTATATTTGTTATATAGTAAGTATGATTTATGTATCCTGCATACTTGCGTGCTGTCCCTTTAGTCGTGTCAGAATCTTTGAGACCTGCTGGTCTGCAGCCTGCCGGGTTTCTCTGTCCATGGGATGCTCCGGGCAAAAATACTGGAGAGGCTTGCCACATCCTTCTCATGTAGATTATATTTGTATTTTATTATACATATTTATAAAAGTAAAACGTTTACCATCACTATATATATTAATAGAAATATAGTCCTTTAGTACTATAGAGTGCATATTTCATTATATCTATATTATATGCATTTATTATTACAGGCAGACTACTACATGTTAAGATATTGCATCTTACGTCTACATCTCATGTATAATTACACATCACACACAATATAATACAATTAAAATTATATTTGTATCAATTTTTGCATTTATATTAATATAGTTTTGTATAGACAAATACATCATGCTATAGAGTGCATATGTTATTATATGTATATTATATGCATATATTATTACATATATACTTCTACATGTAAAGATACTGTATCATATGTCCATATCACATGTATAATTACACATTCAGTTCAGTTCAGTTCAGTTGCTCAGTCGTGTTCGACTCTTTGCGACCCCATGAATCGCAGCACGCCGGGCCTCCCTGTCCATCACCAACTCCCAGAGTTCACTCAAACTCATGTCCATTGAGTTGGTGATGCCATCCAACCATCTCATCCTCTGTTGTCCCCTTCCCCTCCTGCCCCCAATCCCTCCCAGCAAAAGGGTCTTTTCTAATGAGTCAGCTCTTCGCATGAGTTGGCCAAGTATTGGAGTTTCAGCTTCAACATCAGTCCTTCCAATGAACACCCAGGACTGGTTTTCTTTAGGTTGGACCGATTGGATCTCTTTGCAGTCCAACGGAGTCTCAAGAGTCTTCTCCAACACCACAGTTCAAAAGCATCAGTTCCTCAGTGCTCAGCTTTCTTTATAGTCCAACTCTCACATAAATCCATGACCACCGGAAAAACCATAGCCTTGACTAGATGGACCTTTGTTGGCAAAGTAACATCTCTGCTTTTGAATATGCTGTCTAGGTTGGTCATAACTTTCCTTCCAA
>SJXO01003703.1:182460-207777 GCA_006408615.1 Connochaetes taurinus
CCATCTCTTCAGAATTTTCCACAGTTTATTGTGATCCACACAGTCAAAGGCTTTGGCATAGTCAATAAAGCAGAAATAGATGTTTTTCTGGAACTCTCTTGCTTTTTCCATGATCCAGCGGATGTTGGCAATTTGATCTCTGGTTCCTCTACCTTTTCTAAAACCAGCTTGAACATCAGGAAGTTCACGGATCACGTATTGCTGAAGCCTGGCTTGGAGAATTTTGAGCACTACTTTACTAACGTGTGAGATGAGTGCAATTGTGTGGTAGTTTGAGCGTTCCTTGGCATTGCCTTTCTTTGGGATTGGAATGAACACTGACCTTTTCCAGTCCTGTGGCGACTGCTGAGTTTCCCAAATTTGCTGGCATATGGAGTGCAGCACTTTCACAGCATCATCTTTCAGGATTTGAAATTGCTCGACTGGAATTCCATCACCTCCACTAGCTTTGTTCATAGTGATGCTTTCTAAGGCCCACTTGACTTCACATTCCAGGATGTCTGGCTCTAGGTGAGTGATCACACCATCGTGATTATCTGGGTCATGAAGATCTTTTCTGTACAGTTCTTCTGTGTATTCTTGCCACCTCTTCTTAATATCTTCTGCTTCTGTTAGGACCATACCATTTCTGTCCTTTATTGAGCCCATCTTTGCATGAAATGTTCCCTTGGTATCTCTAATTTCTTGAAGAGAAATGTGTAATTACACATTACAGACAATAGAATACAATTTAAGTTATAGTTGTATCAATTTTTGTATTTATATTAATATAGTTTTGAATAGACAAATCTCGCATTGTATCACATACATGGAAACTAAAAATATGAGACGAACTTATTCCTAAAACGGAAACAGATTCATAGACATAGAAAGCAAACTTACAGTTACTAAAGAAGAAAGGTAAGGAGGGATGCGTTAAGAGTTTGGGATTAGCATATACACACACTACTCTGTATAAAATAGGTTTTAAAAAGGTCCTACTATATAACAGAGGGAACCATATTCAACATCTTTTACTATCTACAATGGTAAAGAATATGAAAGATGGGTGGGCCCCGAGATTGTCATCCTGACTGACAGTAAGTCAAACACAGAAACGCAAATATCATATAATGTCCCTTGCACCTGAAATCTCAAAAATGATGCAAGTGAGCTTATCTACCAAGTAGAAACAGACTCACAGATGGAGACCAGGCTTGTTGCCAGGGGGAGGCAGGGTCGGGAGGGAAGGCATGGGGGTTTGGGATGAGAAGACGTAGAGACTATTACATATAAGACAGATAAACAACAATATCCTGTGTTAAATCATAAAGGAAAGTAATATGAAAAAGAATAATGTATATGTATATGTATAACAGACACTTTGCTGTACAGCAGAGATGAACATAACATATTGTAAATCAACTACGCTTCAGCCAAAAAAAAAAAAGGATAAAGATCACATCATACTTAAGCAGGGAAATCTGGCTTCAAGTTCTTTTGAGGACCCACTAGTTACTTTTGTCTGAAGGATTTCAATAACGGATGTTATTTTTTTGACGATTTTCAAATACAGATGTTGAAGCCATTGAAAGTAACTAAATAAGCCACAAATGCTTCAGGACGTGTGACATTGAAAGGGATTCTCAATACACAGCAGGCTTTCTGTTTCAATGAGATTGAAGAGAAATGCAAGAGTGCGTCCTCAGCGATGCATTTGTTAAACAAAATGCCTTAAAGAGGCTCCAATTTTTTTTTTTTTTTAACCGATAGTTCCCTGAATTAACCCTTCATCCCTCTGTAGGTGAGATTTGACTCCATGAACAGTGTTTAATGAATCACAGTGGGACAAGAGAGTGGAACAAATTGATTGTGTAACAATCTCCTGTTACCTGGTTGTAAACATCTTACAGAAACAAAGGAACACAATCCTGAACGCAGGATTATAATTCTAAAAACAGTTGTCCTGACTGATGTTTATAACTTGGCTTGCTCCTACGCAAACTCATTGATTTGAGCGATACTCATGCACAAGGACTGAGTTGATTTTTATAAATGAAATTGAAAGTGTTAGTTGCTCTGTTGTCTCTGACTCTTTGTGACCCGATGGACTATAGCCAGCCAGGCTTCTCTGTCTGTGGGATTATCCAGGCAAGAGTACTGGAGTGGGTTGCCATTCCCTTCTCCAGGGGATCTTCCTAACCCAGGGATGGAACCTGAATCTCCTGCATTGCAGGCAGATTCTTTACCATCTGAGCCACCAGGGGAGCTGAAAGCAATTAAACACAGTCACTGTAGGACTTCCCTGACAGTCCAGTGACTAAGACTCCTTGCTCCCAATATGGGGGACCCAGGTTCGATCCCTGGTAGAGGGGCTAGACCCCATATGCCAAAACTTAAGAGTTTACATGCCTCGACTGAGATCCGATGCAGCCAAATAAATACATAAATATTTGAACACACACACACACACACACACACACACACTAACTTCTGTTGTGAACACAGAACCTCAACTTGTGAAAGAAGTCTCTGTCCAGGGTCCTGATTTTCTTCGCGGAGGCAGTCCGTGTCCAGTGATGGAATCTAGGCTCTAAAGGATTGGCTGCGATGGCTTGGCTCAGATGCAGGGGGCTGGCTGTAGAAATCAGTGCTACCCTGGCAAAGCTAGGTTGGACCTGCCCTATCTTTCTTGCTCTCACAAACACCTTGCACCCCACCCCCCAGATCCATCCCAGTGTCCAGTTTTGCAGAGGTCCAGCTGAATTGGTACCTGAAGAGGTCTGAGAGAAGATGAGAAGATGCTCTTAGGAAGATAGTGTTTAGGCAGGGACGTTCAAGAGGGAGGGGACGTATGTATACCTATGGCTGACTCTTGCTGATGGATGGCAGAATCCAACATCATGTCGGAAAGAAATTATTCTCTAATTAGAAATAAATAAATCTAAGTTAAAAGATAAATATATATATAGTTTAATTAATGAATTACACCTCAATAGAGCTGGGAAAAAAATATTGCGGATCCTAAATAACTTTTGTTTATTTGAAATGTGTCTCTCAGTGTTTCAGTTCAGTTCAATCGCTCAGTCGTGTCCGACTCTTTGTGACCCCATGAATTGCAGCACGCCAGGCCTCCCTGTTCATCACCAACACCTGGAGTTTACCCAAACTCATGTCCATTGAGTCGGTGATGCCATCTCACCATCTCATCCTCTGTCGTCCCCTTCTCCTCCCGCCTTCAATCTTTCCCAGCATCAGGGTCTTTTCAAATGAGTCAGGTCTTTGCATCATGTGGCCAAAATATTGGAGCTTCAGCTTCAACATCATTCCTTCCAGTGAACAGCCAGGACTGATTGCTTTTAGGATGGACTGGTTGGATCTCCTTGCAGTCTAAGGGACTCTCAAGAGTCTTCACCAGTATCACAGTTCAAGAGCATCAGTTCTTCGGCGCTCAGCTATCAATGTTTACCAGGGAAGAAATGGAAACGGATATATGTTTCAGTATTTACGTGCTGCGTGAATGCTAATTTGCTTCAGTCGTGACTGACTCTTTGTGACCCTACGGACCGTAGCCCAGTGGGCTCATGTCTCCATGAGATTCTCCAGGACAGAAGACTGGAGTGGGTTGCCGTGCCCTCTTCCAGGGGATCTTCCTGTCTCAGGGACTGAACTCACATCACTTACATCTCCTGCACTGGCAGGTGGATTCTTGACCACTGAGCCACCTGGGAAGTGCATTTATGTTAATTCATCTTAAAATAAAAATAAAATTATTACATGTTAATATAGGCAATGCTATGTTATAATATTGTCTGTCTATAAATAGATAATTCTATGAAAAACAACTCTATTTCCCAAAATAGAAGAATTCATTAGAAAGAAAAAAAAAAAAAAGAAGATACTGTTTAGAAGGTGAACAGTTCACCACCTGTGAGCGTGGTGGGTGGCCGTGTCCTTCTCAGACTCCAGAAAAGAGGCTCAGGTGAAATCTGAGCCAATAATAGATATTTGTTCCAGGATGGATTTACATATTGCTGTATATGGCATACGTGGCAGCAGGGAGGGGTTAAAAAGTTGTGCATCCAGTAGGAATTTTTTTGAATTGGTAAAAACTGCCACTCTTTTATATATATATATATATATTTTCTATTTATTCATAACCATCTCATCCTCTGTCGTCCCCTTCTCCTCCCGCCTTCAATCTTTCCCAGCATCAGGGTCTTTTCAAATGAGTCAGGTCTTTGCATCATGTGGCCAAAATATTGGAGCTTCAGCTTCAACATCATTCCTTCCAGTGAACAGCCAGGACTGATTGCTTTTAGGATGGACTGGTTGGATCTCCTTGCAGTCTAAGGGACTCTCAAGAGTCTTCACCAGTATCACAGTTCAAGAGCATCAGTTCTTCGGCGCTCAGCTATCAATGTTTACCAGGGAAGAAATGGAAACGGATATATGTTTCAGTATTTACGTGCTGCGTGAATGCTAATTTGCTTCAGTCGTGACTGACTCTTTGTGACCCTACGGACCGTAGCCCAGTGGGCTCATGTCTCCATGAGATTCTCCAGGACAGAAGACTGGAGTGGGTTGCCGTGCCCTCTTCCAGGGGATCTTCCTGTCTCAGGGACTGAACTCACATCACTTACATCTCCTGCACTGGCAGGTGGATTCTTGACCACTGAGCCACCTGGGAAGTGCATTTATGTGTTAATTCATCTTAAAATAAAAATAAAATTATTACATGTTAATATAGGCAATGCTATGTTATAATATTGTCTGTCTATAAATAGATAATTCTATGAAAAACAACTCTATTTCCCAAAATAGAAGAATTCATTAGAAAGAAAAAAAAAAAAAAGAAGATACTGTTTAGAAGGTGAACAGTTCACCACCTGTGAGCGTGGTGGGTGGCCGTGTCCTTCTCAGACTCCAGAAAAGAGGCTCAGGTGAAATCTGAGCCAATAATAGATATTTGTTCCAGGATGGATTTACATATTGCTGTATATGGCATACGTGGCAGCAGGGAGGGGTTAAAAAGTTGTGCATCCAGTAGGAATTTTTTTGAATTGGTAAAAACTGCCACTCTTTTATATATATATATATATATTTTCTATTTATTCATTTATTTGGCTGTGCCAGATCTTAATTGCAGCAAACCAAATCTTCAGTCTTCCCTGGAGCATGCAAGCTCTTAACTGTGGCGTGTGGGATATAGTTCACCGACCAGGGATGGAACCCAGACCCCCTGCCTTGGAAGCTCAGAGTCTTAGCCACTGGGCCACCAGGGAAGTGTGTCATCTGCGAGCAATTTTTCTCACTTCATGAATTCTGTGTGTTGCATAGATACAAGGGCTTCCCACGTGGGGCTAGTGGTAAGCAACCTACCTGCCAAGGCAGGAGACGCAAGAGACCTGGGTTCGATCCCTGGGTCGGGAAGATCCCCTGGAGGAAGGACCCAGACCCCCTGCCTTGGAAGCTCAGAGTCTTAGCCACTGGGCCACCAGGGAAGTGTGTCATCTGCGAGCAATTTTTCTCACTTCATGAATTCTGTGTGTTGCATAGATACAAGGGCTTCCCACGTGGGGCTAGTGGTAAGCAACCTACCTGCCAAGGCAGGAGACGCAAGAGACCTGGGTTCGATCCCTGGGTCGGGAAGATCCCCTGGAGGAAGGCATGGCAACCCACTGCAGGATTCTTGCCTAGAGAATCCCATGGACAGAGGAGCCTGGTGGGCTGCAGTCCGTAGGGTTGCAAAGACTCCAACAAGCCTGGAGCGACTTAGCGCACACAACACAGTGTATACCCAGGATCCTATTTTTCATTCTCAACAGCAATGGAGAGGCACGTTTGCTTCATGCAACTCTTCCTGTTCTCTCTTCTGTCCTTCCAGGGCAGGAATTTGTCTTCAACCTTTATTCCGCATTATCTACACCCTTCAGCCTTTTTTTATTGATGACCGCTGAGACCATTAGGCTCCAGTGACATCTATCGGGGGCTGTCACGACCGTCCGCCGCCTTTTCTGCCTCACTTATTCTCCAAGGCGCTTCTCAGCAGATTAATGGATCCGAGCCCTCGTTTCAATTATTTTTATTATGCCTGGCTACTGCTCGCTCCTATTAAAAATGAGAGCGTGCAGTTCATTTAAGGATTCAATATTCCTGTCCAGCGGTAACTCATTGTCTGTTTCTCCATTACCCTGCCACCCACTCGAGGGACCAGATTTATAGAAGTGGTCCCCCTGTTGGAAGAACCTCGACTCCATTCACTGAACACGGTTCGTATCACGGAAAGTTTACCTCGAGAGGCTTAAGTAATTACTAATGAAGTTCTTGCAAGTTTATTCAGCTGCATCCACCGTGCTGATCAGAGTGAACTCAAGGCAAAACTATAAAGCTTTCTGCATTTCTAGGAGATGGGGTGATTTTGTGCTGAAAACAAACATAGGGTTACCAAAGGTTGGGAGGGATAAATTAGGAATTTGGGATTCACGGGTACACATTACTAGATATAAAAAGTGGGAAAGTGGTGGAAAGAACCTATTCGCCAATGCAGGAGATACAGGTTTGACCCCTGGGTCCGGAAGGTCCCCTAGAGGAGGACATGGCAACCCACTCCAGGATTCTTGCCTGGAGAATGTCATGGACAGAGGAGCCTGGTGAGCTACCATCCATGGGGTCGCACAGAGTCGGACATGAATGAGCGCACACACACACACATACAGAAAATAGATAACTAACAAGGGCCTACTGCACCGCACAAGGCAATATATTCAATATCTTGTAATAACGTATATGGCAAAAAATCTGAAAAAGAATACATATTTACGTATATGCGTGCTCAGTTGCATCTGACTATTTGCAACCCTGTGGACATAACCCACCAGGCCCTGCCCCCCGTGGGATTCTCCAGGCAAGAATACTGCAGTGGGTTGCTATTTCTTACTCCAGGGGATCTTCCCACAACCCAGGGGTCAAACTTGCCTCTCCTGCATGGGCAGGTGGATTTTTTTTCCCACTGAGCCACCTGGGAAGCCCCATATTTACATATATATATATATATATATTTATATGTATAATTGAATAGCTTTGTTGCACACCGGAAGCTAACTCAGCCTTGTAAATCGAATATATTCCAATAAAAAGATAATGTACATTTTGTTGCGTGTTTTTCTTTTGTGTTTTTGTGTTTTGCGTTTTTTTGTGTGTTTCTTTTACGAACAAGCCACTTGCAATGAAAATATTTGCAAGGCATCAATTAATATGCAGAGGGCATTGTAATTAATAATCCATTAGCATGAAATTGTGTGACACAGTTGGAGGTCTGGAGCAGAGACCAGAGCCGCTATTTATTTTGAATTAACATTTTGATGGCGTCTCCCTGTTTCTTTGTAAATTATGCACCAAACAGCGTTGCAAATATTCTGCTACCAAGGAAGTACTGTGGAAAAACATAAATTTCCAGGAGGCTTTGCTAATGTTATTTTTGCCTCTTGATTTTTTTTTTCTTTTTGCCACATTGAATAATGGGGGCTATCATATCTCACCACCGTGTTCCACTAGAGTTAGGACTTTGGTGAGCTATAAAAATAGAGGAAATTATTATTACATAATGCAGATCTTTTCCCTAAGGCATTCAGCCATCTATCAATGAAACGTTCTCGAGCTGTGATGGTAAAGCTTATCACTATCAGTGACAGAAATTAAAGGGAAGTCTGTGAAAAATTGGCTAATAACAACCACGAGATAAGATCTCTTTTGTATTCTGCCCTTTCCTACATTTTTCCTCCCCTCCTTCCGTCCATCCACGCTTTCTCCTTGCCTCCTTCTCCCCTTCTTTCCTTTCGCATTTCCAAAACTCACTGTGTCATGACCTCGCCTTGACCCCAAGGATGAAGCAACATGAATAAAAAACTGTTCCTAGCTTTAAGGAAGACAGAAATGTACTCTGAGAATGCAGAGTAGAGATAGAAACTTTGTTAGCCTGACTGCAATATTAGTATACATAAAGCTAATACTTTACTGGTATAAAGAAAGCTTGTACTTTAATAGTATAAATAAAGCTGAGCACGGAAGAACTGATGCTTTTGAACTGTGGTGTTGGAGAAGACTCTTGAGAGTCCCTTGGACTGCAAGGAAATTCAACCACTCCATCCTAAAGGAAACCAGTCCTGAATGTTCATTGGAAGGACTGATGCTGAAGCTGAAACTCCAATGCTTTGATCACCTGATGCGAAGAGCTGACTCATTTGAAAAGACCCTGATGCTGGGAAAGATTGAGGGCAGGAAGAGAAGGGGGCGACAGAGGATGAGATGGTTGGATGGCATCACTGACTCGGTGGACATGAGTTTGAGTAAATTCTGGGAGGTGGTGATGGACAGGGAGGCCTGGCGTGCTGCCGTCCATGGGGTCGCGAAGAGTCGGACACGACTGAGCGACTGAACTGAACTGAATATTTGTTGGTTGTTGCTGTTGTTTATTTTGTCTGTCATGGCCGACTCTTTGCGACCCCATGGACTGTAACGCCCCGGGGTCCTCTGTCTATGGGATTCTCCAGGCAAGAACACTGGAGTGGGCTGCCATTGCCTCCTCCAGGGCATTTCCTGACCCAGGGATCAAACCCAAGAGTCTGCTGCTTGGCAAGCAGATGCTTCTCAGCGGAGGCAGCAATGCTGGATTATAGACTTGCCAGTTGCCAAGACACTACATCTTAAATGTTGTCACCACAGCAAGAGAATGGTGACTGTGGGAGCTTACGGCGTTGACCTTAGCACAGTGATTAGTTTGCAACATATGCATGTATCAAATCATCACAAATGCACAGCCCTAAAGGTACAAAATCTTACATGTCAGTTACCTCTCGATAAAAGCCGGAAGAATGATGGTTGATCTCATCAAAGCTTCATTCTTTTGGACTGTGGTCCCCAGCCTTCAGGATATACTGCATGAATTGAACTGGAGCTGCTAATAGAAATACAGTGCACTACCTTCCCGAGTGACTCAGTGGGAAAGAATCTGTCTGCAGCGCAGGAGACCCAGGAGACATGGGTTCGATTCCTGGAAGATTCGGGAAGATTCCCCTGGAGGAGGAAATGGCAACTTGCTCTGCTATTCTTGCCTGGAGAATCCCATGGACAGAGGAGCCTTGTGAGCTTCCATCCACGGGGTCGTAAAGAGTCGGACACGACCGAGGACCTGAGGAGGCAGGCAGGCAGTGAACCATTCCAGAAACCATCCCCCCAACCCTGCCCTCGATCCATGCAAAAATGGTCTTCCAAGACCCCGGTTTCATGTGCCGAAAAGGTTGGGGACCGCTGCTGTTGGACATTCAGGTGAGAGGGTGTGTTTTATAGGGTTAAATAGAAGTGCCTGTATCATTCTGCAAGTAGAATGATATTCAAATACTGGGGTGGGAGGCATGTTTCAATGTTGATGGTTTCCGATACAGACCCGGGGTCCAGATGAACACAGAGCTCAGCAGGGTGAATTCCTGCCGGCCAAGCCAGTTCTTCTCTCAGGAGCATGAGCTTCTGCCTTCTCTGGGTTTTAAGCAACTATGGTCCACGGGCCACTATGTCAATTCATCTCTGAGCTACTTGAGCAGTATTCTGAGCGGTGAAGAATAAGGGACGACCGGGTCTTTGAGATGACAACTCCAAGAAAGGTCAGAGCCAAAATAACTCTGTGTGAAAAACAATTTGCATAGCAAATGATGCATTAAATGATGATTCGACTTCGCCGTGATTGTAATTAGGATGCTAACAGGGCCTCCACAAGGGTGATTGCTGGGAGCGTGGAGATCGCACACTTGTAGCTCAAGACCTCACACAATGCTTGTAGGAATCATCCCTTTAGATTCATTTAGGGGTCCATTTTGGGGTTTTTCCTGGTGGCTCAGATGGTAACGAATCTGCCTGCAATGCAGGAGACCTCTGGGTCAGGAAGATCCTCTGGAGGAGGACATGGCAACCCAGTCCAGTATTCTTGCCTGGAGAATCCCACGGACAGAGGAGGCTGGCGAGGCTACAGTCCACGGGGGTCACAAAAGAATTGACTGAGCAACTAAACCACATTCTCTCATGTGGAGGGGCCACCCTGCATTTATCCATTTTATTCGCTGAGGGACACTTGAATTGCTTTCATCTTTCACTAAGCGTCTGCTGTGAATATGGCTACACAAACGTTACAGTCCCTGCTGTCAAGTCTTTGAGGGTATTAACCAAGGGCTGACATTTCTGGGACTGGTGGTAACTCTGTTTCACTTTTTAGGGGACTGCAATACTGTTTTTTTCTTTTTAAACTTTCTATTTTGTATGGTGGTATATGTATATATATACATAATGTGGGTTACGCTGGTAGCTCAGCTGGTAAAGAATCCTGCTGCAATGCGGGAGACCTGGGTTCGATCCCTGGGTCTGGAAGATCCCTTGGAGAAGAGAGTGGCATCCCACTCCAGTATTCTTGCATGGAGAATCCCATGGATAGAGGAGCCTGGCGGGCTACAGTCCATGAGGTCGCAAAAAGTCAGAGAGGACTGAAGAACTAAAGACACCATATGTATGTGTATATTTAAAATAGACTATAGATGTGTACATATAGAGTAGATATATATGAGTATCTAGTTTATAGATATATTCTATGTAATATATAAATTCCATTTTTATCTCCCCTTCCATTATAGGCTATTACAAGATGCGGAGTAGAGCTCCCTGTGCTGAAGAGTAGGTTTGTGTTGTTGGGTTCTTACATGCTCAAATTTGTGCTCCTCTTTTGTGACCCCATGGACTGTAGCCCTGCCAGGCTCCTCTGTTCATGGGATTCTCCAGGCAAGAATACTGGAGTGGGTTGCGATGGCCTTCTGCCGGGGATCTTCCCAACCCAGGGATCAAACCGGTGTCTCCTGCACTGACAGGCAGTCCTGACTGTCTGAGCCGCCAGGGAAGCCCATATTGGTTGTATATTTAATGTATAGGTGTTTGTGTCTGCTAATCCCGGCTTCATAATTTATCCCTCCTTCTATTTTCCTTTGGTAACCACCAGTCTATTTTCCATGTCTGTGAGTCTATTTCTGTTCTGTCAATGAACTCATTCATTCTCCAAGATTCCATATGTAAGTGATATCGTCTGGTATTTGTCTTTCTGTGTCTGACTTACTCTACTTAGTTTGATAACCTCTAGGCCTATCTATGTTGGTGCACATGGCAATCTTTCATTCATTCTTTTTTATGGCTGAGTACCATTCCATTGTGTGTACCACATATTCTTGCTTAACAAGTGGCAAGAATGGACCTTTGTAGACTCTATTAACAAATGTACAGTTCTTTAAATAGCACCCTAATGCTGTGACTTTGCTGGGATAAAAGCTTCCTGAAACAGAAAACTGAAGTAGGTTTAAAAAAATGGAACCAATAATCTTTAATAAGATTATTAAAGAGATCAAATCAGTCAATGGTAAAGGAAATCACTCCTGAATATTTGTTGGAAGGGCTGATGCTGAAGCTGAAACTCCAGTCCTTTGGCCACCTGATGTGAAGAGCTGACTCACTGGAAAAGACCCTGATGCTGGGAAAGATTGAAGGCGGGCGGAGAAGGGGACGACAGAGGATGAGATGGTTGGATGGCATCACCGACTCGATGGACATGAGTTTGAGCAAGCTCCGGGAGTTGGTGATGGACAGGGAGGCCTGGCGTGCTGCGATTCATGGGGTTGCAGAGAGTCAGACACGCCTGAGAGACTGAGCTGACTCTTTAATAATCATGGAAAGAGAATGAACATGTGGATAACTAAGTCACCTTGCTACAGATCGAAAACTAACAGAACATTGTAAATCAACTCTCCTGCAGTATAAAATAAAAACCAATTGTTTTCAAAAAGAAAAGTAACTTGAAACTCATTATGAGAAAGCGTCCTAGAATCATGAAGATGCCATCAACATTTCCTGTGTGTAGGGAGCCCCTTGCTGGCCCAGTGGTTAAGACTTCCACTGCAGGGGATGTAGGTTTGATCCTTGCTTAGGGGATTAAGATCCTACTTTCTATCTATGTTGTGTGGCAGAAAAATAAGACACAAAGAAACAATACATTTCCTATTATCTAGATACACCCACCATTCCGCTGGGTATTCTATATTAGGCGACCATTTAGCATCTGTTACTGAGAAGGCAATGGCACCCCACTCCGGTACTCTTGCCTGGAAAATCCCAGGCCGCAGTCCATGGGGTTGCTAGGAGTCAGATACGACGGAGCGA
The DNA here is from genome assembly GCA_006408615.1 of Connochaetes taurinus. NCBI lineage: Eukaryota > Metazoa > Chordata > Mammalia > Artiodactyla > Bovidae > Connochaetes > Connochaetes taurinus. Next base: position 194,683 of record SJXO01003703.1, read on the forward strand.
CTTCACTTTCACTTTCCACTTTCATGCATTGGAGAAGGAAGTGGCAACCCACTCCAGGGTTCTTGCCTGGAGAGTCCCAGGGACGGGGGAGCCGGTGGGCTGCCGTCTATGGGGTCGCCCAGAGTCGGACACGACTGAAGTGACTTAGCAGCAGCATCTGCTATGGTTATTGTTATTTTTCAGTCACCTTAGTGACTCATGTCCGACTCTTTGCCACCCCTGGACTTCAGCACACAGGCCTCCCTGTCCATCACCAGCTCCCGGAGTTTGCTCAAACTCATGCCCATTGAGTCGGTGATGCCATCCAGCCATCTCATCCTCTGTTGTCCCCTTCTCCTCTTGCCTTCAATCTTTCCCAGCACCAGGCTCTTTTACAATGAGTCAGTTCTTCGCGTCAGGTAGCCAAAGTATTGAAGCTTCAGCTTCAGCATCAGTCCTTCCAATGAATATTCAGGACTGATTTCCTTTAGGATGGACTGTTTTGATCTCCTTGCAGTCCAAGAGCTTTCCTGGTACTTAGTGGTAAAGAATCCGCCTGCAACGCAGGAGACGCAGGTTCGATCCCTAGGTCGGGAAGATCCCGCCCTGGAGAAGGGAGTGGCAACCCACTCCAGTATTCTTGCCTGGAAAATCGCACATACAGAGGAGCCTGGCGGGGCTACAGTCCATGAGGTCACAAAAGAGTCTGAGACAACTAAGCAACTAAATAACAACAATTCAGGCAAAGTGATGAAACGTAGGCAGTCTGTGTCCAGCTTGGATAGACAGTCCACGGGGGTCACAAAAGAATTGACTGAGCAACTAAACCACATTCTCTCATGTGGAGGGGCCACCCTGCATTTATCCATTTTATTCGCTGAGGGACACTTGAATTGCTTTCATCTTTCACTAAGCGTCTGCTGTGAATATGGCTACACAAACGTTACAGTCCCTGCTGTCAAGTCTTTGAGGGTATTAACCAAGGGCTGACATTTCTGGGACTGGTGGTAACTCTGTTTCACTTTTTAGGGGACTGCAATACTGTTTTTTTCTTTTTAAACTTTCTATTTTGTATGGTGGTATATGTATATATATACATAATGTGGGTTACGCTGGTAGCTCAGCTGGTAAAGAATCCTGCTGCAATGCGGGAGACCTGGGTTCGATCCCTGGGTCTGGAAGATCCCTTGGAGAAGAGAGTGGCATCCCACTCCAGTATTCTTGCATGGAGAATCCCATGGATAGAGGAGCCTGGCGGGCTACAGTCCATGAGGTCGCAAAAAGTCAGAGAGGACTGAAGAACTAAAGACACCATATGTATGTGTATATTTAAAATAGACTATAGATGTGTACATATAGAGTAGATATATATGAGTATCTAGTTTATAGATATATTCTATGTAATATATAAATTCCATTTTTATCTCCCCTTCCATTATAGGCTATTACAAGATGCGGAGTAGAGCTCCCTGTGCTGAAGAGTAGGTTTGTGTTGTTGGGTTCTTACATGCTCAAATTTGTGCTCCTCTTTTGTGACCCCATGGACTGTAGCCCTGCCAGGCTCCTCTGTTCATGGGATTCTCCAGGCAAGAATACTGGAGTGGGTTGCGATGGCCTTCTGCCGGGGATCTTCCCAACCCAGGGATCAAACCGGTGTCTCCTGCACTGACAGGCAGTCCTGACTGTCTGAGCCGCCAGGGAAGCCCATATTGGTTGTATATTTAATGTATAGGTGTTTGTGTCTGCTAATCCCGGCTTCATAATTTATCCCTCCTTCTATTTTCCTTTGGTAACCACCAGTCTATTTTCCATGTCTGTGAGTCTATTTCTGTTCTGTCAATGAACTCATTCATTCTCCAAGATTCCATATGTAAGTGATATCGTCTGGTATTTGTCTTTCTGTGTCTGACTTACTCTACTTAGTTTGATAACCTCTAGGCCTATCTATGTTGGTGCACATGGCAATCTTTCATTCATTCTTTTTTATGGCTGAGTACCATTCCATTGTGTGTACCACATATTCTTGCTTAACAAGTGGCAAGAATGGACCTTTGTAGACTCTATTAACAAATGTACAGTTCTTTAAATAGCACCCTAATGCTGTGACTTTGCTGGGATAAAAGCTTCCTGAAACAGAAAACTGAAGTAGGTTTAAAAAAATGGAACCAATAATCTTTAATAAGATTATTAAAGAGATCAAATCAGTCAATGGTAAAGGAAATCACTCCTGAATATTTGTTGGAAGGGCTGATGCTGAAGCTGAAACTCCAGTCCTTTGGCCACCTGATGTGAAGAGCTGACTCACTGGAAAAGACCCTGATGCTGGGAAAGATTGAAGGCGGGCGGAGAAGGGGACGACAGAGGATGAGATGGTTGGATGGCATCACCGACTCGATGGACATGAGTTTGAGCAAGCTCCGGGAGTTGGTGATGGACAGGGAGGCCTGGCGTGCTGCGATTCATGGGGTTGCAGAGAGTCAGACACGCCTGAGAGACTGAGCTGACTCTTTAATAATCATGGAAAGAGAATGAACATGTGGATAACTAAGTCACCTTGCTACAGATCGAAAACTAACAGAACATTGTAAATCAACTCTCCTGCAGTATAAAATAAAAACCAATTGTTTTCAAAAAGAAAAGTAACTTGAAACTCATTATGAGAAAGCGTCCTAGAATCATGAAGATGCCATCAACATTTCCTGTGTGTAGGGAGCCCCTTGCTGGCCCAGTGGTTAAGACTTCCACTGCAGGGGATGTAGGTTTGATCCTTGCTTAGGGGATTAAGATCCTACTTTCTATCTATGTTGTGTGGCAGAAAAATAAGACACAAAGAAACAATACATTTCCTATTATCTAGATACACCCACCATTCCGCTGGGTATTCTATATTAGGCGACCATTTAGCATCTGTTACTGAGAAGGCAATGGCACCCCACTCCGGTACTCTTGCCTGGAAAATCCCAGGCCGCAGTCCATGGGGTTGCTAGGAGTCAGATACGACGGAGCGACTTCACTTTCACTTTCCACTTTCATGCATTGGAGAAGGAAGTGGCAACCCACTCCAGGGTTCTTGCCTGGAGAGTCCCAGGGACGGGGGAGCCGGTGGGCTGCCGTCTATGGGGTCGCCCAGAGTCGGACACGACTGAAGTGACTTAGCAGCAGCATCTGCTATGGTTATTGTTATTTTTCAGTCACCTTAGTGACTCATGTCCGACTCTTTGCCACCCCTGGACTTCAGCACACAGGCCTCCCTGTCCATCACCAGCTCCCGGAGTTTGCTCAAACTCATGCCCATTGAGTCGGTGATGCCATCCAGCCATCTCATCCTCTGTTGTCCCCTTCTCCTCTTGCCTTCAATCTTTCCCAGCACCAGGCTCTTTTACAATGAGTCAGTTCTTCGCGTCAGGTAGCCAAAGTATTGAAGCTTCAGCTTCAGCATCAGTCCTTCCAATGAATATTCAGGACTGATTTCCTTTAGGATGGACTGTTTTGATCTCCTTGCAGTCCAAGAGGCTCTCAAGAATCTCCTCCAGCACCAGAGTTCGAAAGCATCCATTCTTCAGCACCCAGCCTTCTTTCGCGTCTGTCTGAGCATTAAGAACCCGGATTAACTCAACTGGCTTTGTTCTGAGGCTCAAGGCTGCGTCTGTTAACAAAGATTGGCCTTTCCCCACCGAGAGCCTGCCTGAAAAAATAGTCTGTCCAATGGAGACTTCACGAAGCCGGGCCTGAAACAATACCCTCACTCTATTTGCTGACACCTCAAGCATTAAATTAATGTTCTCGAGGCCGATTCATCAGCCTCCTAACCAGTCATTGGGATTCAATGCATGCGGATGGTTGGAACGCAAAGCAGCCGGCCCGTGAAAAAAAGCGACTTTTCATTTTGTATCTAATCACGGAAACAAACAGCATCACGCAGCCGGCCCGGAGGCTGGTGGGGGCTGAGACTCTAATGATGGAAGCAGGGAGCAGCAGAATTTTGCAACAAACACAGAAGAAGCCTGTGTAATCTGTGAACCCCCTTCATACCTCATTTTTTCAAATTTATCTTTTATTTTTCTTTTACCATACTTCCTTTTTATAAACCACACATAGACCCCCTCAAATTTATCTGCAGATTCTTTCCCACCTCAGCTACCAAGAAGGTATCCTATATGTTTATCATATGGGCTTTCCTGGTACTTAGTGGTAAAGAATCCGCCTGCAACGCAGGAGACGCAGGTTCGATCCCTAGGTCGGGAAGATCCCACCCTGGAGAAGGGAGTGGCAACCCACTCCAGTATTCTTGCCTGGAAAATTGCACAGACAGAGGAAACTGGCGGGGCTANTTTTTTTTTTTTTTTTTAATCAAAGTATAGTTGATTTTTAGACTTCCCTGGTGGCTCAGACGGTAAAGCATCTGCCTACAGTGCGGGAGACCCGGGTTTGATCCCTGGGTTGGGAAGATCCTTTGGAGAAGGAAATGGCCATCCACTCCAGTACTCTTGCCTGGAAAATCCCATGGACAGAGGAGCCTGGTAGGCTGCAGTCCATGGGGTCGAAAAGAGTCGGACACGACTGAGCGACTTCACTTTCACATTCATAGTTGATTTACAATATCATGATAGTTTAGAGTGTGCAGCAAAGTTATAACTTCAGCAAAGTTATACAGCAGCAAGCCTGGCGTGCTGCAGCCCATGGGGTCACAAACAGTCGGACACAACTGAGCGACTCAACGGATCGTACATACACACGTAGAGGGGCTTCCCTGGTAGCTCAGCTGGTAAAGAATCTGCCTGCAATGCCAGAGATCTGGGTTGAATTCCTAGGTCGGGAAGATGCCCTGGAGAAGGGACAGGCTACCCACTCCAACATTCTTGGGCTTGTCTCATGGCTTTGCTGGGAAAGAATCCACCTGCAATGCCAGAGACCTGGGTGTGATCCCTGGGTTGGGAACATCCCCCGGAGGAGGGAATGGCTACACAGTCCAGTATTCTGGCCTGGAGAATTCCATGGAGACAGGAATACAGCCCATGGCAGGCTACAATGCATGGGGTCGCGAGGAATTGGACACGATTCAGCAACTAACTAAGCACAGCACAGACACACATTTGTTTTGCGATTCTTTTCCTTTATATTATTGCAAAATGTAGAGTAGAGTTGCCTGGGCTATATAGTTAAGTCCTTATTTATTTTAACTATAATAGTGCGTATGCATACGTACCAGCCTCCTATTTATCTGTGTGTGTGTGCGTAGTCAACATTGTTGTTCAGTTGCCCAGCTGTGTCCAACTCTTCGCAACCCCACGGACTGTAGCCCGCCAGGCTCCTCCATCCATGGAATTCTCCAGGCAAGCACACTGGAGTGGGTTGCCATGCCCTCCTCCAGGGGATCTTCTGGACTCAGGGATCGAACTCATGTCTCTTGCGTTGCAGTCAGATTCTTCACCACTGCACCATCATTCATGCCTAAATCCCTACTCCCAACTGACATCCTTCTCAACAGTGAAAAGCTAGAAGCATCTCCTTTAAGATCAAGGAGCAAGACAGGAATGCCCACTCTTGCCGTTTCTACTCAGCATAGGTTTGGAAACCCTTGCTAGAGCAATCAGAGAGGAAAAAAAAAAGGGGGGGGGGGAGTGTGCTCTTTAAGACGCTCTTTGTCAGATCAAATTAAAGCAAGCTGGCTAAACGGTTCTAATGGTTCTTAGAGAAGCATCCAATCAACGTGGATGATTTTCCTTTTGGAAATATTTGTCCAGGGATTTCAGAACAGCCGGAACTGTAGTGGAATAAATCCGTGCTAAAACAAAGCCTCGGTGCACTGTCTGTTATCCGTGCTAATGCCTTTCCCGGGCATTTGCAGCTTTGCTGGAGAGAGACACACAAGAGCCCATGATATGTGGCTGCAGGCCACGGTGTTACCTTATGAATGTCCGGTGTGGGTTTTAGAAAGCAAGGCAGGCAAGGATACCTTGAACCTTGCTAAGGCTGGAAGCTGATACATGGTCTGGCATCCTCGTGTGTTTGAACTCCTAAGAGTCACCCAGGATTCCCTGGGAGCTCAGTAGTTTAAAAAAAATCCTCCTTCCAATGCAGGAGATTCGGGTTCAATCCCTGGTTCAGGAAGATCCCCTGGAGAAAGAAATGGCAACCCACTCCGGTATCCTTGCCTGGGGAATCCCAGGGACAGAGGAGCCTGGTGGGCTAAAGTCCATGGGGTTGCAAAGAGCCATTGAACAATAACAAATAGTCTCACATCTCTGCTTTGGAGCTTCTGCCTCCTTTACAAAGAGAGTTTTCAAATCCTCTAGCCTCTCAAGCTGTTCGAATAACTTAAATAAGCGCACAGACAGTTGTACTCAGAACTCAGAGGATTGACACTTTAATATTTCTGAGAGTGAATAAGGGCCAGAGGTTACACAAACACCGTTCTTCGCAGGAGAAGAGCAAAAAGGTTTGCAGCTTGTTTTTTCTCTGAATAAATAACATGGTCAGGGAGGCTTATGAATTTAAAAAAAAAAAAGAAACTTTAAAGTCACCGAGAAAGCGGACAGGCCAATAAAACATTCATGATTTAAGAAGCTTGGAGCATCAAAGAAATAGACAGTTGATGCTTTATTTGTACAGTTGTGGAGGGAGGTGGCAGACAGATGTCTGACGTGACAGGCGTAAGGGGATACATGTCAGTGGATTTGAGACATTTATTTTCATAAATATCGAAAACGTAGAGAGCTTCTCCCTTATCGCTTTTAAGTACCTTCCGTTTTCCTGGCATTAAAATAAAGTTGCATGCGGATAGGAAATTTCTACCAAAGCAATTGGCTGAGAGGTGTGTTTCTGGGAAAGACAAAAAAAAAAAAAAAAAAAACTTCAGCATTTAGCAAGCTTCAGCATTTAAATGCAAGCCCAAGGGTGTTGCAGGAAAAAAAAAAAAAAACCAAGAAACTCCCCAAGCACAGGCTTTAAAAATAATGAGATTACTTTGTGTTGACTTCACGCTTATCGGTCATCTCCAAGCAGTTTAGGGGTTTACAAATGACACACAGCATTAGCCTTGTATCAGGCAAGTAATGAAACGGTAAAGAATCCACCTGCCAACGCAGGAGACGTGGGTTCGATCCCTGGAGGAGGGCGTGACAACCCTGCCCAAAATCTCTCGTAAAATGGCTTGGAAAGGGGTTTCTATGCGCTGTCTCAAATCCTCCGTGAGCTTGGGCTTGGAAATCCCTAAAGCTCCCTTGGAGTATGACCCAGGAGGTTAGATTTACTCTGATTCCAAAGGAGCTGAGCTAAGGAGTGGTCCTGGCAGGGTATCACATGCCGTCCTCTTTGTCTCTTTCCTAGCAGATGGCACGATTCTCCAGATGTAAAAGAGGGTAACGTCTAGCACTGGGCCTCCATTTCCGCAGGGACTGAAATTCTGAACCAGCTCATACATCCTCACTTTGGGTAAACCCCACCTCTTTCTTCTCGTTAGTCCTCCAAGAACATTAAAAGGAATTTTAATTCGGATTTTGCAAATAGGGAGAAGGTACAGATTCTATGACTATATATTTCATACTGTTGGATATTAATACCTCTGAGGGACCTTCAGTTTCCATTTTGCACAAAAAGGCAGAGAACTCGAGAAAATAATAGTACTCCCATGGATGCGTCAAGGTAACAACCGATGCCTCTACTTGGCTTCAGGGGGTGAAGGGTCCTACCCAATGAGACACTGTCCCCCAGAGAATCTGACTCTAACTCTGCACCCTTTCCACTGTCCTGGATGTGTAATTGGCACCTTACCTTTGCTCCATTCAGACTGCCTAAATAGGGGCGTCCCTGGTGGTCCAGTGGCCGGGATACCACACTTTCACTCTAGGGATTGTGCGTTCGATCGACGGTCCGGTAACTAGAATCCCACACACAGGGTGACAAAAAAAAAAAAAAGCCAATACCATCATAATAAATATTTTAAGAAGCAGAAACTTCAATATTTTGGCCACTTGATGCAAAGAACTGATTCATTGGCAAAGACCCTGAAGCTGGGAAAGATTGAGGGCAGGAGGAGAAGGCGACGACAGAGAATGAGATGGTTGGATGGCATCACCGACTCGATGGACATGAATCTGAGCAAACTCCCCGGGAGATGGTGAAGGACAGGGCAGCCTGGAATATTGCAGTCCACGGGGGGTCACAAAGAGTTGGCCACGACTGAGCAAATGAACGAGAAAACAACAAACTTTACGTATGGGGGCTCCGAGAGATTCTTCGCCAAGAGCTGGGAGATAAAAGCAGGAAAATGCAACCTGAGTCCAGATGTCGGCCTTAGGGACATGCTGTCTCTTTATGCCAGTAAATTGAGAAAGAAAAGGTTATGGAGATTTTCCGTCTCATAAGGCGCTTGTGTCTGTTTTTTTAACATTATGCCTGAGTCCATCCCGTTATTGCAGGACCTAGGGCCCGACTTCAAACTCTGATGGAGATTGTGTCACTGACAGCTTGGACAGATATATTGAGAAATGAACAGAAAGGCTAATTTCTAAGAGTTTTATAGGTGAGAAAGAGCATAAGATCTGACTTTTTCCGGAGGCTGAAGCCCTGTACAAAATCATGGTCTCTAAATAGCAAAAAAAATTGGCAATCTGTACTCCATTTACTGGAATTTAGACACTTAAATATCAGAAGTGTTTTCTGTTCTTTTTTTCCAAAGGCAACCTGGACGCTGTAGAAAATAAGCATGATTTGATGTATTTAAATGCCTAGTGTCTTCTGAAGGTAGGAACTGGTTTCAGAATTATAATTTTTAATGCCCTAAAGTGCTCTTTGAGGCTTTCCCTGAAAATTCTTTCCAAAAGCGTTTCTGTGAAAATTTTGTTTTTAAATTAGCTCCATTTGGAAAAAAGGGAATTGGCCACGCACTATATTAGTTGGTGTATATTAAAAGTCAAATCATGTGCGGATGTGAGATTTGGACCATAAAGAAGGCTGAGCACCAAAAAAGAATTGATGTTTTTGAACCGTGGTGTTGGAGAAGACTCTTGAGAGTCCCTTGGACAGCAAGGAGATGGAACCAGTCCATCCTAAAGGAGATCAACCCTGAATATTCACTGGAAGGACTGATGCTGAAGCTGAAGCTCCAATTCTTTGGCTTCTGGTGTGAAGAACTGACTCACTGGAAAAAACCCTGATGCTGGGAAAGATTGAGGGCGGGAGGAGAAGGGGACGACAGAGGATGAGATGGTTGGAGGGCATCACCGACTCGATGGACATGGGTTTGAGTAAGCTCTGGGAGCTGATGATGGACAGGGAGGCCTGATGTGCTGCAGTCCATAGGGTCACAAAGAGTCATGACTTAGCAATTAAAAAAACCAAAACCAAATGGGCTTACTAGGAGGTGCTAGTGGTAAAGTACCTGCCCACTACTGCAGGAGGCATAAGAGATGTGGGTTCGATCCCTGGGTCAGGAAGATCCCCTGGAGATGGAAGTGACAGCCCTCTCTTGTATTCTTGCCTGGAGAATCCCATGGACAGAGGAGCGTCCATGGGGTCCCGAAAGCGTCAGACAAGACTGAAGCGACTTAGCAAGCACACACTAAGACTAAAAGCTTACCACGCAGGCCTTGCAACTTTATCTGGATTAAAAAGGTTGCTTCTACTCACAGAATTGAAAGAAGACAGGGTAGGGGGAAAGATCAGAAAGCTGTTTCACGTGGGGACAAAAAAAAAAATTAAAACACGGAACCTTGGGGAAATTAGAAATGTCTATGTAAAATGATTTCTGTCTAAACGGTTGTAATGAAAACATAATGAAACTTCTCTCTTTAGGAGAACAATGTTTATTATTAATGGCCATTTTAATAGAGCTCTGTTCATCGTCCCGTCTCCTTTTCTTAAATACTGAATTACCCAGGTGCATATGGCCAATTTCACGGGCCAGAGTTTGTGCTCACATACCCTGATACTCTTGAGCGCTAAATCTCTGTGCTTCTTTAACAATTCTTCCTTAACGTTGAAACTGACTCATTGGAAAATACCCTGGTGCTGGGAAAGACTGAAGGCAGCAGGAGAAGGGGGTGACAGAGGATGGGATGGTTGGATGGCATCACCGACACGATGGGCGTGAGTTTGAGGAAATTCCGAGAGTTGGTGATGGACAGGAAAGCTTGGCGTGCTGCAGTCCATGAGGTGGCAAAGTCGGACACGACTGAGCGACTGGCCTGAACTGAAAGTTCAAACAGGAAGACACCATGAGGGGTAAATTTTAAAGCACTGGTTGGCTTGTTGGGGGAAACATGTTCAGAGAATTCTCAGTCCTTGGTGGATGCAGTGTTCTTACATGTCAAGGCATTCCACCAACAGTGGGCATTCCCCATCAGTAAAATGTCCTGAAACTTAGATAAGGTGGACGTCTCTGAGTTTTTCCATTGAAGCTGTCACTGTCCATCTGCACAAGTTATGATAAGAACTGTAAGAACGGAAGAGGGGAGTCCTATGTGTTTCTACGGATCTTTAGCGATGATCTGCGTTAGTCCTGACTGGGTTTCTGTTGCTTCCTGGGCTATTGTCTGGCTGTGATGAGGTGGGGAGCTATTCTCTAGCTGTTGTGCTCAGCTTTTGTGTTCCCGTGGATTTTCTTGTTGCAGAGCACAGACTCTAGGCAACAGCGGTGGGCTTAGTGGCCGCGTGGCGTGTAGAATCTTCCCGGACCGGGGATCGATCCTGTGCCTCCTGCCTTGCTAGGCGGATTCTTTACCAACCAGGCCATCAGGGAAACACAAGGCTGATGCTGTTATATTTTGATAACAATTTTTATTCATCTCCTTTCATTCCGTCTATCTGATCCAGCTTGTATTTTTATCCCCCTTTGTTTTACATGATAATGCTGGAGCAATTATCCAGCCAAACATCTTTGTCCTGATTTCTGAATATTTAGTTTTAATGAAGATTTCAGCCCTGTGGCTCAGATTATCAAACCCTTTTAGGCACTCCCAGTAATTACAAAAAAAAAAAAAAAAAACTCCTGCCTCACTCATTTTGAGAATTCTACAAATGTTGAATGAATAAGATATCTGTTGGAATATCATTTCTTGGAGGGTNCCTTTGTTTTACATGATAATGCTGGAGCAATTATCCAGCCAAACATCTTTGTCCTGATTTCTGAATATTTAGTTTTAATGAAGATTTCAGCCCTGTGGCTCAGATTATCAAACCCTTTTAGGCACTCCCAGTAATTACAAAACAAACAAAAAAAAACTCCTGCCTCACTCATTTTGAGAATTCTACAAATGTTGAATGAATAAGATATCTGTTGGAATATCATTTCTTGGAGGGTGAATCAACTTAAATATTTTGAGACACTTTGGGGTTCGCTGGTGGCTCAGACGGTAAAGAATCTGCTTGCGAAGAATCAGTCTCCAGAGACCTGGGTTCAGTCTCTGGGTGGGGAAGATCCCCTGGAGGAGGAAATGGCAACCCACTCCAGCATTCTTGCCTGGAGAATCCCATGGATGGAAGAGCCTGGTGGGCTACAGTCCATGGGGTTGCCAGAGTCGGACACAACTTTGTTACTAAACCACCCATAAGATTACCACTTTCTGATAAAATAATAATAATAATAATAAACATGTGTGATGAGGGATGTAAGGTTTTCAAAAGAGGGATTTCCCCAGTGGTCCAGTGGTCAAGACTTAACCCTCCAGCAAAGGAGGTGTTGGTTTGATCTGTGTTTGGTGATTTCTGGCCCCATATTCCTTGTGGCCAAAAAGGCAAAACATAAAACAGAAGCGAGATTGTCACAAATGTTAAAAGGTTTAAAAAAAATCATCTAAAAAAAGAATTTTGAAAACATAGTTTATCACGGAAGCCATGGAGATGGTGATTAATGGAAGAAAGAAGCAGACCCTTTTGTGATCGTAAGGAATAGTTTATTTATGCAAACACACAGAATGTTTGATTATAGACATTTAGCAGCATGAAAAATGGAACTATAGATTTTTCCAAGTCTGAAATTTCATAACGAACAGGCTGAGTTAATTTCCCATGGGAATGTTGGCGATTGAGTCACAGAGCGTACACGATACAGCTTGACAGAGGGCTAGACTTTAAATACTGGGAGAGTCTGCTATTTTACCGATTATTTTTCAGGCAATTACATTGCCATTGGGTTAGAATTCCAAGTTCTGTAGTGAGTTTTCCTACAGCCTCATTAATCATTGATGGAATAAGATTCTAGATCTTTGTTTCAAAAAGTATAGAGGATACATATAAGGTTTACTTAAATGACTGAGCAACTTGAGATATATTTGTGTCCCAATTTAATGATGCAGTGAAGAGAAAGTGAGCGTTAGTCTCTCAGTCCTTTCCAACTCTTTGCAACCCCCGTGGACTGTAGCCCACCAGGCTCCTCTGTCCTTGGGATTCTTCAGGCAAGAATACTGGAGTGGGTTGCTATTTCCTCCTCCAGGGGATCTTCCCGAGCCAGGGATGAAACCTGAGTCTCCAGCATCTCCTGAACTGGCAGGCTGATTCTTTACCTTTGTGTCACCTGGGAAACCCACGTATGTGTAAATGTGTGTGTGTGTGTGTGTGTGTGTGTGTGTGAGACTTCTCCACCATAGATATGTATGACTTCCCAAATGGTTTAAGCATTAAACAATCTGCCTGCAATCCAGGAGACTCAGAAATGCAAGTTCAATCCCTGGGTCAAGAAGGAGAATCCCCATGGACAGAGGAGCCTGGCGGGCTACATCCATGGGGTCACAAAGAGTGGGACATGACTGAGCCTGCACGCATATATACATAATAGGAAGGTTTATAATAGTGAGGTTTTTGAGGATGGGGTGTACTGATTAAGAAATGGTGCTCCCCTGGAGGCTCAGCTGGTAAAGGATCCGCCTGCAATGCGGGAGACCTAGGTTTGATCCCTGGGTTGGGCAGATTCCCCTGGAGGAGGGCATGGCAACCCACTCCAGTATTCTTACCTGGAGAATCCCCATGGACAGAGGAGCCTGGCGGGTCCCATACTATGAGAGCATTATTTATGATAGCAAGTATATACAATACTAAGGATATATATATAATAGCAAGGTTTATGCTTATGGCATGTATTGATTGAAAAGTCTACTGTAGGACATTGTTTATAATAGT
>SJXO01003704.1:0-75925 GCA_006408615.1 Connochaetes taurinus
GGGTTTCTCTTACCTTGGATGTAGGGTATCTCTTCACGGCTGCTCCAGCAAAGCACAGCCACTGCTCCTTACCTTGGACAAGGGGTATCTCCACACCACCACCCCTCCTGACCTTGAATGTGGAGTAGCTCCTCAAGGCCCTCCTGCGCCCACGCACAGGTAGCTAGTCAAAGCTATGGTTTTTCCAGTAGTCATGTATGGATGTGAGAGTTGAATCATAAAGAAAGCTGAACACTGTTTTGAACTGTGGTGTTGGAGAAGACCACTAAGAGCCCCTTGGACTGCAAGGAGATCAAACCAGTCTATCCTAAAGGAAATCAATCCTGAATATTCACTGGAAGGACTGATGCTGAATCCAATCCTTCAGCCACCTGATGTGAAGAGCCAACTCATTGGAAAAGACCCTGATGGTGGGAAAGCTGAGGGCAGGAGGCGAAAGTGATGACAGAGGATGAGATGGTTTGATGCATCACTGACTCAATGGACACAAGTTTGAGCAAACTTCAGGAGATAGTGAAGCACAGGGAAATCTGGGGTGCTACAGTCCATGTGGTTGCAAATAGGCAGACATGACTTAGCACCTGAACAATAAAGCTAGAGGGTTATTTAACACTCACAGCTCATAACTGCTTTGTCCCCAAGAATCAAAATTCAGGCAGGAATCTCATATTGTTCCCAGCAGCTCTTAAGAGATAACCCTTGTAGCTATATTAGTTTTCTACTGCTGATGTCACACACTACCACAAGTTTGGCGGGATAAACAACACAGATCTATTATCTTATACTTCTAGAAGTCAAAAGTTGGAGATGTGTTTCACCAGGCTAAAATTAAGATGTCCGCGGGGCTGCATTCCTGCTGGTAGCTCTAGTGGACCAGCTCTTTCCAGCTTCCAGAAGCCACTTGCAATCCCTTGGCTCCTAGCCACCTTCCTCCATCTTCAAAGACAGTAATAGTGGTGGAGCCCTTCTCAAGATGCCATCTCTCTGGTTCTCTCTTCTGCCTGCCCAGATAATCCAGGATCACCTTCCCATCCAAAGGTCAGCTGATTAGCAATCTTACTTGCTTCTGTAACCTTAACTCCCTTTTGCCATGTGACATATTCACAGGTTTGAGCATGAAGACTGGTCAGTTTGGAGGGCCATTACTTTACTGACCACAAGAGCTAACAGTATTAAACATTTTACTATTATGCCAGATAGATACTTTGTAATAAGTAACTGATCAATAATGAAAAAGAAGTCAACATATACAGAACTCTGGCTGAAATACTTTTTTTTTTTTTTAAAGAAACTACCTGAAATATTGAGCTTCTCAGTTACACATATTATCTCTTTTGACCAGAATTAACAGTGTCATTAGGCAGAGCCAATTTAGAGTTTTTACTCCCACTTTTTTGGGGATAGTCTCAGGATATTTTACAACATTCTATATCTCTGGTTATCTCTAAACATAACTATCTGTATATCGTAGCTGATATAGTTAAAGCACTCTTTGGTGACCCAGTAATACAGTATGAAATAAAAAATGATTCTGAGCAACAATTAATCATATTGAAATTATCTGAAACTTTGCTGAAGATATTTACAAACCTGGACAATCTGACCAGTCTTTTAAATTCTCTAACAATTGTATATAATTAACCAATATCAAATTAGAGATCTTAGAAAATAAATATTGCTTTTTCACTTGTAGTTCTAAGATTCATGAATTATTCTAGTTTCTACATTTTACTTGGGAAGTTTAATAACAGGGATCAATTTACATGGTCATTGTTAAAAACCTGTTGATCTAAAAGTTGCCTGATCTTTCCTTTACGTTTTGAAGAGGACATCTTTATTCCAAAAAGTCTCAAAGTTAGAATTTCAAGTGATCCTTTCTATATTTCCCCCAAAATGAATTCATTAATTTGGTCTCTATGTTTTTTAAAAGGGAATTCCACTTCATTAAATCCTTTTAGAAACAAATGACTAGAGGCAAAAATTCCATGGACAGAGAGGAGCTGGGTGGACTATAGTTGTGGGGTTGCAAACAGTCAGACACAACTGAGCACAGGAGCACATACATATACTCCTCACTGCCACTAGTATGTTAAAAATAATGTCTGATCCATGTTTCAACCTTATTTTAAAAGGTTACTTTGAATGTAGCCTTTTAATATAAATAATCATTATAGGAAGCAATTTGCGTACTTCTAGGATTCTACTAACTTGATGTACAGCCCAAAGGAAAAAATCACTCACTAACCTGATGATTTTCAAGTTTCAGTTAATAGTGTCCTTTTAAATCATTATTATTACTTTCTACATCCTGGAACTCAATTTCTGGTAAACATTTGGAGTGGATCTGGTAATAATGAGACAAATTAATATATGAAATAAACCCAAAAATTCCATGAAGAGAAAAAATTTGAAACCCAATAGTTTGATATGTAGTTTTACTGTCCATGTGTATTTCATATAAACACTGGTAGGTTAATTTACACTTAGAATGCCATCAAACATGCAGAAAGTATTAAAGTTTACTATAGATTCTACTTTTATTAAATATAATACACCAAATGTAAATGTTAAATAGGTAACTTTTAATCAAGCAATACCAGCTACATATTGAATGCTATAAAGATTTTAAACATTTGAAGAAAATGCATATTTAAGTGTTCATCTTATTATTATTAGTAAGATTCTAACTTTAAACAATATGTTACCTTTAAAAGTAAGCAATTAAAGGAATTTATGTTATCAGATAAAGCCAAAGACAAGGTCTTAAAAAGTGTTCCAATGTACACGCTAACCTAACGTAACAGAACTCCTTATAAAATGAACAGAATCAGTACAGTGACCATCTTACACTTAAGTGAACAGTCTACCAGAGCACAAACGGGCTCACTGTTCCTAGTGAAAACAGGGTACATGCATCTAAGCCTATTAATGCATCACAACAGTAATTATTTTGGAAACTTAAAAACATATACATTACAAAATGAGTATCTGTAGATCCAGTTTGTTTATCTGTTATCCTATGGTCCAATATAAGAGTCTTAAGATAACTGAAAACTGAAACTAAGAACCTCAGGCAAATTATATTTTTCACATATAAAATAATACTTTCTATTGGTCAATATTTTAAAAACTGACTTAACACAGATTTTTGAAACTGACACCATTTTTGTCTCTGCTCCAAAACATGCAGCTTCAAGTCTCTAAGTGACAAGTTTGAAATACAAAGTCTATAAACATTAAAAAGTATCTTTTAATTTATACAGAGATCTTTACATTGTTGAAACAACAGTTGCTAGATTTTAAGAGATGGCTATATAAAGTAGAATATTATAAACAGATAACCCCATTTATCGAGGCTATTTAATTATATCGTTTTGCTGTTACCACAATTTTTTCCTAAGTGCTGGAGAACATTCTCTGCAGAAAGGAACTCATGCTTTCCAAGGAAATTCTAGAGGTCAAGAAAAGAAGGAAGAAACCAACAATAAAATGTTACACTAAATCCAAAATTCCTTAAAAGTACATAGTTATCAGTACACCCTATTACTAAACCAATCATTGTTAGTTAACTCATTTATCATATCAATTAAAACTATATTTACTTATATGCTTATATATGCCTGCCTGGTGGCTCAGGTGGTAAAGAATCCACTGGCAATGCAGCAGTTCGATCCCTGGGTCAGGAAGATCCCCCAGAGAAGGGAACGACAACCCACTCCAGTCTTCCTGCCTAGAGAATTCCATGGACAGAGGAGCCTGATGGGGCTACAACAGTCCATGGGGTCACAAAGAGCGGGACACAACTGAGTGACTAACACTTTCACTTTTCATACTTATTTGCCATTAATTTCTACCCCCTACTAGGCATATCACTAAACTCAGTAAATACTGAGACATGGAAGTACTGGATCATATAATTCTATTTTAATATTTGGAGGAATGGTCATACCATTTTCCACAACGGCTGCACTATTTTACATTCCTATCAGCAATGCACACAGTTTCCAATTTCTCCACATTCTCACCAACACTTGTTATCTTCTGGTTTTGGCAGGAGGATAACAGTCATTCTAATGGGTGTGAATACCCCATGTGGTTTTGGTTGCATTTCCCTAATGATTAGTGATAATGAGCCTATTTTCATACACTTATTGACTAGTTGCGTATCTTCTACAGAGAAACGTCTATTCAAATCCTTTGTGCGTTTTTAAACTGGGCTGTTGTTGAGTTGCAGGTGTTCTTTATTATGTTTTGGATGTTAGTCCTTGTCAGAGAAATGATGTACAGACACTCCCTCCTGTTCTGTAGGGTGCCTTTTTACCGCTGATAGTGATGCATGAAAGGTTTAAATTCTGATGCAGGTTATCTATCTTTTCTTGTCTGTGTTTTTGGTGTCATATCTAAGAAATCAATGCCAAATACAACAATGTGAGGCTTTTCCTCTATTAGATTTTACTTCTAGCTCTTGGGGGTGGTGCTGGGGACCAACAGAGTACATTCTACTCTCTTCCCAAGTTATGAGGTGCTTCGAACAGTTGCAGTACTTAATTCTCTCTCAACTTACATGTTATTATTGTCATACGTTAATTATTTTAGACCCCATACAATACCATTATTTTTGTTTTATATAGTATACATTTTATTCTTCAATTTGTCTGCATCTTTGACCTTTCATTTGAAATAAGTTTCCTTCTTTCTAGAAAACACTCTAGTATTTTCTTTACTACAATGGGTCTTCTAAGTAACAAATTATCTTAGCTTTTAATTGAGTAAAAATAAATTTATTTCACATTTACTCTTGAAGGCTCTTTTTGTGAGTACAGAATCCTAGGTTGGTAGACTTATTTGACAGCTTCTGTTGAAAATCAGATGTTAGTTTAATTGCACTTTTTTTTCTCTAGTTGCTTTATACCGTTTCTTTTTGTTTTCAGTTTTCCTATGTGTTTATGTCTGGGTGTGCAGGTGGGTACCGCTTTTTAAAATTTCTCTTGCTTATCCCCTTATTCATAAAGCTTTGGGGCTCATTAAATGGTTTCACTGACTTTCAGTAGCTTTGCACGGTGGTCACCAGGATCACATTCAGGCAGTTTTTCTGAGGTCTCTTTATTTTTCCTGCTTGGCATTTGAAAGTTTTATTAAATTTCTGATATGTTTTATCATTAAATTTTTTTTCAAATATTGTGTCTGTTCTCTTTCCTCCCTTTTTATTTTTTGGTTAAAATTCCAGTTGCACAAATTATTAGAGATTTTCTTGGTATTATCTTTGTTTCTTCTCTTTTGTGTTTTTCACCCCTTTATCTCTGTGCTTCATTCCATAATTTTTCTGACCTTTCCAATTGTCTAATATGCCATAGAACTTATTAATTGAATTATTCATCTAAGTTATTGTTTTTCATTAATGGAATTTCCTTTAAAATATTTCCAGTTCTACACTAAAATTTTTAACCCTGTTTTCTGTCTCCTTGAACATAATACATCTGAATTAATTAGTTTTGCTGTGCAACAAATAACTTTCACAGCTTAGTAGCTTAAAACAGTGAGCATCTGTTTAGCCTCTGATTCTGCAGTTAGCAATGGGCTGGACTCCTCTGGGTGATTCAGCTCCCCTTGCTTGGGCTCACTCATGCATCTATGCACAGCTGCCAGGTTGGTAGGTTATCTGCCAATCTGTGCTAGGTTCTGTCACGTGTTCAGGGGAAGCTGGATGTAGGATGGAATGCCTCAGCTAGCCTCCATGTATAGCTGGCCTTGCATATCTTCAAGTTCTGCACTTGCAGATTCAACCAACAATGGACTGAAAATATTTGAAAAAATTTCCAGGAGGCTCCAAAAAGCAAAACTTGAAATCTACTGTGCTCTGGTAACTATTTATAGCATTTATATTGTATTTACAACTATTCATAGTTATTTATAATTGTATTACATATTAGAAATAATCTAGAGATGATCTAAAGTATACAGGAGGATGTGAGTAGGTTATATGCATGTCCCTTGGAAAGCAACGAGAGCAAACCAGTCAATCCTAAAGGAAATCAACCCTGAATACTCAATGGAAGGACTGATGCTGAAGTTGAAGCTCCAAGACCTTGGCCACTGATGTGAACAGCCGACTCACTGGAAAAGACTGGGATGCTCAGAAAAATTAAAAGCAGAAGGAGAAGAGGGCAATGGGACAAAATGGTTGGATGGCATCAGTGATTCAATGGACATGAACTTGGGCAAACTCTGGGAGACGGTGAGGGACCAGGAGGCCTAGCACGCTGCAGTCCATGGGGTCACAAAGAGCTGGATATGACTTGATGACTGAATAATGTTATTTTATATAAGAGGTTTGGGTGACCTCTAATTTTGGCATCTGTGGGGGTTTCTGGAACCAATCTCCCATGGATGCTGAGGGGTGACTATAGTCTCTTGTCCTCTAGCAGGCATCCTGGGTGTCCCTATGTGGCTACAGTAAATTTCTGAGAGAGCAGAGTGAGTGATCAAGGTCTCTTGAGGGCTAGGCTTGGAAATGGTACAAGCAACTGAAAAGGTCAGTCTAGATTCAAGCGGTGGGAAAAGAGACACCACTTCTTGATCAGAGGAGCTTCCAAGTCACACTGCAAAGGGGGCATGGTTATGGGGAAGGGAATAATTGTGGCTGTTTTTGCAAACCATCTATCACATGCTGTTACGGTTCAGTCACTCAGTTGTGTCTTGACTCTTTTCAACCCCATGGACTGCAGGATGCCAGTCCTCCTTGTGCATGGGATTTCCCAGGCCAGAATACCAGAGTGGGTTGCCATTTTTTTCTCTAGGGATCTTCCTGACCCAGGAATCGAACCTATGCCTCCTGCATTGGCAGGTAAATTCTTTACCACTGAACCACCAGGGAAGCCCCAATTTTCTTTTACCCTGGCCCAATAATTCATAGTATCTTGATAGCTCTCTTGTGTCTTCAAGCAGGCACAGTCTTTATATTTATTCAGCTTTTCTAACTATTTTCTGTGGAATGTTGGCTTTACTCACCCAGACAGCTATCAATAGGAACAAGGCCTCATCCATTATTTTATAAACAGGGATTCTATGTTTGTATGTGGTAATTTAAAGTACATACACAAATTCTTTGAAACATCTTTCTTCAAGAGTGTGAATTCACATAGTGACTTGTATCTGACAGAATGTGGTAGAAATGATGGACTATGACTCCTGAGGGTGGGGTCATAAAAGACACTGCAGCTTCCATTTTGCTCTCTCTCTGATGGCTCTTGCTCTGAAGAAGCCAGATGCCATGCTGTAAAGACACTCAAGCAGCCCTACAGCAAGGTCCATGTGGTGAGAAACAGAGGCCCCTGCCAACAGCCGTGGGAAGAAGCTGTCTCAGGAGCGGTCCTCCAGTCTCAATCAAGCCTCCTGATGACCACAGCCCATGCCAGCACCTTGATGCAACATCACAAGAGTCACTAAGCTAAAAACACCCAGCTATGCCATTCCTGAATTCTGACCTGCAAACTAGGTGATGATAAAGGCTGCTTAAGTCAATAAATTTTGGGGTAACTAGTTTTGCATTAACAGTGAACCAAATCACTATGCTTGTTTTAGAGTTTGTAATATTATCTTATTATTTTCAATATAATTTTTATTTGAAAAGGAAATGGAATCAACAGCTTAAAATGTTTACTGTTTAAATATGAAAGATATGACTGACTTACCTCTTATTGCTTCTTTTATTCCTAACTGGAAGCAGAGTTTTCCAAAACAGAGGAAGTCATTTCCACAATAGAATTAATAGATAAGCCATTCAGAAAACCTTTATGATTTACTCTTACTTCCTGAAGAGCATCTATAATGTGATCTCTATGCCAAAGGAAAACATACATGAGCATTTGTCTTTTCCAAAGTAGCACATTCTAAATATGGCTAAGTTATTTATTGAAAGGAACTCTATTTTTATACAAACTTTTAAAGCCAGTTAAAATATAACTGTAGTCATTACCTGCTAACTTCTGGATGTAGTTCAGCCAGTCTCTTTATGATCTTGGTAAAACTACGCAGGTTCAATGTTTGTGGAGGTATGAATTGAATAGGTGTATCAGGTAATAATTTAGTAGACTCAATCTGTTTACAATTCTTCTTTACACCCTAAATAAACATTTTAAAGTTTTATTTAAATCAGTGATGGTTACAGACACAATTCAGCTTATTCTAAATTAAAAAGTTACAAATAGTAAAATCAAAATTTCTAAAACATTTACTTCGAGATTATTTTTTTCCTACCAAGTAGACTTACTTGAGATGTATTCAGGGCCACTTATTTTAAAAAATGCCAAACACATGGCAAGTATATGGGCTATGTTGAAATTAGCCTTTCTCAAAAAGGATTACTCATCTGATCCATAGGACTCAGAAAGTAATGTTAACTATTTTCTCAATTTTCCCTAAGACAGGACATAACCAGTTCTAGATGCACAGGAGAGAGGTTCATTCATTACATACAATGGATATCTTAGGCTTAGGGCATGAAGGCTTAATTCTTTTACCCAACTTGATACAGAAAGGCTAGTCTACATGGTAATTATATATATATTTATATCTTACAATCTATGTCTTATTTACTAAACATTTAATGAACAACCTATATGCCCAGAACATGCTGGGGAGGGGGGAAACTAGTGCTATAAAATAGAACCATCAGTTATATATCTTATAATTAGACTAAAGAGATAAAACGATCAATTAATTATTGTTAATCATCCAAAATAATCATCTACTTCTGCTTCACTGACTATGCTAAAGCCTTTGACTGCGTGGATCACAACAAACTGTGTAATATCCTTAAAGAGATGGGAATACCAGACCACCTTACCTGCTTCCTGAGAAACCTGTATGCAGGACAAGAAGCAACAGTGAGAACCAGGAATGGAACAAGATGGGTTCAAACTTGGGAAAGGAGTAGGACAAGGCTGTATATTGTCACCCTACTTACTTAACTATGATATGCAGAGTACATCATGCAAAATGTTGGGCTGGATGAATTCCAAGCTGGAATCAGGGTTACACAGAGAAATATCAACAACCTCAGATATGCAGATGACACCACCCTAATGGCAAAAAGTAAAGAGGAACTAAAGAGCCTCTGGATGAGGGTGAAAGAGTGAAAAAGTTGGCTTACAACTCCACATTCAAAAAACTAAGATTATGGCATCTGGTTCCTATTACATCACGGCAAACAGATGGGGAAAATGTGGAAACAGTGTCAGATTTCATTTTCTTGGGTCCAAAATCAATGTGGATGGTGACTGTAGCCACAAAATTAAAAGACATTTACTCCTTGGAAGAACAGCTGGGTCAATCCTAGACATTTTGCAGACAAAGGTCCATATAGTCAAGGCTATGTTTTTTCCAGTAGTCATGTATGGATGTGAGAGCTGGATCATAAAGAAGGCTGAGCACTGAAGACTTGACGCTTTCAAACTGTGGTGCTAGAAGACTCTTGAGAATCCCTTGGACTGCAAGGAGATCCAACCAGTCCATCGTAAAGGAAATCAACCCTGAATATTCATTGGAAAGACTGATGCTGAAGCTGAAGCTGAAGCTCCAATACTTTGGCCACTTGAGGTGTAGAGCCAATTCACTGGAAAGGACCCTGATGCTGGGAAAAATTGAGAGCATGAAAAGGGGGCAACAGAGGATGAGATGCTTGGATGGCATCACTGACTCAATGGATATGAGTTTGATGAAACTCAGGGAGATACTGAAGGACAGGGAAGCCTGGCATGCTACAGTTCATGGGTTGCAGAGTCAGACATGCCTTAGTGACTGAACAACAACAATGCAAGTAGGCTATAAATTGTATGAAACCACTGTACATCCCATAGAAGTTCAACAAGGAAAGAGCTGGCACTTTCCTATCTAGAAGAAAATTCAAGGTAAGATATATAAAATATGAGATCTCCCAAATCAGAATGTTATATGTTTTAAACATTTGCCTATTTCCTTATCTCCTTCACTAGACTTAAGCTCTTTGAGTGAGTGAAGTTGATCAGTCCTGTCAGACTCTTTGTGACCCCATGGACTGTAGTCTACCAGGCTCCTCTGTCCATGGGATTTTCCAGGCAAGAATACTGGAGCGGGTTGCCATTTCCTTCTCCAGGGGATTTTCCTGACCCAGGGATTGAACCTGAGTCTCTAGCATTGCAGGCAGACACTTTACTGCCTGAGGCACCAAGGAATCACCTTAAGCTCTTTAACAGCACAGATTTTTGTCTGTTTTATTCATTGCTACTTTCCCACTGCTACAATAGTGTACACAGTTGATATACTATTTGATAAGTAAATAATTCTGATATAATAGTTTAGGTAGCAGTTGAAACCTCAGAGAAAATGGGTTTTCCAAGAAAGCCAAGTTACTAGTAAATAACAGTGTGTTGTTGTTGTGTGTTATTCAATATCGTGTCTGACTCTTTGCTAACCCATGGACTGTAGCCTCTGTCCATGGGATTCTCCAGGCAAGAATACTGGAGTGGGTTGCCATTTCCTTATTGACTGAGTACACACTCCATGACAGGTATTGTTCTGAGGAATTTTCTGTTTTAAACTCATTTAATGGCAGAAAGTGAAGAGGAACTAAAAAGCTTATTGATGGAAGTGAAAGAGGAGAGTGAAAAAGTTGGCTTAAAGCTCAACACTCAGAAAACGAAGATCATGGCATCTGGTCCCATCACTTCATGGGAAATAGACGGGGAAACAGTGGAAACAGTGTCAGACTTTATTTTTGGGGGCTCCAAAATCACTGCAGATGGTGACTGCAGCCATGAAATTAAAAGATGCTTACTCCTTAGAAGGAAAGTTACGACCAACCTAGATAGCTAGAGAAAGCAATGGCACCCCACTCCAGTACTCTTGTCTAGAAAATCCCATGGACGGAGGAGCCTGCTAGACTGCAGTCCATGGGGTTGCTAAGAGTCAGGCATGACTGACTGACTTCACTTCCACTTTTCACTTTCATGCATTGGAGAAGGAAATGGTAACCCACTCTAGTATTCTTGCCTGGAGAATCCCAGGGATAGAGGAGCCTAGTGGGCTGCCGTCTATGGGGTCGCACAGTTGGACACGACTGAAGTGACTTAGCAGCAGCAGATAGAATATTAAAAAGCAGAGACATTACTTTGCCAACAAAGGTCCATCTAGTTAAGGCTATGGATTTTCCAGTAGTCATGTATGGATGTGAGAGTTGGACTGTGAAGGAAGCTGAGCACCGAAGAATTGATGCTTTTGAACGGTGGTGTTGCAGAAGACTCTTGAGAGTTTCTTGGACTGCAAGGAGATCCAACCAGTCCATTCTAAAGGAGATCAGCCCTGTGTGTTCTTTGAAGGAATGATGCTAAAGCTCAAACTCCAGTACTTTGGCCATCTCATGCGAACAATTGACTCATTGGAAAAGACTCTGATGCTGGGAGGGATTGGGGGCAGGAGGAGGAGGGGACGACAAAGGATGAGATGCCTGGATGGCATCACAGACTCGATGGATGTTGAGTTTGAGTGAACTCCGGGAGTTGGTGATGGACAGGGAGGCCTGGCATGCTGCAATTCATGGGGTTGAAAAGAGTTGGACACGACTGAGCAACTGAACTGAACTGAACTGAACTGAAAGCTCACAACATTCGTGAGGCAGGAACACTTATCCCCATTTTAAAATAAGGATGCTCAGACACGGAGGGTGGTAACATGCCCAGCCCATGATGAGTAGGTAGTAAAGCCAGGTTATGAATCTGTTCTGCTTAATCATCACTCTCTAACTCTTGTTATAGACAATAAATATTTTATAAATGAATATAATGAAAAAAATGTTAAGAATCTGAGAATAAAGGTGACAGGAAGCTGCTAGAAAAGTAAGAGTACAATTTAACATAGATGCAACAAGAGCTGCCCTGTCCACAGACTAGAGGACAGCAGACTCCTGGCCCAGTCCATGGTGCCCTGTTTACAATACATGACCTTTCCTCTACCAGCTCCATTGCCTGCTGCCTCTGCTGACAGGACCAAGAGTGCTGTTATTACCTGAACCCATGAACACCAAAATCAGGCTGGATCAGATTCCCTGTCTAAAGAATGTGGAACTGGAACACAGAGCAAATGAGTTAGTCAAATGATAACAGGAGCTTGAACTGAAAAACTCTGTAGAGTCAGAATTAAGCAAAATAAAGCCTCCTGGAGGGTGAGAGAAGTCATGAGCAGACAGAGAAAGCCAGTGTGCAGAGAGAAGCAAAGAAAGGCACTTACAGGGATGTAGAGGCAAGAGACCAGGCGAGAGGCAGGGAGGAGCCAGAGCTCCAAAGCTCCAGGTCAAGTCCCCCTATATCCCACCGTAGTTTGTTTCCTTCCTTCCTATTATGGATTCATGTTACATACCAAAAAACCCATCCTAAACACTGAGTGTCACTGAGATGAATGGAAGAGTTGAAAGAAAGGAATGACCAACATCAAATGGGCTAAATGGTCAAAATGAAGGGACATAGGGAGAAAGACCAATGATAATGTCACTAGTGACTATAGGAAGAGCACTGTAAATAAAATTTTAAGAGACTGAAATCAGATTATTAGGATGAAGAAAAGGAACAATTAAAGAAACCCAGACATTGGATATAACTGCTTGTTTGGGAGGTTTGACAGGAAAAACACAGAACAAATAAGGATGGTCATGTCAAAAGAATGAAAAGTCAAGTGGAAATGTTGGCAGGATTAGGAAGAGCTGTGCATAACTCTAAGTGGAGAAAGGCCTGTGAGTAGAAACAGAGTCTCTAATGGTACAGAAAAACAATGGGATAACTCCAGAATTAGTGGAAAGAATGGGTATGGACACAGGGAGAAGAGATCCCTTTATCTTACTTTCAAGCGAAAAAAACCTCAATTCATTTATTCAACAAATATGTTTTCCTTTCATCCATTTATTAAAAAGGGATTTTCTCTGATCTGTAGAATCCAACTAACTCCAGTAAAAATCCAAGTAGGATTTTTTAATAGACAGTGACAAACAGAATTATGAGATTTATGGGCAAAGACAGTGGAATAGCCCAAATAATTCTGGAAAAGAATAAAGTTGGAGGACTAATTCTACTTGATTTCAAGACTCACTGAAAGCTACAATAATCAAGATATGTAGTACTGGTGGAAAATCTGAGAGAGATAGAAGAGGACATTCTAGAAATAGATCCACACAAATATGGTCAATTGATTTTTGATGAAGGCACAAAGATAATTCAGTGGAGATTGGCTAGTCTTTTCAACAATGATGCTAGAACAATTCCACACACAAAACAAAAACACAAACCAAAAGCGTCCTCAATTTATATCTCACATATCATATAAAAATGAACTCAAAATCTTTGTGACCATGGGTTATGCAGAGGTTTATGTGTAGAAATGCAGAAACAACACTAAAAACATTCTTTTAAAAAATTGATAATTGTAATCTGTCAACATTTAAAACTTCTGCTCTAAGAATACACTATTAAAATAATGCAAACTACAGGCTGGGAAAAGTATTTGAGAATTTCATATCTATCTGATGATTTATCTTCAGAATATGAAAACCTCTTAGAACTCAGTAATAAAATGCATTAAGCTAGGTGAAAGAAGCCAGACTAACAAGGCTATATAATATTCTATTCATAGGATATTCTATAAAAGGTAAAATTAGATTAAAAGAAACAGGAAACAGAGCAGAGCACAAGAGAATGTTTTGAAATGATGGAACAGATCTATACCTTGATTGTGGTGGTGGTTACATGCCTATGTACATATGTCTAAACTCAAGATAGCAAAAAGAGCGAATTTTACTGCAGGTAACTTAAAAAAAAATCTATGGCATGCCTATAGGATGCCAGCTATTTTGTTGAGTACAGAGATAAGAATGAGTAAGTCAACTTTATCACTTTCCATGTGCCATTTAAAACCTCAACGAGGTAAAGAGGAGAGCATACATAATAAAAATGACTATATTTTATGATTTTAATAATTATGAGATAAGGTTAGCAGTGAAAAAAAGAGAATGATGAAAGTGTAAGTAGCCACTTGCAGAGTAATACTGTCCAAGATAAAGAGATTAAGAAGACTGCACAGAATTGGCCAAGAGCCTAGTTAAGGAGAAATGAGTTTCTCTGCAGCAAGGTTTGCAAAGATCTGTTTCCTTCAGGAGCAACTGGAGTTGTACAGAAGCAGCCTAGTTTGGAGTCAGTGTTAGAAACTATTCAGATTAATGTCCTTATTCCCATTTCATGATGCTGTCCTAGAGTTATTTGTCCTACAGAGCTACTTACTGAAATATAGCATACGAGAAGACCATTTAAGGGCTTGATCATGAAAACTAACCTTTTGGTCAAAAGGGAAGAACTCACTGTCTTGCTCAGACTCCAGCTGTCTCGGCCGAGTTCTGGGCAGTCTAGAAATAGAGGAGGGTGAGCTGATTTCTTTGCTGGTACTTTTTTCCAAATTACTGAAACTAACTTTATTTCCATTTTTGGAGGAAAGTGGTGATGTATATTCTCCAGGAGTTTTGACAAGTCGCACATTTACTGATTTCCCTTTTATTTCTATACCATTCATTTCCTTCACAGCCATCTTTGCATCAATGTTTTTTTTAAAAGCAAGAGATGCATATCTAAAACATAAAAGCAGAAAACCAAAAGGTTCTTGTTAATGACTTTAAATGGCCTTAAATCATTGTGTAACTATTGGCTAGCATGTATCTTTCAGAAGAATAACTGCTCTTAAAAACAAAAGTCACTACACTTACCTTGGGATCAGGAAGAATACTTAAGACAACTAAAAAAAAACAACTCAAAGATGGGAAATAAAAGACAGCATTTCTTCTGAATTATCTATTAATTTTATATAAAAATTTAATGTAAAACATTTGCAAAGCTAATACATGACAGAGTTATTACACAGATTAGTGTTCTCAGGACAATTAGCTATCCACATTAAAAAATTAAAATTAATCCCTATATACATAAATGTATCTGAAAGATACATTGAATACATTGAAGGCTTAAATGTGAAAGGAAAAATTTCAAAACATTTAGCAGAAAATAGAAGAGAATGTCCTATGGTCTTGTACTGAAAAAATATGTAGTCCAAAAAGAATTGGAAAATCTAACCAGAATTTTAACTTTTTAAGTGAGAAGGCTGGGCAAGAGCCCTCCTTGAAAGAGCCAGCTCTAGACAGTGTAAACGGAAGAATATATCAACTCTGAAGGGCAGATGTCTTCAAAAGATGGGACCATGATAAATCTTTGTAACCTCCTTATATTTTTGTATTTAATTATATTTCCTAAATTTCCACATAGAATGTATAATACTTCAAGGAATAAAAATACATAGTTTCTCTTTTTCAAAGGATTCAATAAGACACTAAAAGAATCTTTCACATCAAGTATAACAGTAATAATACTCCTAGGAACACAACACCACTTTTAATATACTGAAATATATTAACATATTAATGGGTCAAAAAAAGCATATGATCTTTAAGTCTATACATTTAAGACAAAATGAAACACTTTTAATAAATTTCAACCCAACTACAAATGGGATCCTTTTAAAACGTATTTTAATTTTTCATATCTGAAATAAAAAGCTATACTTTTTTGTGATAAAACAGTAAAGGCATTTCCATTAAGCTATCACCATTCTTATTTGATACTTTTGAATGCTCTGATGATACCACAAAAAAGGAAGTAGCAACATATGTATTAGAAATGACTATCTGTAGATAATATAGCCATATACCTAAAAAATAAAGTATCAACTGAAAAGTAATTAAAATAAAAAAATAACAAAACTGAATATAATTTTCTGAGTGCCCATTACATGCCAGGCTTTATTTCTAAAGGCTTACTTATTTACCTCATAACAGTTTCACAGCAATGCTATGTAGGTATCATCATTATCCTCACTTTATCAATGAAGAGTCTGAGATACAGAAAGGTTAAGTAACTTGACCAAACTTATTCATCAAGTTGCTGATGGAGCTGGGAAGTAAATCCAAGCCATCTAACTGAGGAGCTTGCTCTCTGAACTAATGTACTCTATTGCCCCCATGAAATGGTATGAAACAAGGTAACTGCAGAAAACTCAGAAATTCTCCTATATCTCATTAGTAACATGTTAAAAAGTATAATGAAAGAAAGACTTGATTAAGAACAGCACAATTAATGACTGCAGCTATCTGTCAACGTGTATTCCTCTTCTGGGCTAAGAAAGTGTTAGCATTAATCGCTTGGTTGTGTCCGACTCTTTGCGACCCCATGGACTGTAGCCTACCAGGCTCCTCTGTCCATGGAATTCTCCAAGCAAGAATACTGGAGTGGGTTGACATTTCCTTTTCTGGGCTGCAAAACTCCTGGCTTAATCACCAAAGTGGTTGACATTTAGTACGGAGCAGGCCCCTAATTAGACCTACACACAGCAGATATCCAGCAAAGGTACATTTGTTGAATTTGGGAAACATACCTGTAATTAGGAGAAGAATCATAAATTGAAATGTCAGAAATTTCATATTTCTGGAAATAAGACCTTAAATCAGCCTAAAAGAAGATAAAGAAAAGCAGAACAATAAAAATATGAACATTGATAGATATGAAAGTGAAGCTCAAAAAATAAACCCTGGCATACCTCAGACACTGAAGGGCAGAGGCCACCAACGTGCATCAAGTAACCTTTATCTCTTCGTAAGGGCTCCACATTCTTTATTTCTGCTTGTAGATAAACACGATATACAGCAGAACATAATCATTATTGTATCAATATTTTAAAGAGAGAATGTAAAAATTGTTAAAGGTTTCATTTTTTATTACCACAAAGATTATTATAAAGCTATTAGCAAGTATCAGTACTAGGCTAAAGAGTAACAGCCTGAAGCACAGTTTCAAAATTTCTGGGATTTAATCATACCATGTTAAAAATAAAGAGGTTGGATTGGTTGATATTTAGTCCCTTATGGCTCAAAAATGGATCAATAACATCTAATTAATTACATCAACCACTAAAGAAAGTATCCTCCATTTATCTCTGGTTCAGAGAGTGCTATCTAGGATGCTGGATGCACCCAGGATGCTCTGTGTGCATGTTGGTGAGGGCTCTCTTTACATACACTCCTTTGCTAGGAAAACATACCAAGGAAACCTTTAAATCAGGCAAAAATATCAACAGCAGGTATACTGCTTGTGGAAATGGTAACTGCATATAAGAAAAAAGGTGGACACATGACTCAGTATTATTTTAAAGACCATAAATATCAGAATTATAGATTTTTTCTCATTTGATGAAAAAATTCAAAATTATTAAGACGACATTTTCATGATCTCTGTTTTGAAGCAAACCTGATCTGAAATAAAAAAGAATTTAGTGAACTGAGATTCTTTCAAGTTATCACCAAAATCTAAACCTGGCACACAGAAGGCGAACAATAAATATCTGAGGAATAAATTCTTAGAGTGGTTCTATTTACTTTTTATTATGAAATAGGGTATTTGTAAGTTTTATTTTTTTCATTACGTATTACGAGTAGCATAACGCTTCTTGAGTGCTCTCCATATTTGTGCAATGTGCTAACACTGGGTGTCCGTCATCTCTTGCAATGTGCATAGCCACCCTGTTAAGCTGCAACCATTGCCATGTCCACTTTCCAGGTAAGGACACTGAGGTCTGGAGTTTACGCCACCAATCCAATAAGCTGTGGTGCTGAAATTTAGGCAGAGTCCTTCATCTCTAGGCAATTAATACCTAACCTTCTTCATTAAGTTACTTTATTTAACTTGTTATAATTCCTTTGGTTTATAATATACAGAAAGAAAATGTATAATGTTTATAATGTATAGAGAGAATGAATTAACTTATCTTTATAATTTTACATTGGGGTGTAGAGGGAGCAAGGAGCTACAATATTAGTAGAAAAGGCAGTAAATAAGAATCAGGAGACATACATTGCACCCATCACCTCACCTTCATAAGTTTAGCATATCTACTAAATACCCCATGGGTAGAATGCTATACCTGGCACTGGGTGTAGGCAGTGAACAAAACCTCACTGAGTTGATATTTTGAGTGTGGGAAGGCAGTTAAAATATCAAGTAAGCAAACTACACAGCATTTGATAAGTGATACAGAGAAAAATAATGCAAAGAAAGAAAAAAGTAGTTACAATAAAACTAGACAATATGATGCCATTTATTTTAAACTATATATGTATATTAAATATAAGTATAAAGAAACACATTGAAGAATGGTAATGAATATTAGTAGTTATGCAGGTTAGAGACACTTCAGATAATTTTAACTTTTATATTTTGCTTAAAAATCTTAAACATTATATATCAAGCAGGGAAAAAATAAAAGTATCCTATTATGTTGAATAAAACAAAAATCCATAGAAATATATAAAAGAAATAGGAGAAAATAGCATATCATTAGAAATGACAGAGGGGCAGTAATCTCAGACCGCCCCGCCGCCCACCCAAATAATACAGAAGGTAAGCACTATTTTATGAATGAGCTAGGTTAATGTTTCTTAGTAAACTTTTAAGAACCAACCGAGGGTAAACTTCGGGTCCCCTTTGTCTTGTTCTATCTGATTTTCTTCTATTCTTGAGAAGTCTGCTCCAGTCAGGTTCTCTTTAGCATCAAACCAGTCTTCACTTACTTCTCTGTAATTTTTGCAGTCTGAGAAATTGAACAGAATTAGCAATGAGTTATGTACAACGTTTAACATTGAGATGGTAGCTGTGTGATCTGCCTCCGTTTTAATTAACACAGATTCCTAGCTTATTAAAGGTCTTATTTCCTGATAAAAAGATCATTCATTTCTGTTTGGCTGTCCTGGGCCCCTGTCGCTGCATGCGGGCTTTTCCAGCTGCAGTGGGCAGGGCTCCTCTTCGCTGCGGTGAGCAAGCTCCTCATTGTGGTGGCTTCTCCTGCCGTGGGGCACGGGCTCTAGAGCTTGGATCTCGGTGGCTGAGGCACACAGGTTCAGCTGCTCTGTGGCATGTGGGATCCTCCCAGACCAGGGAGCAAACCTCTGTACTCTGCAGTGGCAGGCAGATTTTTAACCACTGGACAACCAGAAAATTTCCGTATTTTTCTGAATTATCCTTTACTGAAGAAGAAACATCTTTATAGATAGAATAGCAGTAAACATCTGTAAAAAGGGGTTAAGCAGTGCTACAGGTCTTTATTTCATTAAAAATTGAATTAATGATCTTCCTGGAATGATCATAATCTTTTCATAGAGAAAACTAAAGAAAAAAAAAGAAAAACCACACAGTTTACAGAGATATAAACTGGAGAGAAGAAAGAATTTTTTGAATTGGAAAACATGAACCAGAAGAAAAAATGTGTATTATTATTTGGCATTATCAGCTATATTAAGTAACCTTAAAGGTTATCAAGTAGATGTAATAAGAACATACCTAACACTCATAATCAGAATTGTGTCATACAGTTAATTAAAAAGTTTAACTTAACAGATGGGCAGAAGGGATATTTTAAATTTTGTCATTTACTTTCTGGCAATAACACAAGACAAATATTTTTATACTAACCTTTATCATCAAGTTTTAGTTGACTCAAGTCTACATCTATATCACCATTTTTTAAACCACCCTCTCCGGGTGATTTATCTTGTTTAGGATGACCATTGTCAAGTAACAGAGATGTCTAAGGATTAATAACAAGAACAAAAATAATAAATAAGGACTAACAGTTATTATGCACTCTTACTACGTGGCAGGTACGCTTTACTGGCATTATTTATCCCTCACAATAGCAAAGGCTATGAGACAAAATCATTACCAACCCAGTTTACAGATGAGCAAACTGAACCTAAGTACTCTGTTTATTTAGTGTTGTGTCTGTCACACATGAGAATTATGATTTGAAACTAGCTACACAGTGACTGTATGTGAGGTGGCAGTGGTTTAGTCACTATGTTGTGCTCGACTCTTGCAATCCCATGAACTGCAGCCTGCCAGACTCGTCTGTCCATGGGATTTTCCAGGCAAGAATACTGGAATGAGTTGCCATTTCCTTCTCCGGGGGATCTTCCTGACCCAGGGATGGAACCCAGGCCTCCTGCATTGCGGGTGGTCTCTTGCACTGCAAGCGGATCCTTTACTGACTGGGCCACCAGGGAAGCCCCTGTATGTGAACACCATCATTATTTAGCAAAGTGTGACACCCACACACTAGAAGTACCTGAGAAGATTTTTGGAGGTATACATGTAAGTATTTTTCACATTAACATTTAAGTTATATGTTTAATGTATGCTTATTTATACCTTTTATTTATGGGGAGTCTAATATTTCTTTCCCACACATAAGTTACTCTTCACATATACTTTTTTTTAAGAAAAGGAGAATCATTTAAAAAAATACAAAGCAAACAACATTATAGGTAGTACAAGACTAAGAAAAATTATGAAGAGGTACATAAGTAGCTGAAATTTAGAAACACTGCATACTTTCATGTGTAACTTAATGAGACAGGTATTAAAAAGTAATCCTAACTTAAAGAAGATATTGTTTCAGAATCAAAATTAAGGTTATAAATATGTTATATCTGCATCTTGTACTTTTAAAGATTGTTCTGCCCAAATAATCAGGTTACACCATTGCTACTTTTATAATGATGAAAAACAAAACCCCTCCAGAACATCATATATCATTAAATGGACAAGTTGTTTAAGCAAACTATGTAAGTTATAAAAATCTGATTTTAGACCTGTTAATTCTTTGTGGATAATTGAGACTTTCTTTTTTTAAAGAACAGAATGATGGAACAACTAATTTGCTAATTTATTTTTAATCATTTGTCTTAACAGAAAGGAATATAAACCAATCAAGTATTTATTTCACTTCTGGCTTTGGGATGCATCTTACCGTTTATAACTACCCAAATAATAATATAACCACAGGGTTAAGACCAAAGTCAGAAAGCAGAAACAAACTTCAGTTTTCTTACTCTGTTGATAGTGAATATAACTCATGTTTCTCTATCACTTCAGTTTTTAAAGTACTCTTACACAGATTGTCATCTGACAAACATCAATTAAGAAAACCTATGAAAGGCATTTAAAAACTATTTTCATCATTTTAGCAAGGAAGCAATGAAACTTTGCTTCATCTAAAATGAACTGGATATTATACTACCTCATGAGATAAAGGCATAGCATATTAGTTTTCACTACACTGGATTAACATGATGGGGACCATAAACTATGATCTGCCAGAGACAGTCAAGTTTTATATTAATTGTCATGGTGAATTATTAAATCACTACCTTTCATCCTCATGGAGAAGGAAATGGCACCCCACTCCAGTACTCTTGCCTGGAGAATCTCATGGATGGAGCCTGGTAGGCTACAGTCCACGGGGTTGCAAAGAGTCGGACATGACTGAGCGACTTCACTTTCATCCTCAAAGTCTTCTGATTTGATGACAATCTGTGTGGTCATCTTACTCAACATATGCTGCTGCTAAGTCGCTTCAGTTGTGTCCGACTCTGTGCGACCCTATAGACGGCAGCCCACCAGGCTCCACCGTCCCTGGGATTCTCCAGGCAAGAATACTAGAGTGGGTTGCCATTTCCTTCTCCAATGCATGAAAGTAAAGAGTGAAAGTAAAGTCACTCAGTCATGCCCGACTCTTAGCGACCCCATGGACTGCAGTCTACCAGGCTCCTCCTCCATGGGATTTTCCAGGCAGGAGTACTGGAGTGGGGTGCCATTGCCTTTTCCGCAACATGTGCTACAGACATCCATTTGGTCAGGACACTATGTTCCTTCTAATCAGCCACAGTCCTCAAATGGTAGTATGATTCTTTACTATCTGAGCCACCAGGGAAGTCCCAAAGCAAGCCAGCTGAGTGAAAAGAAGGATGTGAGAGCTCCTAAAATGTTGTGCAAGCCATAAAATTAAAGACTTATACTTGATGAACTGCTTAAAAAAAAATCTCACTTGAGAGAGTGTCTTCTTTAGGCTGGAAGAACCATCATCATGTGTACTTTGATGATCTAGTTCAGAATCTGCTCCTGAAAAGCTAAACAGGTTAACATTTCATTAAAGCATTTATCAATATTCTGAATACAGAATAAAACAAGACAAAGTTAACTGAATTAACCAATGTTTAAAATTTAATAAATTTCAAACTAGATGAATACATAACTTACATATGTGACTCTTCTTTCATTAGCTGCAAAGAGAAAGAAGGGAAGAAAAAGCTTTTAAAGTGTTTCCTGTCCAAATGAAGTAAAAATTTCATTTGTAAAACATAAATACATACCCTGGAAACAAAAGTAGAGAAGGCAGATAATAATCTTGATTCTATTGACAAGGGAGGCAGTTCTTCTAGTGGTATACCCTTGTTTATCTTTTCTTTCAAATTCATGTATCTAACTTTTAAGTCTCCTAAAACCGACAGTAGTGCTGATCCTAAATCCTTCTTAGTAGAATTACTTGATAAATTCCTGTTCAAAAGTTAAGTTCACAAAAACTAAATTATTTAGGCCCAAGCCACCCATTTAAAACTAATATCAAATTATACATCTATATACATTTACTTCTAATAGATCTCTAAAATTTTTTTTTAATGTTTAGTAACAGAAAATGAATTACAGAAGATATGCTTTTCTTGGGGCAGTAAAAGCAAACCTCAGTGTACAAATAAGCCAGAAAGACTGTGGTAGAATGTCATAAAAAACACTCCACCTGACTTCATCCATATTTGGACTTTATCAACACTCAATCTGTCTTTTTACTGGATCCATTATCCCAACATGCACTGTTGCCTGTCCATGATATTAAAATATACTACATTCTAATTACCCTTAGGCTAGTTAAAAACCCAGTTACAATCTACCCTCTTTTTGCCCTTCAAAAATGAAAACTAAAGAAATTTTCTAGAGTAAATTTATAATGATAGGTTTCTAGGAAGATACAGATTTAAAATTAACAATCACCTATAACTATAAATGAAGTATAATCTTTAAAAACTGTGAATCACTATGATATATCCCTGAAACATATATTATAAATCACCTATACTTCAATTTAAAGAACAGGTAATAAACAAGAAAGCCCTGACAGTCACCTGTTTAGCCCTTCTCTGTCTTCCATCACAAGTCTGTAAATGTCACTGCAATGGCGGCGGCACAACTGATAGTGAACGTTTAAGAGATGCGACTCGGCTTGGATGGCTCTCTGCATTATCTGCTGACAGCACTTCGATGGCAAATTCTTCTCTACCTCTTTAGGAAGCTGAGATTCCCTTTGAAATAAAAAACTGGATTAGGTAAGATTCCAAATATTTTTCTGTGTTAATGACAAAGAAAGCCTCCAGAAACAGGTTTTAAATTTCTAACATTTCTCTGTTAAGTTTAAATCAATTTCCACTAAAGAAATTGATTTAAAACAAGGATGTCAAGAGTCAAAGCTACATATATTCTTCTTAGAAGTTGAGAGTAAATAATTCTCAAATTCATACTTCTTTTTTTAACCAAGAAAAAAATTCTAAAATAAAGTACTAACATATATCCAGAATCAACAGATTTTCAACTTACATCAAGCAATGGTTTTTAAAAGTTATAAATATTCTGGAGGAAATGGTTTTTACATATTACCATTTAAACAGAAAATATAATTTACACTTTAAAAATAATAATGCTTGTGTTATTATAAGTAAATATTTTGCTGTTATCATGTCAAAAAGCTAAAAAATCACTACTTCTTTTGAATGTTAATAGCTCTTCCCTTCCTACTAGCTGCCACTTCTAACTATTCTCAAATACTTCTGTCTCTTGAAACCAACTATTTAACTGTATAGGACTGGACACCAGATTAAACTCACTAGGAGAATAAGGATAAATGAAGGAAAAAGTAAATGGCCTCAGAACATGAAAAAACTATGACTTCTGAGACCTCCCATTTTCTCTCCTCTTCCCCACCATCTAGTTCTCCATGAATGCAAAGTAAATTATACACTGAATTAAAATCAAGACTAAAATACTCCAGTACAAGTATTTATTTATCCAATATATGATTTTTTATCCAAATGTTCTATTTTGTTTTGGTCTACAGGGGATCCAATGAAAGAAAACAAAGTAATTAAATCAGTGTGAGTCTGGGTTGGATAAACAAAGATGACATTAGCTTTCTGAAGGAATTAGTCAGACTTAAATTTCAGTAAGTGAAAAGCTTTAATGTTCTATATTATTCTAATATTTATGTGTTTCAAGACAAATGGCTGAAGCGGATGATCTCTTCGGATCCTTCTCAGCTATCATTCTACATGGTTAA
The DNA here is from genome assembly GCA_006408615.1 of Connochaetes taurinus. Taxonomy (NCBI): domain Eukaryota; kingdom Metazoa; phylum Chordata; class Mammalia; order Artiodactyla; family Bovidae; genus Connochaetes; species Connochaetes taurinus. Next base: position 24,328 of record SJXO01003704.1, read on the forward strand.
GTACCCTTCTGGCTTTCCAGGTGGCACAGTGGTAAAGAATCTGCCTGCCAATGAAAGAGTCACAGGTTCGGTTCTTGGGTCGGGAAGATCCCCTAGAGTAGGAAATGGCAACCTGCTCCAGTATTCTTGCCTGGAAAATTCCATGGACAGAGGATTTCGGTAGGCTACAGTCCATGGGGTCACAGAGTCAAATACAACTGAGTGACTGAGCATGAAAGTACCCTACACAAAAAGCAAATTACTACTTTATTTCCTCCTGTGTTTCTTGGGCCACCTGATGTGAAGAACTGACTCATTGGAAAAGACCGATGCTGGGAAAGATTGAAGGCAGGAGAAGGGGACGACAGAGGATGAGATGGTTGGATGCATCACCAACTTGATGGATATTAGTCTGAACAAGCTCCAGAAGTTGGTGATGGGCAGGGAAGCCTGGCATGCTGCAGTTCATGGGGTTGCGAAGAGTTGGACACGACTGAGTGGATGACCTAAACTGATGTATCTGCAAGCATATATCCGTTGGAAGGACTGACCCTGAAGCTCCAATACTTTGGCCACCTGACGCAAAGAGGTGACTCATTGGAAAAGACCCTGATGCCAATAAAGAATGAGGGTAAGAGAAGGGGGCAACAAAGGATGAGATGGTTGGATGGCATCACTGACACAATGGACATGAGTTTGAGCAAACTCTGGGAGATAAGTGAAGGAAGAAAGCCTGGCATGCTGCAGTTCATGGGGTTGCAAAGAGTCAGACACAATTCAGTGACTGAACAACAACAATCTGGAAGTATATACATCTGACTTACCTTTCAGAATGTTTCTTTAAGTCTGTGAACTCAAATGTTTTTAACTCCAGGGAATCCTGAAAACATTATTTAAAATAAAATTAGACATATATGACAAACAATACACGTTGTATCTGTTAAGATGTAAAATCCAAACTCTAACTGATTTTTGTGGTAATAACTGCCCCCAGAGAAGAACAGAGTTGGTAACAATCTAGTCACCTTTTCCCTTCATCCAGCATTTTCTCACCAAAGCCTCAGAAATCCCTGATATAAATCAATAAACCAAAACGTTTACATTAGCAAACAGTAACTTTATAAAGTCTATATATACATTTTTATTATTAATCATATTGGTTTTACCTTATTTAGGACATTTCCATTAGATTTTAAATTGTCAACAGAGAGAGATTTCCCTGCGGGCCCTTTTGTCATAGCCATCTGTGGAGCTTCAGTATCTTGAATGTATGACCAATCTGTGTTACAAGCCACACTTCTTTGTTTCTCACTTTGCCATTCACTAGGCCGTTTTTTATTCATCATTGTTATCTCTGTGTTGCTTGATGTGGATACTACAGAGGACCTTGCACTTGTCACCTTGCTTGCTGTGAAACAAGCCCTAAAATCAGTGCTAACATCCACCATCTGATCAATTGTGACTGTACAACTTGCTGCATCTGTCACTGATTTGGGACACGGTCCGTCCATATTGTGAAAGTGTGCTTTACTGATGGTATTGCCATTAGCAACTTTTAGGGAGCCACTTTCTTCTACTGCCTGATTATCTCTGATTGCAGACCTTGGTAGAGTAATAGAAACATCCAAGGCTTGGTTAGGGGTGCTTTGTAGGCTTTCATAATGTGAATACCCACAGGCAGAAATTACTGAATCATCAAAAACAGAGGAAGTCTGACAATCTTTACAAGGCTGGAGTAATGTCTCTAAATCTTTGTCCTGAGGCAATGTGCCTGGATTGTCAAAGTGCTGTAACATTTTGTCCTCAACAATTACATTTCCAATAGAATCTTTACTTTCAGTTAATTGAGGGTTCATTTTGCGAGTATAAATTTTAGTTTTTAATGCTTTTTGAGGGTTTAGGAAACCCTTAGATTGAGATTCCTTGTGTTCAAGATGACTACTCCTGAGTACAATTTCATCCAATACTGTGTGAAGCATTAAACCAGTCCCTTGTTCCTTACGCTTTCCATATTTAGGTTCATGAAATGTTCTTAACATAACAGAATTCTGAAATTTGGAGACATGAGGTGAATCTTCTCGTCCATAAACATCAACTGAATCTAAAGAGATGCTGGAATTACTTTCCAATTTAACATGATTGTCTTCTAGACTGCTAGCACATTTAACTTCACAGCCTGAATTTCTTAATCGCAAAACTTCCAGATTAGGTATGTCTAATGTTTTTGCCTGGTCAAATGATAAATGGTTATTTATACACTCTTGTTCTTCTGCACTGTGATATTCCTGCTGTGAGTCTTCATCTATATCAGGCTTTTGCACATCTTCAGCAGTTTTTTTATAATCATCATATGAAATCTTGTAGATTCTTTCCAAGTCAGTAGTCTTATTACCTTGACGTTCCAAAATATCAAAAACCACCTCTTCTCTTTTCTGCATTTCAGAATCTAACTCTGAATTTAAATGAATAAGACTTTCACTCTTTAGTTTTGACTCTGAATAATGTATAGTGTAGGTTTCATTCAGGAAAGCATAGTCAATACTATCTTCAAATTCACTTGACTGAGAGTGAGCACTCTCTATGTTAGTGTCTGAACTCATAGTAAAAGATGGCTCCAATAAATCTATTTTATCAATATTGCTGATTTCTTTATCATTAGCTCTTTTTTCTAATGCCAAGGAATCATAGTAATCATTAGGAAAAATCAATTTGGCTTCTTTACAACCATTAGGAGATAACAAATTTTCTTTCTTATGTTGAGAAGGCTCATCTGATTAAAAAAAATGATAAAATGTTAGCAACATCACAGAATTTAAACATAAGACCTTAGATATAGTCTGGCCCAAGCTCTTCCCAATGGAGGAATACTTTTTATATTATTCATGACAAATATCCCTAAGTAATTGCTACTATGGACTGAATTATGTTTCCCTCAATTTCATATGTGTTCAAGCCCTAACTTCCTATGTAGAGATGGGACATTGGGAGGTAACTAGGCTAGATGAGGTCATGACCCTCAAAATGGGATAAGTGCACATAAGAGAGAAGAGACAGCAGACAGCTGCTTTCTTTTTCTCTCCACCATGTGAGGACATTGCAAGAAGGTGGTCGTCCACTGATACAAGGCTGGAGAGAGCCCTTATCAGATCTGACCATGCTGACACTCTGATTTGGACTTCCAGCTTCCAGAAGTGTGAAAAAATAAGTACCTGTTGTTAAAGGCACCTCAATGGTATTGTGCTATAAGAGCCCCAGCTGACTAAGCAGAATGACTAAGGTTACTATTTGCTGAAAAATCCACTATTTCCCTTCTGACTTGAAAAAGAATTTTTATCATAAAGTCCTCTTAACTACATGTATTCATAAATACTTAAAGCTTAAACATCTTGCTTTTTATGCCCTTGTTATTTTCTCTTCTACCTTTATGACAGAAAGAGAAATTTTAGATCAATGTAAAGAAAAAAATCTTTCCTTGGGTAGCAGAGGTCAACCTGCCCACTTTCCACTTATTACCCTGAAGGCAACTGTACCTGTCAGTAGTTCCTGAAAGCCTGGCTGGACATAAATCCTCTCTTCTAGCTCACTTCTATTTCTTAAATTTTCCATCTACCTGAGAGATCCTATTTAGGCTGCTCACATTTGCCAGAAATCACCTGAGTGATCTGTCAAGTTAAAAACATGCTGCATCTCACCGTACTGGTAGGAAGGCTTAACATATAGCAACACTGAGGAGGGAACTATTAATATTAAGTCTGCTGCTGCTGCTAAGTCACTTTATACATTTAATTACTTCTCTCCATCCAGAATAAAGCCAACCAAAGGTAAGGCCTCTTACCTTTCTGAATGTTTCTTCCATTATTGTTATAGCCTTTATTAGAAGCTGTTTCAACCACTGCAGTGGCTTGCATCACTCAAGGATGTATATCCTAGAAGAGGTATAAATATTGAACTATGATAATCAGCATATATTTTAAAAACTATTAGAAAAACAAGAATTTGGCAGAGTAGTAATCATAGTCAAAGATTCTAATATCAGAGGGCTAATAAAACAGCAAGACATTTGAATAATTTTTTTAAGATATGAACAGAGAGCTACAATAAAAGAGTATATCATTTAAATATCGTGCATGCAGGCGTGATCAATCAGTCACTCAGTCGTTTCTGACTCTGTGACCCCCATGGACTGTAGCCCGCCAGGCTCCTCTGTCCATTGGATTTCCCAAGCAAGAATACTGGAGTGGGTTGCCATTTCCTTCCCTAGGAGATCTCCCCGACCCAGGGATCAAATGCATGTCTCCTGCAGCTCCTGCAGTGGCAGGTGGATTCTCTACCACTAAGCCAATTTGGAAGCCCATTACTTAAACAGATAAGACATATTCTTTTAGGATTTCCAAGCAACATTTGGAAAATGTATTAGGCTACCAAAAGCAGAAAAGTTTTAGGTCAAGTGAACAAAACTCTAACCTGAATCATACAAATAAGAGTCATGGCTCCTCAATCAATTCCCAGACTTGTGTCAGAGTAGAGACCTAGAACTCCTTAAATGAAGGGGAGGCTGGGTCTTCTTGAGGAAGAACCCCAAATACGCTACTGAAAATACTCTTCCCTAAATGGTCTCTGTAGCTTCTTCTGGGGTAACAGTACACTGAGGAAACGGTTGTTAAACTTTGGGGTTATAGACTTTCTGCAGATTTGATAAATTTTGAGAAAATGCACATATATACACATATAATTAAAGGATTTATGGACGTCTATATTACATGTAAAAGCAGAAAGTTTATAATTCCTGGCTTAAGGGATTTTAATTAAGTCAGTAAAGACTCTACTCTAAGAATGCCAGGTAAATATTTAAAATAAAGAGTAGATGTAAAGAAAGCCAGTTTATCAAAAATAATTAACATTAAATAAGAAAAGTGATTTCTTTTCCTACTTTGCATTCTCAGGAATTGTTCACATTATTAAAAAGTATTGAGAATCCCAAGGAGTATTTATGTGGGTAATATTTATTAACACATCATATTATAGAGTAAAACAAAAACTTTCAAAATTTCAAATACTTAAAATTTATTCATAAACAACCCACTACTTAATATAGTGTGTGCTCAGTTGCTTCAGTGATATCTGACTCTGTGAGACCCTATGGACTGTGGCCCACCTGGCTCCTCTGTCCATGGGATTCTCCAGGCAAGAATACTGGAGTGGGTTGCCATTTCCTTCTCCAGGGGATCTTCCTAACCCAGGGATCAAACCTGTGTTTCCTGCATTGCAGGCAGATTCTTTACAGGCTGAGCCACCACCATGCATTAGGGAAAGGCAAATCAAAACCACAATGAGATAACACTTTACACCTACTAGGATGGCTATTAAAAAAAAAGAGAGAGAGAGAGAGTTAAGTACTGGCAAGGAATGGGGCTTCTCAGATGGCTCAGTGGTAAAGAATCCACCTGCCAATCCAAGGCAGGTTTGATCCCTGGGTCAGGAAGATCCCCTGGAGAAGGAAATGGCAACCCACTCCAGTATTCTTGCCTGGAGAATCCCATGGACAGAGGAGCCTGGCAGGCTACAGTCCATGGGATACAAGAGTGGACAGAACTGAGTAACTGAGCCTGTGCGCGCACATGCACAGGCAAGGAAATGGAGAAACTGAACCCTCTTACATTGCTGGTGAGAATGTAAAATGGTACAGCCATTTTGGAAAACAATCTGGCAGTTCTTAAAAAAAAAAAAAAAAATAACTACATGATCCAGCAATTCCACTCCTAGGCATATACTCCTTTTTATTCTGCTCTCCCAGCTCTCATTTACCAAACTATTCCCTCCTTCCTGTGTTTTCAATCCCAGAACCAAATGAGAAATTGCTCTCCTTTGATACTTCCCTCATCCTATCAGTGACCTACCAGAGCCTTTAGACCTTTAGTCCAGGGACAGTTGCTTCTTAACGTGGATCTGGGTAACAACCTCTACCCGGCCAGAATAATCTTTCCTAAATGCAGATCCGATCAGTTCACCCTCCTACTTAAAGCCAAGCAACAGACTGGCATCATTCCTCGCAGAGTGACTGAAATCTCAGTACCGTCTACGCCCCTCCATGGGCCTGGGCCCTGCATTCACCTGGGCACTTGTGGCTGCGCCAAGCCCTTTCACCTTGGCACCTGTGGGTTTCACACAAACACACACACTTCCTCACACAGGCTGCGCCAAGCGCATTCTTCTGCCGTGCCCCGGCCCCAACCACCTACAATTCTTGCTCAACCTTCCGATCTCACTCCCAGTAACCGTTTCTTAGGGAAAATTTCCTGGCCTTTCACACAGCATCAGGAACTTTTGTCAGTCTGGACAACACCCCCATGCTTTTGCCGTCCAATCCCCGTATTTCGGACACTAGTTAACGTCCAGCGTCCACCTCTCGCTCTGGACAGTGTCTTGCCTGCCGCCGTACCCTGCCCGCCCGCTCTAGAGACTCCGCTCGTGTTTGTCACAACGATCAACACACGAGTGAATTTTCACCTTTTCCCGGAGAAATCAGCGTCCAGCCCCGCCACTCGGCTCTAAAAGAGCTTTGGGAGCGCAAGACCCCGTCTCGGGGCCTGCGAAGTGAGGTTGGGGGACTCACTTGGAACCGAATGCAAAGGTACAAAATTGGGTGATTCTAGAATTCCAAGGCCATCCGACGGCCTCGCAAACCCCGCGGACCACGGCGGCACCCCCGGACCCCAGCCGCTTTCCCTCGGGGCCCGCCGGAGGAGCCCTCGCCTGCCTCCTCACACCGCGCAACCCTGGGCGGGGACGCACCCTTGGCGGGGACCCGCCTCAACTAGGCTTCGCCTCCCCGTCTGTTCAAGCCCCGGCCTCCGCTCTGGCCAGCCGCGGCAGCCCGCCGCGTCCACGCCCGTCGCACCTCAGAACCGCGCTGTTGTCGCCGCCACGCGTAAAGCCTCCCGTCGCGAGCGCCGCTTCAGAGCAAGTGGCGCGCGCTCCGCGTGCAGCCGCGGGGCAGGTCGGGTAACGGCCGGCGGCTCCAGCCCGCCCCCTGCTGGGGCGCTCCCATTGGTCAGCGTGCACAGGGGCGGCGCCGTGATTGGCCGGGCGCGCGGGCAGGAAGGCGGGAACGAGGTCGCCCGCTGTGATAGTGCGCTGGCTGGCGGCGGGCGCCCGCGGAACCTTAACTGCTCTGTAGCCCGCGGCGCGGCTGTGCAAAGCCCCCGCGGGAAAGAGCTGGGCGGCGCCACGCCCTCGCGCATAGGTCCCTCGGCCGTCTCTGGTGTGGGCGCGGTACTGTCGGAGTCGCGCGCCCACAGAATCGGGACAGTCGCGCCTGACCGCCCTCCTCGCGCAGCTGTCCCCACCGACCCGTGTCCTTTCGTGTCTCACTTACCTGTTCTCCCACGGGCGGTCTTTATTAGCAGGAACAGGGTTGGGGTGAGAAAAGGAGGCATTTACTTGGCCTCGGGCTCAAAATTTAGGGGGGGGGGCATCAAAACCCTCAATAATCAAGATAAATGATATTTTAACGCGTCGTTTAAGGAAATCAAACGTAATGAAAAATCCAAATTGGACGAAATAGCCACATCAGTACTCCTAATTTTTCCTTTTGCCTCCAGCTCTAATATGGCTCTTCAAGGGATCGTTATCCTGTCTTTAAAATGAGCGTTTTCCCATCATTTTGTGTGTGTTGATTTTGACTTTTGATTAAATCATTTCATTTTAAAATCGTTTGATGTTGCAATGGCTTCCCGGGTGGCGCTAGCGGTAAAGAATGCCCGCTTATGCAGGAGACGCCAAAGAGGTGGGTTGGGTCCCTGGGTCAGGAAGATCCCCTGGAGGAGGAAATGGCAACCCACTCCAGTATTCTTGCCTGGAAAATTCCATGGACAGAGGAGCTTGGCGGGCTACAGTCCTTGGGGTCGCAAAGAGTCAGACAGGACTGTACGCACCGCCCCCCACCCCCCACATAGATTTCATTCAAATCAGTTTTTTGTTGCTATCTCCAGATATTCCCCCTAGCCTTGGGGCAGCGGGATTCTTGCTCCTAGTAGTTTCAGTGCCTTTCCTGTCAGGCAATTCTTGTATAATCAATTTGGGGCTTCCATAATTTTGATGTGAAGTGTTACATTTTAATGAAATTTGTCAATCCGTTTGTGATTTAATGTAGTGATTTTACCCCATTCCAAGTACAGAATAATGGTATTTGCACCATAGTTTTTACTTGCCTTTTATGATTTGATTAACATTTCCTTTATTTCTTATAACTGAAACACTTAAACTTATTGAAGTTGCATGAATTTAACGCAGAAAAATGTAAAGAAGAGAATAGAAATTCCTTGTAATCCTGCTTCTCACGGAGCCTCCCTTTGATTGTTTTTCCTGCGTGCTACATAGAAAGCTATAATTGGAATCTTTTCCCATGTGGACTTTCCTGTTCTTATGCATATTTATCTCTCTATTCAGAAGCTGCTAACTTTTTTTCTTATTCCACAAACACCTGCTGAGGTCTCACTGTGTATCTGGCAGGCCAAGGAGTACAAAACTTAAGGCAGTTTCTCTGAGGGACCATCAGTCTAGCTGATACCAGAGAAAAGTCACTGGGAGCTGAAATGTGTGGAACAGACGGAGACGCACAAGAGTGGGGCTAATTTGTAGAGCTCCTTCAATGGCATGGAAGCCACACTCTGGGAATTCTCAGGAAATGCAGTGGGAAAATATGGCAGAGAAAAACAGTGTGTGCCCTTGTGAGTTAGATTGGCTGTCCAGGGACCTGTCTGTCATTTCACTTTTGTATCCATAACACCTGGCATAGGCTACTCACCGCCCCAAACTGTCTTTTATCAAAATTATCTAGGTTTGCAGTATGACAGATGACAATTAGAATAATTTTGTGAGCTGCTGCTGCTGCTAAGTCGCTTCAGTCGTGTCCGACTCTGTGCGACCCCATCGATGGCAGCCAGAGACAGAATCCCTGTCCCTGGGATTCTCTAGGCAAGAACACTGGAGTGGGTTGCCATATTTTGTGAGACCACCTCCCAAAAACTCAAAGTGATTTTCATAAAGTGAAAGTGAAAGTGAAGTCGCTCAGTCGTGTCCAACTCTTTGCGACCCGGTGGACTGTAACCTACCAGGCTCCTCCATCCATGGGATTCTCCAAGAAACATGTTAAATCTATAAATTTAGGAGAAAGTTACATCTTTATGATATTTATTCTTACTGTACATCTTTGTAGTTTTTCATGTCTTACATTTCTGAGCAGAATGTATAGATTTCCTTGGGCTTCCCAGGTGGTGCTGTGGCAAAGACTCCTCCTGCCAGTGCAGGAGATACAGGAGACATGAATTCAGTCTCTGGGCTGGAAGATCCCCTGGAGGAGGAAATGGCAACCCACTCCAGGATTCTTGCCTGGAAAATTTCATGGACAGAGGAGCCTAGCAGGCTACAGCCTATGGGGTTGAAAAGAGCTGGACACGACTGAGCACGTACACACACCCACACACACACAGATTTCCTTAATATAGGTCCTTATATTTTTAAGGCTATTACTGTTTTGTTGTGGGGAGAGTTACTTTTCACCATTATGAATGAGATCCCCAATGAAATTATCTAAATCTAGCTAGTCAGTGTAGATATATAGGAAAGCTATTGATTTCTGTGCATGCATAACATATCTTAATATTTTAAAGAACTTAATTTTCTTGGGCTCCCAAATCACTGCAAATGGTGACTGCAGCCATGAAATTAAAAGATGCTTGCTCTTTGAACAAAAAAACTGACAAATGTAGACAGCATATTAAAAAGCAGAGACATTACTTTGGTGACAAAGGTCTGCCTAGTCAAAGCTATGGTTTTTTCAGTAGTTACGTGTGGATGTGAGAGTTGGACCATAAAGAAGGCTGAGCACCAAAGAATTGATGCTTTTGAACTGTGGTGTTGCAGAAGACTCTTGAGAGTCCCTTGGAATGCAAGGAGATCCAACCAGTCAATCCTAAAGGAAATCAGTTGTGAATATTCATTGGAAGGACTGATGCTGAAGCTGAAGTTCCAATACTTTGGCCACCTGATTCAAAGAACTGACTCATTTGAAAAGCCCCTGATGCTGGGAAAAATTGAAGGCAGGAGGAGAAGAGGATGACAGAAGATGAGATGAGATGGTTGGATGGCATCACTGACTCAATGGACATGAATTTGAGCAAACTCCAGGAGATGGTGGACAGGGAAGCCTGCCGTGCTACAGTCCATGGGGTCCCAAAGAGTTGGACATGACTGGGTGACTGAACAACAACTACTCATTAAATTCTATAGTTCTGCAACTGAGGACAAATAATATTTTACCTCTTTTCCAATATATATAATTATTAGTGCTTCATGTTTTACTGTAGTGCCTAAACATTGCTGACTAAGCATCTTTGTTTTCTTCTGTTAAATGAAAATGCCTCTAATTGTGGTTTTACTTTAGAATGTGATGTTAACTGTTTGAAATAGTATTTTTAATGATGCTGAGGAATTATCCTATTCCCCAGTCTAAGAATTTTCTCATTAGAAATCTTCAAAGGATCTAATGAGAGATCAAATGTTTTTTCATAACTGATTTAGTATTAGCTTTTCTAATATTAAAGTGAAAGTCACCCAATCATGTCCAACTCTTTACGACTCCATCAACTATACAGTCCACGGGATTCTCCAGGCCAGAATACTGGAGTGGGTAGCCGTTCCCTTCTCCAAGGAATCTTCCTAACCCAGGGATCAAACCCAGGTTTTCCACATTTCAGGCAGATTCTTTACCAACTGAGTCACCAGGGGAATCTGTGTAATGCTAGAAAAGTATTAGCTTTTCTAACATTAAGCCATCTACAAACTCTGTTTGTTGAATAGTCTTTTACTATGTTTCAGAATCTGACTTTAAAATTTTACTTACAGTTTTCCATCTATACTGATAAATAAGATTGAACTGTAGCAGGTAGTAGGCCATGAAATTGTATTCTCTGTTCTGCCCCCTGTTCTCATAAGCACTGTAATGAGTAGTCAAAAGCATTATGAAGGTTGTGATCAAAGTTTGTAACATAATGAGAATATTATTTTCATTTATGATTAGTAACAGTCTTGTTAATCTCCTTTTAAAAGTGGGGGAAATTATCTATCTTCATAAATTTGGATAACTGGCCTTTAGGCTTCCTAGATGGTGCTAGTGGTAAAGAATCTGCCCACCAGTGAGATGAGAGTTGGTCCCTGGACTGGGAAGATCCCCTGGAGTAGGGAATGGCAACCCACTCCAGTAATCTTGCCTGGAAAATTCCATGTTCAGAGGAGGCTGGCAGCATACAGTCCATGGTGCCACAAAGAGTTGGACACAACAGAGTGACTAAGCATAGGACTCTGAAAGAAAAAAGACTAGCGGAGCAAGAAAATTCTATGAATAAGATGGTGAGGAGTGAGCGGTTTGATGAATTAAGCTATGGTTTTGCTGATGGGCTCATAATGTGGTGGCCACACTTGAAGAACACCTGGAGATGGTCTAGGTTGGTCCCCTCAAGCAGAAATGAGCCTCAGACACCCAAATTTGCAACTTCAAAGGCCTTATGTATATGTAAAGATAAAAGCATGGAATCTTGCTCTGTGGACTGTGCAGGGTCAAGATATTGAAGAACATCATGGAAAGGGATGCTGGGCTGCATCTGGAGGCAGGCTTGGAGGAGAGGGCTCAGGCAAGGAATCCGTACGCTTGTGCCTGGTCTTGTAGCTACAGCAGTACTTTCGAAATTGTGCTCCACAGAGTCCTTGTCCCAGAAGGTTCTGAAAAAAGCAGGGTTCCATGATCAAACAGTTTGGGAAACTGCACCTTGTCCTTTCTCTTTTAAGAACTCCCAATGACATTCACAAGTAAATGCTCCTTGACAAGCAAACTCTTTGACTGTTATCACTGTTACTGAGGAATATTTATTTATAGAATTCTCTGCATTTGGAGCCCTTGCTAACATTCCCAGGAATGAGTGGTTATGGCTCGGGAAACATGACTTAAAGGAATAGTTGTAGTCGGAATAATGAAGAAGCAACATGTGCTACCATTTGTTGAATGCTGTGCAGCAGACACTTCTGAGCATCGGACCCCTGGTGCTGAACTAGCCTTGATCTCACGGCGGAGCAGAATGGTTACGGGGAGGGGCTGGAGTCTACTTCTAATCCAGGGCCCTCCATTTCCTCGTTGTGTCCCTTTAAGGAAGGTGCTTGATTTTTCTGTGCCTTGGTGCCCTTATTTACAAAATGGAGGTAGCAAGAGAACCCACCTCAGTGGATGACTGCAAAGACTAAATATGATTCTAGATGTGGTGGAGGTGGTGACATAACCAGACTTTTAAAAAATTTTAGCCTAATAGATTGGAAGTGTGAGGAAGACTGGAGCAGGGACCCGGGAAAGGGTAGGCTGCCAGTGACAATGGCTTGGCCTAGAGGAATAGCTTGGTCCAGACGGGAGAAGGATGGACTTGTGACAACCTTTATAAGCAGAATTGATAGAGCTGTGTGTCTGAGATGAGCATGGAGATGGGTGAGGAAGAAGGAGGATCAAAAATAACACTTGGGTTTCTGACTAGAGTAGTGGCCTGGATAATGGTGCCGTTGCAGTGATTAGAATCTGGGGAAGAGAAGCATGTGGGTGGGACTGGGAGTGGAGGGGGACAAGGAGTTCAGTTTATATCAGAAGACTTGGCTTTGCAGGGTGAACTAGATTTTGTACTTCTGAGGTGAGGTGAAGTCGCTCAGTCGTGTCCGACTCTTTGCGACCCCGTGGACAGTAACCTACTAGGCTTCTCCATCCATGGGATTCTCCAGGCAAGAATACTGAAGTGAATTGCCATTTCCTTCTCCAGGGGATCTTCCCGACCCAGGGATCAAACCCGGGTCTCCCACATTGGAGGCAGACGCTTTAACCTCTGAGCCACCAGGGAAGCCCCATTCTAGACGCTGTTTATTGCCTTTTGTAATCTCTTCAGTAAGTAACCCTTTGGTGATCTTCCTTGGTGCGCTCTGCTGGCCCCTTCTCCTCCACTCAATGCCCATCAGATTGTTCTTTCCCGAGGCATGTCCATGAAGAAGGCTGAGCACTGAAGAATTGATGCTTTCGGATTGTGGTGCTGGAGAAGACGCTTGAGAGTCCCTTGGACTGCAAGGAGATCAAACCAGTCATTCCTAAAGGAAATCAACCTTGAATATTCATTGGAAGGACTGATACTGAAGTTGAAGCTCTAATACTTTGGTCACCTGATTTGAAGAGTCGACTCACTGGAAAAGATCCTGATGCTGGGACAGATTGAGGGCAAGAGGAGAAGGGGTAAGAGAGGAGGAGATGGTTGGATAGTATCATCAACTCAGTCTACAGGTTTGAGTGAACTCCGGGAGATAGTGAAGGATAGGGAAGTCTGGAGTGCTGCAGTCCATGGGGTTGCAAGGAGTTGGATATGACTTAGCAACTGAACAACAACTGGGCAAGTCTAGTCCCAAGATTTGAAAAATTCCCTCCCTGCTGATGACTCCTAAATCTATACCTTCACCCAGGTCTCTTTCCTGAGTTCCACACAGTTCCCTGGCATCCTGGAGCTTACATTCCAGTGGGGGATGAAAGTAAAAGTGAAAGTCGCTCAGTCGTGTCCAACTCTTTGCGATTCTGTGGACTATACAGTCCATGGAATCCTCCGGGCCAGAATACTGGAGTGGGTAGCCTTTCCCTTCTCCAGGGGATCTTCCCAACCCAGGGATCAAACCCAGGTCTCCTGCATTGCAGGTGGATTCTTTACCAGCTGAGCCAAAAGGGAAGCCCAATGAGAGGTGGTAAATAAAATGAGATCTCTTGTTTCTTAGACAGTAAGTTGAGAAAAATGAGTCAGGAAAGGGAATGGGGATTGTTGAAGGCTGGCAGTTTTAAACAGAGTGGTCAGGAAGTACTCACTCCTCCATCACACAGCTGTTTTTATGTTTCTTTAGCTTCTCAAAATTGATGAGGCCTAAACGGAACTCCTTGGCCTTCCTCTTTGACTTCCTGTCTTGACCACATTTCACTTTCCCTGTTTCATCAGGCAAGATCTTACCATTGTGCCATGTGTGCACCTCAGGCATGGGGGTTGTTTCTGTTACTACACATTCACACATCTGCTTGGTGTCAACAGATTGATTCTGCTCAAATGTTTTCTCTGTACTCCCATAATACCTCAACGTGTTTATTTGAATATTTCATGCAGATAGCACTGTAAAATAGTCTCGGCACAAGGAGACCAAATTTCTCTTACCCAGTGAAATGCAGCCTTGTGTATCCCAGGCCTCTAGCACCCTGTTGGGAATGTTTTCTTAATTATATACACACAACTTGTGTCTCCTACCTCAGCACTCTCCAACTGTCAACACTAGGGATACATACGGATGATATTATCTTGGTTTGCACTTGCTAATACCCTGAAGGCTGGCCTGCTAAACCAGCATTATCTGAAACCCAACATATACAAAGAATAACCCCAAATTAGCAAGTATCGAAATGACTTCTACTTTTGTCCTTGAAGATATTAGAGTTGTCTCTACTCTGGTCTGTAACTTCTTCAGTTAATTTTTTATTCTCAGAGTGTTGATTCTTATTGTGTTCTATTCCTATTTACTGTGAATACACCTTCTTTATTAAAGAGGGAAAGAAATATGGGTTGATTTGATAATGCTGAGAAAATGAAAAAGTGTCCCAAAATGTACAGAAAAATTAGTATAAAATAGTTAAAGATCTTCTTTCTCAGTGGGAAAAATAAAAACCACATTGCTGAAGTCTTTCAACATTTCAATTTTTAATTTTTCTAATAGTACATTCTTTAAAAGAAGTTAACAACTTCAATTTTCCAAATATAAGGATTCAATAATGCGAATGAAAAGCTGTCATTTTTCAGTGAAGCTGATGCCTAATTACCCTGGGAAAAAGTATTCTTTTGATTGAACTGATGCAAAAATCCCTTAGAAAAGCTTCATTGTTGCCTGGAAAGAGTCTTCTTAAGGTCACTTTTACTTCTAGACCATCCACTTGTTTCTAGTGAAAGAGTTTTGCTTGGTAATGGCTTGTGGTTCCACAGTGTTTTGTGTATGAAAAGCGTAGACTAAGAGATACTACTGAAGTCACTCAAATTGCAGATTCTGCCACAAAAGGAAGTCCCAACACTGAAACGTTTCCCCTTAATGTTCAGCAAGACACATGGAAAGAGAACTCGAGTCCCACATTTGTCTTTACTCCAATCACCATTTTAAACGGCGTGAAGAGGCTGCTGCATTGTCGGAAACAGAGCTCCATGGCCCAGTGTGCTTACTAAACGGCCTGCAGGTGCAGAGCGGCTGCCCCGGACTGGGTCTCAGTCTGCAGACAGAGGCGTCTCATGGCTGCTGGGGCTCCAGGCAAAAGCAGGGTGCTCCCCGGGGTGTTCTCTGAGAAGCAGGGGAAGAAGCAGCGCTCCTGGACAGCAACAGACCAGCCGATGAACCCATGCTCTCCACCCACCCATCCGTGTCCTGTTCAGAACCGGCCTTCACTGCTGGGACAAGAGGACGCTCCTGTTGGCTTTCATCTTCTCCAGACGCTTCACTAAGTGGCCGTTGCTCACCTCGAGCTCTTCTGTTTTGTCCAGTGCAGAGCGAAGCTGAAAACAAAGGTGAAAGTCAGCAAGCTTTGATTCCAACCCCACTGAAAATGACAGTGATGACCCAGACCCACCAAGACCCTGAAAATACACACAGACCTACAGGTGTGTATACTTCTTAATTTAAGAAGCAACACAAGGCACGAGACTCTAGCTTCATGAGTAACTAGGGACCCTCCCTCGGGAACTAGACCCAGACATGGCACAGTCTTGGGGATCCTGGTGGTCTCACAGAAGGTGAGGCAAACAAACACATAATCAAGAGTTGAGCCAGACCAGCCGGAAGAGGCGCTCCCCACAGCCCTGTGCAGCTGGGTTTCTGGGTTCTGCAGCCAGAAACCAAAGTGAGAATGCCTGAGGCCAGGATGGTCGTACCCAGGAGCCAGGGCCACACAGCCTGGGAGACACAGCAGCTGCCACGTCAGTAGGGAGCTGCCTGGACCAGCAGGCAGCGTGCAGAGTGGGGGTGCCCCAAGGTGGGGGTTCACAGCCCTGTGACTGTGGAGACACGCATCGTCCAAACAGAGCCTGTGGTTCTGGTTCTGATCCAAAACCCTCCAGGTGGCTGGGTGGGGTCCTGAGACAGGTGAAACTCCCCTGCCCTGGCTTTCACCAGCAGACACAGAAGCAAGCCCGTTAGTGGAAATTTCCCCAAGGCGAGCCTGGAGTATTCCTATACATTCAAATCAAGCATAACCTCATGAGATACCAAAGACAGGATGGGATGAACCGTTTGAGTCAACAGAAGCAATAAACAACAGAAACAGACCTCAAAGACTGAACATGCTTTGGTCATCAGTGTGGAAATCTTTCACGAAATGAGGCTATGATCAACAAAGGAACTATCAGGAATGAGTCTATTTCAGAACACAAAAGGAGGCGAACTGGAAGATCTCTAAAAACGGTACATTTTGCAACACTGGGAAGTAAGGAGACAGGAAATGGAAATGACAAATGGGCAGAGAAATACCAGAGGGTCCATGAGCAGGTCTGGTATCCTCTGATCAGAGTCCCAGGGGGAAGGTGGACTCGCGGCAAGAGGAGTCACGTAAGGAGATCGTGGTTGAATATTTTCCAACATTTATTAAGAAAAGAGACATCACAGATCAAAGAAACACAACACATCTCAAGCAGAATAAATAGCAGTAAACCCACATGTATTCGTGTGAGATGTAGAAAATCAAAGGAAAGAGAACAGCAGAGCAGCTAGAGTGGAAAAAAAAAAAAATCACCCAAAAGCCAAAAACTCCTGAGCTTCCTCAGTGGCTCAGTGGCAAAGAATCCACCTGCAATGCAGGAAAGGCAGGAGACATGGGTTTGATCCCTGGGTTGGGAAGATTCCCTAGAGAAGGAAATGGCAACCCACTCCAGTATTCTTGCAGGGGAAATCCCATGGGTAGAGGAGCCTGGTGGGCTACAGTCCATGGGGTCACGAAAGAGTGGGAACTAAGCACACGGGTGAGCAAAAAACAGAATGATAAGATTTTTTAGGGGAACCCAGAGGATGGCAGCATGATAGCTGCAGTCACTGCAGACAGAAAAATGACTGATGGCTGATTCTGTCCCTAAGCTCCTAACTGACTGAACTACAGTTTCCTTTACGATGTGAGCAAGGCCCCTCAGAAGGGCCCGGAAGACGTGACAATGTTTAGCGGCAGACTTCCGGGCAGCACACCCTCACCCTGCTCTCCCAACCAGAATATCATTATCCATTCTTTTCCTAGAAATAGCCTAGAAAATTTACCTCTCTTTGGAGTTTCCGTTTTTCAGCCTTAAGTTCATCTTCTATTTTTTCAGCGTTTTCAGCAGCCTGTTTATAACGTGATACTTGACTTTCTAACCTTATGACCTGGAAGGAAAGGAAAAAAAAAAAATCACCTCTATAAATTGATAGGCCTGTTTTCTCTCCCCGACTGCTTGCTTATATTTGTGACCCGAGGGTGTAAAGTAATAAAAGGAGAGAAGACACTGCAGGGTGTGGAGCTGTCCCATAGGTTCTAGCCACGCAAGCTGTGTGCTCACACTTATGAGCAACCCAGTACTGGCGCCTATCAGGGACTCATTTCCTCTCTGACCCTTGTCCCAAGTGCGGTTCCCACCGTGCTGACCCTGGGACACCATCCTCTCTGATAAGGGTCGATCCTGCAGAACAGCCTGGCAAAGCAACGGCTCCCTCAGGACCTCAGCTCTTGTCCGATCTCTCCCAGAGGTGGTGGGGTGAGGAAGCAGGAAGGGAGGAGAGAGACAAGGGACTCAGAGAGCGGGGGACAGGAGGCGGCTTTGAGTGGCATCTGGGGCTGGAGGTGGATTCTGCTGCCCTCAAAGGCATGCTTCCAAACACACATTGCTTTGGAGGTGGGCTTCTCATTTTCGTTTCTACAAAAATTCTCAGAAGTTCCAGCCACGTATACCCCAGATGGAGGGGGCAAGAGGACCTGTTTTTATTTCTCCCTTCTGTTAGGACACAGTCTGTCCCAGGGCCCAGCATGCTAGAGGTATGAGTGCCCCAATCAGGAGATCAGAGCGAGCCCCGGTTTGGGAGGGAAAGAGGGAAAACCCAGGCAACAGGGAGACACCTACATCAAGTGTTTGGTAATTAACCATTTTTTTTTGGTTTGTTTTTTTAAAGAACTTTCAAGAAAACTCCCCAGCCACATTAGGTACTTTCTTCAACTAACCTTGTTTATAAAGGACTATAAGTCATGCCTGACTCTTTTGCAACCCCGTGGACTGTAGCCCACCAGGCTTCTCTGACCATGGGATTTCTCAGGCAAGAATACAGGGGTGGGTTGCCAGTTCCTTCTCCAGGGGATTGTCGTGACCCTGGGATTAAACCCACGTCTCCTGCACTGGTGGGTGGATTCTTTACCTCTGAGTTACCAGGGAAGCCCTGTGAAGGATTGGCATCGATTATAAGTGTCTGACTCTGTGACACGAGCAACCCAGTGCTGGCACCTATCAGGGACTCATTACCCATGGGCTGTAGCCCGCAAGGCTCCTCCATCTGTGGGATTCTCCAGGCAAGACTACTGGAGTGGGCTGCCATTCCCTTCTCCAGGGGATCTTCCCGACCCAGGGATGGAACCGGGGTCTCCCACACTGCAGGCCGACTTTTTACAGTCGGAGCCATAGGGAAGGCCCGATAACAGCCCAGATCCTAGCAGTGACCTTTCCTCCCTATGTCCTCTCCTTGCGGGAAACGCTTGGAGAGACTTGCTGCCTTGTTTATCCTCCTTTGGATCTTTTTTGGTTCTAAAATTCTCTGCCTCTTTCCGTCCTCAGCCTTTGAAGGGTGAGTTCTTTCTAGCAAATAAAAAACTTCAGTTAATCATTGGCTGGGCTGCCCGTGATGGCTTAAAATTGCGCACGTACATTTTGTTCTAATGCAGTTATCTCTTGCTCAGATTTTGCAAGTTTAAATTTGAGGTCGCTGATCTGTCTGTTGGCATCCCCTAAAGGTTGAAAGAGAAGGAAAATTTGTTAAGCTCTCGGGGCTGTTAAAATGTTAAAACAATAGTTACTGGGAACCAAGCCCTTAACCATGTAATCTTCTTGCCTGTGGCCCCACAACTCAGGAGGCACTCTCACCCCTCAGGGAGAGCACCCTGGAGCAAAGAAGACAAAGAAACGGTGGGGAAGCGGGGAGTAGGCAGAGACACTGGGCACGCTTTTATCCCTTTAACCCTCTTTCTCGTTTTGTTGTTGCTGTTGTTCAGCCGCTAAGTCGCGTCCGACTTTGCGACCTCATGGACTGCAGCCCTCCATTCTTCCCTGTCCTTCACTGTCTCCTGGAGTTTGCTCAAGCTCATGTTTATTGAGTCGGTGATGCTATCCAACATCTCATCCTGTCACACCTTTTCCTCCTGCCCTCAATCTTTCCCAGCACTACGGTCTTTTCCAAAGAGTCAGCTCTTCACTGATATATTTATAGTATCAGGCATGCATTATTTTGTAACTCTGGGTGAAAAATTATCTCTAAGGTTGAAACTCCTCTTGAGTTCAGGAGATTTTTCCATAAACAGTTTTAGTGTTTATCTGTGGGAGCGTGTGTACTCAGTCACGCCCGACTCTTTGCAACACTTTGGACTGTAGCCCACCAGGCTCCTCTGTCCATGGGATTTCCCAGGCAAGAATACTGGAGCAGACTGCCATTTCTACTCAGTTTCCTGACACGGAAAGATACCTTCTGACTTCCCCGTACAGTCAGCAGATCCGAGACTGTCCAGCACAGCAAATGTGGTTTCTAGCCGCGAGCCATCTGGTGGTGCCCTGGTGCTCATTCTGGGGCACCTGCTCTGTTTCCTAGGCTCAGACAGAGACATGTTTGTCCTGCTCACTGCCCACCCTTGTTCTGCCCACAAACAGCTTTCTGCTTCTGAACTCAAAGGCTTCTGGGAGGACGTGGGGAACACTGGCCACTCCTGGCCATGACAGTTTTCTCCACCTGCACTAGTACAACAGAAACCACACACGGCTAAGGGATTCCTTCTACACGAGGATTGACATTTACTCTGTAGGTCCATCACGTGCACGTCCGTCCCATTTTGTAACACACCGTCTTCCGGGTGCAGAGTGTCTAATCTGATATTCTTCTGTCTCTCTTCCAGCTGCCCCTTGAGTTTCTTAATCTGAAAACATCCACCAAAAAAGTACATTAATTTCTCTATTTTAAATGAGACTAGAGCCTATCAGAAAGAAAGGAGCGTGTCAAGTCAAACCCCAGGCCCCACACGTACAATCTGATGTCGTCCTGCCATGATTTCGCGTTTCTCTAAGGTAAAGGGTTACGTAAAGAAGCAGGAGAGAAATACAGTAAAATGTTACAACCCACCGGGAAGACGGGGAGTCTCTCTCGTTTGATTTGTTTGTCAAGAAACAAACCCAAATAATAAATAAATGAAAAACCTTCCGCCAGCGAGCACTCTTCTTTGAAAGTAATAGTATAATGGATGAAAATGAGACTATATTTACAGTATGAGGCATGCATTATTTTGTAACTCTGGGTGAAAAATTATCTCTAAGGTTGAAATTCCTCTTGAGTTCAGGAGATTTTTCCATAAATAGATTTAGTGTTTATCTATGTATGTGTATGCACTCAGTCATGCTCTGACTCTTCATGACACTTTGGACTGGAGCCCACCAGGCTCCTCTGTCCATGGGATTTCCCAGGCAAGAATACTGGAGCAGATTGCCGTTTCCTACTCCAGGGGATCTTCCCAATCCAAGGATCGAACCTGCATCTCCTGCTTTGGCAGGCAGATTCTTTACCAGCTGAGCCACCAGGGAAGCCCAAGTGTTCATCTACAAGTTCATAAATCTGTACACAATTATGTTTGCTTTATTCACTAAAAAGCCATATAGGCCACCAGGAGCCTTCCAGGCACAGAAGCACTGTCCCCAACAGAACCCCATCAGGTTGCAGGTTTGCCACCTGCAAGGGGTTGGCCTCTACATGGCTTTCTTCCCTCTGAGAGAGACACAAGCACATAGCAGTTGGGATTGCAATTAACAGCTGTGTGTGTGTAGAATTTTCTGTTGTGCAATGGGGAGTCTCCAGCCCTGGTCCTGTTAGCCTCCAATCTCCGTGGATTTGTTGGAAGTCCTCCTCACTGCCATTCACAGGAGCAGAACAGACTCACATTGATATACAGACCATTGGTGCACACTGCTTTGGAAAGCAAGTACAGAATTACCATGGACACAGGTTTACAGAAGATCACAGACACTTCAAGAGAATCCTCTCACCACATTTAGTGGTTTACCCAATTTTGAGAGAAATCTTCAAAACTTGAAAAAAGTGAGGCAGATACCTTTGATGAGGCTTACGAGGGAAAATGAGAAGAATCGAGTTTCCTTAGAAAGTGACTGTGGAATAATTTCTTAATAATACTACCTTGCATATGAAAAAGGGCTTCCCTGGTAGCTCAGTTGACAAAGAATCTGTCTGGAATGTGGGAGACCCTGGGTTGGGAAGATCGCCTGGAGAAAGGAAGGCTCCCCACTCCAGTACTCTGGCCTGGAGAGTCCCATGGACTGTATAGTCCATGGGGCCACAAAGAGTCGGACATGACTGAGCGACTTTCACTATCCCACTATGAAAAAGACCAAAGCGTACAACTCTGTAGGATTTCTTGAGGCAGAAGAGATCAAGGTAAACAGCAGTGAAAATAACTTGGATCAGCTATAAGCAAGAAATATCTGCCGGACAGGGGTGCTGATCACTGGGAAATTACAAAACTGACTTAAAAAAATTTTTTTTTTGGCATGTGGGACCTTAATTCCCTGACCCAGGATAATGCACCCCTTGCATTAGAAGGTGGATTCTTAACCACTGGACCACTAGGGAAGCCCCAAAGCTGACCTTTATGGGCAGGCAGATGAGGAAGGGTGTTAGAATGTCTCAGAACACCCTCGCTTCTCAATGTTTATTCAAGGTCTTCTACCCAAATCTTTTATTTAAGCAGCAATTCATGTAGAGTGTGCTAAATTCAGAACTTGGCCTTGAACCTCTGGGACATTCTCTCTAAGTCCAATATGACTTCTGATGTCTTACTTGGATAAAAACATTAAGTACACTGGTCGGCTTAATGACTGTCTTCAGGCATGATATATCAGGGGTTTCCTGATGAAGCAAAAAGCTAGAGTGGGAAGGGTCCCAGTTTCAGGTGCCCCAATCCAGAACTCGAAAAGTAATAAAAAAGATTGTTACCTGTTCCAATAAGCATTCCCGTTCATCAACAAGCTTTTTCAACCTAATATCTAAAGAAATCAGAAAGATAACAGGTTGAGGTGACTCAGTGAATGCCTTTCAGCAGATGGCTAAATCACAGAATGAGCACTGGGGTTAGTGAAACTGATGATGGTATTATGCACGTACCACAGTGAATGAGGCCACAGACAGGATGGGGAGGAATTCAGCCAAGGGAGGGCTGAGCCGTGTCAACCTCCCACACATGCTTGTCTCGTAGGGCAGTATCCGGCTGCATGCAAGCAGGCTAATCTTCTACTTTGGGTTAGCATGCAAGAGCTCTAAGGCCAAACCACACTGCAACACAAGATCTCACAGGCTTCACGGTTTAACATCATTAACAAGGTATTACAAACACACCAAGTATCATGACCAGTTATAACCAGCATTTTCATTAGCCTTGACTCTCCGAGTTTCTACCCCAGACGTGTGTATCTTTTTCATTTCTCTCAAAGACTCACCCACGTCAGACTTGTTTACGGACCCTAAGTGTGCTGATGACACACCAGCTAACCCACTTGTGAAGAGCTGCTCTTCTTTTGAGGAAGAACGAAGCAACAGCTCAGGTTTCTGTCATTCCTCCCACCCCAAACACAGAAGTTTGCATGTATGTAAGCACCCAGAGTTGGAGCAAGCTCTGGGAGATGGTGGAGGACAGGGAAGCCTGGCGTGCTGCAGTCCATGAAGTCGCAAAGAGTCGGACACGACTGAGCGACTGAGCTGAACGGAAGCACCCAGAAATCCCCCCAACATCTCTGTGAAGGGGCATTGAGGAATACAGTCTCCAGAGTACAGAGGGGGAAACTAAGACTGGGGAGGATTTTAGGGGCAACATCCTACCCCAGTTTCCCAGGCAACATCAGGATGAGGTGATGCTGATGGACGCCCGTGTGTGCTGTGGTGTGCCCCAGAGACTCACACCACCACCCAGAAGCCCCATGGGGGCCGCTGCTGCCACACTCCCCCTCTACAGATGAGGACCCCGGCCCAACAGGTTTCCTGAGGCCCTGGGCTGCACCCCTGACCACTGCGCTCACTGTTTGCCTAAACCTGGCCGTCTGAGTCAGACCGACTCCTGGCCTGAGGCTCCTATTCCCAAGGGGCAGCGCTCTCACACTGCCCAGATTTTGATTAGATGTGTGAAATGGAAATAATGCATAAAAGACACACCTTTGTTTTCATTCTTGCAAAGTCATCTATCCTCATTCTAATCCAAATTATACGCTTTCTCAATTGCTTTTCCCACATCCTAAGTTGCTCTTTTGAAAGGCATAACAACGAAATAAATGAAAGCAGAAAATGTTACGTGTAAGATACATATATCGTCCTTCTGAGTTCCACTTTAATTAACATACAAATTGCTTCTGACAGATGTTTTATTCTGTCCTTTCCATAAATGCACCCAACACTGAAACAAAAATTAAAAAAATTAAAAACCTGGCTCTATCACTTTTCATTTTATCCTGTATATTTAATACTTCTATATATAATAACCACTGAGACACTGAATATAACAGAAAGGGATTTGAGGCTCATGGGTCCATGTACAATTTTATTATTATTTTTTCTATTAGAAGTTTTCAAATAGCAAGTAAAAAATGTTAAAATGTAATAACAGTGCTAGCAATAAAAAAAAACAAGGGTAATGTGACCTTTAGTCTTACAGTGGAAACATGAAAAATAAAGAGAGAGAAATGTGAGAAATTTTAAAGCAGAATTGGAGAAGATTAAAACTAGATAGTTTTAGGAAACTGGAGAAGAGAAAGAAGCAAAATTGTCTGATATAAAGAAAATGAGCACTGTAGTCAGAGAAAGACAAACAGTGTGTGTTATCACATATATGGGATCTGCAAGAATAAAACAAATGAATTTAACAAAATGGAAACAGACTCACAGGTGGTTATCACTGGGGAGAGGGAAGGGAGAGGAGCAAGACGGAGAAGATGAAGAGGTACGAAATACTAGTATAAAAAGGCTAAAGGATGTACTGTATAGGTCAGGAATAAAGTGTAACCTATAAAATACTGAACTATGTTTTTATATATGTTATACATTTGGAACTAATATAATATTGTAACTCAACTGTACTTCAATAAACAAAGAAAAGGAGTAGCGCTTTTTTACAGCTTTAAAAATCAGGGGAACAGTGAGGCCTGACGTAATCACTGTGATACTCAGCAAGAATGTCTCAAACTTATGCTCACTAAGCAATCCTACTCATCACTAGTCTCTGACACCCAAACGATGAACATTTAAGAAAATTAAGTCACAAAGTCTAAGACTCAGAGTGTTCTTTTATATTAGGAAGTTAAAAACAACTGGAAATTAAAATTATTTTTAGTAACACTGTCAACAGTTTACCTTTTAAAAAAGATCGGTTTTTATATTGGGTTGGCCAAAAAGTTCACTTGGGGTTTTCCATAAGATTGAATGGAAAAACACAAATGAGATTTTTGGCCCACTCACCCGATATATTAAATCCCAACACACTTTCTGGTGTGAACTTTAGAGACCTGTGAAATGAGGAACAAAGTGGCGAGACCATATAGACAGTCAAGGGGCAGGAAGCAAGCACCGGGCCCCCAGCCCTGCCCTGTGACTGTGTCTGTCGGGGCTACAGCAAGGTCGACCACCAGCAACAACCACTCCTCTCTTTCGTGCGTTACTTGGATCTAATCCCCATCACCACTCTCAAAGGCAGGTTCTAACCCCGATTTCAGACAGTACAGTGAGGCACAGAGAGGGTAGATAGCTTACTTATAATAATATACACTCAGGAGGATCATCTTCATCCTTAGGTTAATTTCTCCCATCCTTAGGCCTCCCCGCCCCACCTCAGAGAAAAGTCATCTCCCCCCATATTTGTGAAGATAACGATCATAAGACAGGTCTCGAGAAATCCACTGAGTGTGGTCCTCTCTCTGCTTCCTTCTTGCACTGACTTAGTTTGATCTTAATCCATGTGGTCAGTTTCCATCTTGCCTGGGCCTAGCCTCCCACGCCAGGATCACCCCTCCTTCCTATAAAAGGGGGAACTGGGACAGGACAGGCTGCTGATGGCAATTCTTTTTTTCTCCTGCTTAGTGACTTCCCTTTCACTTTTCACTTACATGCATTGGAGAAGGAAATGGCAGCCCACTCCAGTGTTCTTGCCTGGAGAATCCCACGGACGGGGGAGCCTGGTGGGCTGCCGTCTATGGGGTCACACAGAGTCGGACACGACTGAAGCGACCTAGCAGCGGCAGCAGTACAGGGCCAAAGAGGTCTGTATAGGTTCCTTGCATCAGCCGCTGTTTCAGTTCAGTTGAACAGCGGAAGCCTTTCATATCTTGAAAAATACACACGTCTTTGAAATAAGAGGGGCAGAAAGGGTGAAAGGGGTTTTTCTCCTGATAGTTTTCCCTATGTAAGATCACACCGAGTAAGTCCGTATTCGTAACACACCCACAAACACCCCTTCCTTTCCTTCTGGAGCCAGCGCTTGGAATGTCTTACTGTTGTTTCGAGTCTCGTTTCGACGGTCATGCTGGCATGTTGCACAAAGGGGTCTCCTGGGAAAGGAATCTATCAACAGAAAACAGGAACCCTAAACTATGTACACCCCCAGAATCAGCAGTCCAGGGTTCCAGTGACAGTGGAAATTTAAACGCTGAGGCCACTAGGTTTTCGATTAACTAGAAATACTCAGTGTCACAGAAAGTAATTCTTGAACACTCTTCAAAAATTTTACTGTTTCCCAACCTTTGTATGTGATAAAATAGCCTATAATTCAAAATTCTCAGTACCTTTCTCTATCTTTTAAAATAAACTCAAAATTATACTTACTTATACTTTGAAAGGAAGATTAACATTTTATACACAGACGCTATGTTCTGGTTTGAGGCTGAAAAATATCCCAGCTTTTTGATTTAAAGAATCAGTGACCCATGTTTCTCTCTGTCCACATTACAGTGAAACCTCAGCGGTCCAGGTTACTCTGGGGATGTGTTTGGCGGGTAACCTTTGGATTCTTTTCTGAGTGTGACTCGTTTGACATTGCGATCTTTCCAAATTGCCTTATATATTAGGTTGGGCAAAAAGTTCATTCCAGTTTTTCCATAAGACAGTATAGAAAAACTCAAATGAACTTTTGGGCCAACTCAATACTCCCATGCCTTCCAACACCAAATATGCCAGAGGCAACCATTTCTTGGTAATTCAGGGGCCTTCACATCAATTACTGGGTGGGGCTGTAACATTACCTCGTCCTCGGAGTAGAGTTATTGATGTTCATAATGAATGCTCTTAGATGATCAAGACTCGTTTGACCCTTTAGAATCCTTGTCTTCTCTTTTGCTCCCTTTCAAATTCTCAGCTCCTATACCCCTAGAGGCTGGTCCTATGTGCTTGCTCCCAGCACCTTCCATATAGGAGGTGAGCTACATTTTCACTGATTAAATGCAGGAGTGAACAGTTGAGACAGATGTGGGATGGGAAGTGTATTGCAGTGCCCTTAAATGTGCTGTTGAATAACATGAGAAGCAGAGGAAAGACCTTAAAAGGCTTTTATGAGCTCACCATGGAGTGAGTTCAGCTCTTGAATCACTTCCCCAGAGGCCTTAAAAGGTAGGAAAGAGGGCTGCTTCACAGAGTGCATTCCAGTCCGAGCACAGCTTTGCTAAAGTTAGAGACACCAACTTGCAAGCCTGGGGCGGCCCTCGGTCCCTACGGTCTAGAAGGCCTCCTAGTTTCCTATGCACGTGGCGTAAGTGGACAGAACTGGTCCATCCCATTGTCCCCTGCTTCAGGAGAGGATGCAGAAATAGTCAGTGTTTATTTGAAATTCCCATCATCCTCTTCGAAACAGTCTAAATGTCGGCACCTGTAAGCACCCCTAAGCACGGGATGGAGACTTTTCTCAACTGAGCTCTTCGTCAGAACCACAGATCACAGGAGATTCTCTGAGGAAAAGATCTTGCTCAAGGACGGTTCAACACTGGCTCCAGGTTGGATGCCAGGAGCAGAGCTATTCACTACTGGCAAAGACCATGAAGCAGGAGTTCTCCACGGAACCCCGACTGGGAATTAGCAACCCAGAAGTAGACAAAAGTAGGTTAAAGATAGCATTATGTAGCCACAACCAGAATTCAAGTAGCACAAGAGTGAAATCACAGGCTTGTAAAATTATAAAATGTCTTTATTTCAATGACATAGTAACACTTCCGTTTGCCTCAAGTTTTGTTGAGGTTTTTGGTCTTTTTTGCACTCAATTATACCTTGTAACAATAATACGAAGTCATGTGATCTCATAAAATGTCAATAGCATTCATACTGTACATCCCCTTGTAATATTTTACAATGATTTTTATTTAACTTTACAATTATTTTTAAATGTTTCTTCATATAGAAAATATATATTTTGTTTAGGAGGATCAAAACAACAAGTTTTCACTAAGAATATACTGAAAAACAACAAATGAAAATATTTATACCAAAATACCCAAAGTGATTCAACTATTAAAAATATCCTGTTAGACTCTACTCAGCAGTTTGCACAAGGGTCCTTTTGTGTTGCTCTACTGAATAATGATTAGACAAATACAAAGAGAACTAATTTTAAGGTTAAAAAAATAAATTTCAGAAATGATTCTCCCTGCCCAAATACTGCAGTAGGAAATGCAATTATAACATATATCTCTTCCAGAACAAAAAAAGTCTTTGTATAAAATAACTTTGGTACATAATTGGCACAAAGTCAAAATCTCCTACAAAATAAATTCAGGTATCCTCAAGAATGAAATCGAAAAGTATTGGTCCAATATAAGATACTTGTACGAGGTAAAGGCAAATAAGCTATTTGTTATCCCTCATGTGATAAATTATTGTCCTAAGGTGCAAATCTCATGTCTCAGTGACCTATACACTGCTTTGCTGTTTATGTTTTTTTAAATAAAATAGCATACAGCTTATATTATACATATCAAAATCAAATATGAACGCACATATGTTTAAACGAGACCACTTAAATTATAATGTGGAAATCTCAGGACACTATCTGGTCCTTTCAGTTAGACACTGATACATTTGGTCGAGAACATGCACGTTCATATCAGCTTAAGGCGAAAGCTAAATGTTTGGATTTTGATTTTAAGCAGAAACAGAACAGTATGCATCGCTGTCTGACACTTCTGGAATGCTCCCCGTTAGAACTTACTCTGAGAACAGAAGAGTCCTTCTCATCGGGGTGATCATTTTAATGATGAAATAGAAATCTACAGGTAACAGTCTATCTGGCTTGAAGGGGTAGATAACCTGGTGGCTGATTGTCATTCGGTGCATCTGTACCGGTCTAGAACATTCTCCAAGTCTCTCCCAGCTGACTTGCTGTGCAGTCCTGGCCCCTCCCTAGGATGCTGCCCCGACCTACGACATGGTGCAGTCCTCTTTGTTTCTGCCCTTCCCGGTCCCACCTGTCTTCTCTTCCTTGCTCTCTGAATTAAAGTCCCCCACCTCGTCTGCTGCTGCCAGGCCATCGTTCTCTAGATCAGTGCTGTCTGAAAACTCTCTGACTGTCTGACCTAGATTTTCTGACGTCACGTGCCCTTCTGCGCTTTCTGTTTGAGAGGCATCGTTAATGTCCTTCGCGGGACTTCCATCTTCGAGCGGGGCGCTGCTGGGCACCTCTATATTATCTGGACCTGGAGGACCACTGGGAGCACTGTCATCTTTCTCAGCCTCATCTTTTACAGCACCTTCGTCTAATTCTTTATTACTGGTGCCTGACGACTGAATCATATTATCTTCAAAATCCAATGTGTCTCCACCAGCCTTAGTGTTTACAGCAGCATCGTCTTGGTCAAGTTTTCCATCCAATTCAATTTTAGGATTTTCTGGACCATCACTGTTTTCACTGCTCTCTGCTACACTGTTCTGTTTTGGGTTCTTAGTGACCTCGTTCTGGGCATCTACAACCGGTTTTTCATCAGTGTCTTTCTCCCGCTCTTCTTTCACTTCACTTAAACCTGGGTTCTGAAATGTTAACTTGTTCTGAACATCTTTGATCTCTACAGGCGCCGATGATTTTTTCTTCTTGTTTTTCTTTTTCTTGTTCTTTGTCTTCTTCTGTGCTGAATCCAGTGCCTCTCCCTGTTGGTCATTCTCCTCGTTGGGGTCTCTCACATCCAGGGGTTCACTTTCAGCATCTTCCACCCTTGGGTCCGTCACCTCCTGGGGACTGCTTTCGGCTTCTGGAGAACGAGGGCTGGTTTGGACCTCTGGCTCAATTGGTTTCTCCTCCCTTAAGTTCCTTCCTTCATCCTCCTCCTCCTTGTTCTCCCCGTCTGCCTCTGTGCTCTGAACTGGGGCCTCCCTGGGCTCAGCCACCTCCTGGTTGGCAAGTTCTTTCTCTACATCCTGCCCTGCGCTGGGGTCTGACCCCTCCAGGGCGTCTACCAGGCATTTTTCATGGTGACTCCCTGGGTCATCAGTACTGCTTAGAGGACTTGAGGCTGCAGTGCCCCCCTGCGCCCCCAGCCCAGCGAGCCCTGCCTCTGGCTCAGCCTTCGTGGGGCTCCCACTCTGCTTGCTAGGGTCTGCACTGCTCTCCCTTTCAGCCTCAGATATCTGCGGAGGAGCAGACTCCTGACATGGTTTTGTGCTCATCTCTTCCAAGTTGGCCTTCAAATCTTCCTGTTTTCCTTCTTCCCGTTCTTTAGCAGATTCTTCCCTTTGGTTTTCGATATCCAAAGCATTACCACTGCCCTGCCCAATCCCAGGATCTGGGATTTCACCAGCTAGTTCACTGTTTATGACCTCACTTGACTCAACCTGCTGGGTGTCTGCAAGAAAGGAAGTGGTTTCTAGAATTCGGCTTTGAACCTCTTCCTCGCCCTCAGAATTGACTAACGTTCCCGGGGAGGGGGCTCCGTCCGCAGAGGCCCTCTGGTCCTCGGCACTGTCACCAGGATGTGATGCCTCTGTGTTCGCACAGCTCTCTCCCGGGGCCTCTTTGTGCTCTCTTTGCTCAGTGCTCTGCAAGATTGCTCCTTTCCCCTCACGCTCCACCATTTCATTTTTCACCTCCACTTCATTGGCTCTTCCTAAAAGACCATTGAGAAAATTGAAGGGACCCCATGATGTGGTTGACCATACAACACAAATTACAACGTAAACCCATGTTCTCTTTCCCAGCCAACCCCACTCCTAGAGAGAGAGAGCCATCAGAGAAGCACGCAGACAGAAGCCTTTGCCAGTTCTGTGTGGCAAAGCAGCCATCGCATGAGCAAACGCTGGGTCAGTGGAGGCCACTGCCGCCGCGTTGGGCCAGAGGGGCTGCTGGTGCCATGTGGGGTGAACGGACTCTCAAAGGGGAACTTTTAACAGACAAGGAAGAGCTCCGGATCAGACAGCCCAGCTGTCCAAAATGAGGGGTTTCAGAATGACTCAAGGTTTGTGGTCCCTGTTCTCATTTCTGGATGCACAAGGGGACCACGCCTACTCTTCCAGCTGTTGAACTGCACTGCACATCACCCAGCTCTAAGAGCAGCCTTCAGATCATTTTTAAAAGAAACATTCAGTTCACCTGAAGAAACTCAGCCTCGAGATCCATCTCCAGGAAGCCACTTTGGAAACAGCTCGTGGAGGTAAAGAGAACTCCTCCTCCGCCCCTAATCCCTGTCTTTCTGGGGAAGCAGGCTGTGCCTCCCACATCTCTGTTCCTTTCCTGGAGGGTGGGAGCCAATGCCTCCAATCAAGAGACCACTTAGTCACACATAAATCATTCATCAATTAAAGACTTAGCAATGAAAGAATCTGTCACTGCTTTGAAATGAAGAATTACACTTTGGGTTCCCAACACAAACAACAGCCCAGTGT
Source organism: Connochaetes taurinus (assembly GCA_006408615.1). Taxonomy (NCBI): domain Eukaryota; kingdom Metazoa; phylum Chordata; class Mammalia; order Artiodactyla; family Bovidae; genus Connochaetes; species Connochaetes taurinus. The sequence continues at coordinate 55,546 of SJXO01003704.1, forward strand.
AGGGGCTGCCACGTCACTGAAAGTCACAGCTTGGTGACCTAGGGCCAGCAGTCTCCAGGGAAAGCGGACAGACAAGCAGGATTCCATTTACAGTCAGCTTTGCTTCACCCCTTAGAAATCTCTAGTAGTATATCTGTTTTATAATGTACATTTTATATTAATTAAATATTACACATATAAATGAAAAATAAACGTTACATATTTGGAAGGTCCCACAATTCTTTACTAACAGGGATATACAATGCAAAAATATGTGGATACGCAAAATAGATGTTTCTAGTTCTTTAAGTGTTTGTTACACAGCAGTTATCAAGGCTTTATAAAATGTATAAGAGCAGCAGGATGAATCCTAGCTGCTCAGGTAGGAACGTAAAGGGAGGATGGACATACATCAGTTTACTTTCTCTCAGTAACTTCAACACAATGAAAAGAGCTGTGGTTCTTGGATAGCCATCAGATAATGGAGCACCTTCTGGAAAGGCAGACCTGGGAAGCTGGGCCTACAGTTTTCTCCACTTCCACGGAGAACCTTCCAAATGGAAATGAAAGCCATGGTCCCTGACCTTGTCCCAGCCTCACTGTGAAAAGCTGAAACGCAACTGATCACCGGTTGCAAGGGAGACCTTATTTGCCAGCTACAGTTTCAGGCTGTCCATCAGATGCTGACCAAAGCCGAGTATTATGACAAATATTAACTGGTGAATCTTTCCAGATATCTGCAAATTGTATTACACATTCCTACTATCTACTGGGTTCCTCAGTTTATACTCTTTCAGAAGTAAAAACAGGACATACAAAGGAACATCACCTCTGACAAACGGGCAGACATACTCAGACTCTTGTTTATAAGGAAAGCCGTCCTCACCGACCACACTCACACCCCAGGGCTCCCTGTCCACCTCCCCACCACCCAGGGCTCCCTGTCCATCTATACTGTCCACAGGCACCTCAGGCTCCCCAAATGCTTAACGGTACACCGGACTTGCAGCATCGGCTTGCAGACACGGTCAACTAACTCACTGTACAGCCGCTGCTATTCTGCTCTTTTGACAGTTCTGTAACAGAGTAAGTCACAACGCCATATTCGGCACATAACCGAGGAGAACCTAATGGAAATGTCAACACTGTCACTGAATTTTGAGATTATTTTCCGTGTATTCACAGTCTCACTGGTAGCTTTGAGAAGCAAAAGAAACATATTCTTGAGCCTTTGGTGGTGAGCAATGAACAGAAGTACACGCCAGACAGCACGCGTGGGTGGCAGCACTGGGTGGTGAGGAGGTTCCCGTGAAGGACAGAATGCAGGGCATGCTGGGTGACGGTTAATTGATCAGTGGTGACCGAGCCAGCTCCACCAGTGCACGGAGGTGGACCAGGGCTGACCGGAAGACGGGAGGGTCAAAGGGAAGCACGAACTTACCGAGGGCCCCGTCCCCCATCGCCTTGAGGGCGCTCAGCTCTTCCTTCGTCATTTTTGTGGAACCTTGCGAGGCAATGCTGTTCAGAGTGTCTGGCGTCTCTCCGTTGGTAGCTATTTCTGAATTTAGTATTATTCCATGTTTCTGGGAATAAAAACAGGCTCATCGTAATACTCACTAAGTGATACACGGTTAAACTTTATTTTATAAATAGTAATTGTAAGAAACCTCACTTTTCCCTAAGCAGAGGAAAACACTACAGAAATAGAGAATTGCTAGGCTCCACCCCTGGAAATATTCTATCAACACACACAGGTCTGGAAGTCTTACTCCAAGGACCCTTCTTTCTTACACGTTCCCATCCATGTCTTAATGGGCTGGTGACAAAACGCTTTCAGCCGGCACCCCTTTTTAACTGCAGGCGGCCAGAAAGTGGAACGTGAAGCACGTCACCGTAAAAGGGTCTTGACCTTTAGAACCCCGGTTGTGTTCTTTAAAAGGAGGCACAGAGGTAAGGAAAGAAGTATGTGCATGTTCTGAAAGGAGCGGTGAACCTTGGCTGGAATGTCTGCTGTATCCAAAGAAATACGATTTGTGCTCACTTCGTAGCTTCCCTTGTGGCTCAGCTGGTAAAGGATCTGCCTGCAATGCGGGAGACCTGGGTTCCATCCCTGGGGTGGGAAGATCCCCTGGAGAAGGGAAAGGCTACCACTCCAGTATTCTGGCCTGGAAAATTCCACGGACTGTATAGTCCATGAGTCACAAAGAGTCAGACACGACTGAGTGACTTTCACACTTTCTTTCACATAGCAAAGCACTTTAAACTCAGCTGCACTTCACAATGCCAGGATACCCACTTCACCCTGAACCACCCCCTCCCTCCTGCCCTCCTGCCATCTACAGCACTTTCTCTTCTGCTTTGGAGGAATTCCCCAAACCTCCATGTGTATGCACACCCTGGTGAGGAGGAGCTCTGTGACTCTGAGCTCTGACCCTGCTGGCTTACTGTTCTGGCCTTGACCTTTGATTTTAAGTAGCTGACACTGATGTTTCTGTTGGCAATGCAGGAGCCAGTCTGTGGCCACAACCCCTAGACTCAACACTGCCTCCTATGGTGCCGAGAGTCCACCCAGAGCTCTGACCCCCACTGCTGCCTGTTGGTTTATTTCACTCAGCATCCAGCCAGCAGCAGAAGACCCTAGACATGGCCCAGACAGGACGCAGAACTTCCAACCGTCCATGAGATCTCCCAGTCTGACTAGTGACATCTATACACTGTTCAGCTAGAAAGGTCCTTACGGTCCAGCCTTGATATATGTATTTATATGGAACAAAGAGCTACTCTAACTTGGAGTAATGTTGTGGAGAATTTACTAATGAGTTTGAGAAAAAATTTAGACAGCTTATCAAAAGAAATTCTTGGAAATCAGAATTGCTTTCAAGATCAGATATGCTTGTAAACACTGACAGGCAATGGGCATGCCCCCACAGGATGTACAGACTTCACTTGTCTCTCTGGAGTCAGTCAACCCACGATTTGATTTTACTAACGGAACAAAAATCAATGTCATAAAATTAATGAACACCACTGTTCACGCACACTCATTCTTGAGAACTTGGAGCTGCTGCTGTTGCCTTTTTTTCTTTAAATTGTACTTTGGCTTCATACCTTTAATTCCTCTTTCAGCGTGACTACTTCTTCTCTAAGATCGTCTCGTTCACTCCTTACGGAATCAAAGAACTCTTTCTGTCTCTCTAACGCCTGAGTGTGTAGTGGAGCAGAGAGAGAGAAGAGAGGCACAGCTGAGAAGATGACCTCAGAAGCAGGACTAGGAAGGAGGCTTCTATGAATATTAAGGAAAACGCTGACACCGGCAAGACATTCAACAGACCATGCTTAGAGACACATGCTTAGAGTGCAGAGCGAGTGTGAAGCTTTTCACGTAGTTTACGCCAGCCAAGAAATGTCGCTGTGCATGCTTCCCTGAAGGACATCAGTATTTTGAAGGATGCTCTCTTTTTCACATCCTCTCCTGGCTCAGTCTGTGGTTTCACAGCATCGTCAGAGAAGTAACAGAAGCAACACACCCACTTCAGTGAGGGGTAAATGGAGACATGCTTATGAACCCCCAGGGACAACTGTTTTATTTAATAGCAATTTGACTATCTTTGTATGTTGATTCTTGGTGTCTGCTGTCACAGATAAGCATAGCGTGGTCCTGAAGCAAGCACAGCGCACACACAGACATGCACACAAAGTCCTCAGTAAGTATCGGTGAGTGTATCAGAGTGAAGGCAAGGTGCAGCTTCAGCACATAAAAGCGCCGAGCTTTGCTCTAACGTCTAGAGATGGTTGTCAGAGCTGTGAAGTCTGAGTCGCTGTGGTCTGGAAGCTCTCTGGCATCACAGAGCACAGCCGTTCCTTAATGAAGTGGGCTCCTCTCTGCCCACCCGGCACTGCTGAAAAGAGGCAGATGGACTGCCTCTTTCCTTGGGGAGGCCTGAGGTGGGGCTTCGAGGGGCACCGCCCCTGCCACCTTGCAGCTTCCTCAAACCCCTTTGAGAAGGAGCCCAGGCGACACTGACAGGGCGTCCCAAGAGGTCTGCGCCCCACGTGGGCCCGCCAGGTGCACTTCCTCACCCCTCTGACCTTGTGCACCTGGCTGCTCACAGGCAGGCCGGATGCCCAGAGTGTCAACAAAATGAGAATCTCCCCGGCTGGAAGTCAGCTTCCAGTTTGGAGTTAACGTCCATTTGGGTGAGTTCGTGCAGTCTCTCTTTTACCCATTTTGTGTCACGTTGGGGGTCGCATGCAAACTCAAACAAGCCTTTTTGGGAAACCAAAGAATCTGAGAGCGCTCAGTTTGCTGGGCAGACTGCCCACTTGCACAGATGCCAAAGGCTTGGGGGTCCTACCCCTATTTTTCTGTCTTTCCACTCTATTGTTTCCTGCAGATCAGAAATCTCCCTGATACAACTCGCCTGTTTCTGCTGTAGCTGTCGGATTTCCTGAAGAATAGGGACAGACAGAAAGAAAGCAGACACAGGGTTAAACAGGGAGGCACTCTGTGGCGCGGACAGCCCCGGAGCCAGCACGCACCCCGGGGAGCCCTGCGCCAGGCCTGCTCGCTGATCCCGAGTTTGTTCTCAGGATGCTCCCCAGCTCCCAGTGCAGGAAGAAAACAAGGAGTCAAATCCTCACTGACAGGTGTGAAAGTTCTAATCAAGTTAAAAGATTAAAAAAATATCAAGCCTGTATTAATTTCCTATTGTCACTGCAACAAATAACCACGCATCCAGTGGCTTAGAACAACACAGATTTATTCTCTTACAGCTCTAGGGCTCGGAAGTTCAGAAGTCTTGCAGTGCCCTCAAGGTGAGGGCAGGCCTGGGGTCTTTTCTGGAGACCAGGGATGGGGCAGGGCGGGGACAGGATCTAGTCCCCGCTTCCTTTCAGCTCCTAGGGGTGCCACAGTTTGGCTTGTGGCCCCTCCCTCACATGGCTCTGACCTCCCACCCTGTGGTCGCGTCTCCTAATCTGCCTTTGACTCTGCTTCCCTCTTACAAGGACTCTCCGCATCACACTGGGCCCCCCCAGACAACACAGGATCGACCCCCACTGCGAGGTCCCCAATCACATCTGCAAAGTCCTCTTTGCTGTGACTTCCAGTTCCAGGGATTAGGACGTGGACATCTTAGGGGGCCATTATTTTCTCTGCCACACATCCCCGAACAAACCCAAAATCACCAAAGAAAGAGAATCTGCTCTAATAAAAGCAGCTGCCTCCTTACACAGGTATAGAGAATTCACCTGAAGTCAAGAAAACTGTCCAAGAAAACTGATTAACTTCAGTAGTAAACCAACAAAATGCTCCCAAGTTAAAAAAAAAAAAAAAAAAAGGAAGGAAAGAAAAGAAAAAAAGGCAAAGCTACTCACCTCAAGCATTTCTTCTCTTTGCTTCAGAGCCTCCTTCACTTCAGCAAACTGAAACTGGAGTATACTGTGGGCATGCTTTTCCCTTTCAAATTCCTATAAAAGAGGAGAGCAACATTCAGGTTGCAGTGGCATCACAGTTTTCTGCCCCTCTAGTTCACATTCTTATCATTGACCTTCACCTGCTACTATGTCAACGCAGGTTTCAAGGCTTTTTTTAACGGTAGGAGCCCATTTCTCTGGATTTTCTAGGAGACACCCCTATGATTTGCTATAAAATTAACCTGAGGAGCTGATGCAACTGACAGTGTCTCCTGATTTCTTTAAGGTAAGCAGTGCCCTGGAAGGGGTCCCTCTCCAGGGAGTCTGCTGAAGTCCACAGGGTGGTCTGGGCTGAAGACCTGGAGGAGGCACCACTGCAAAAGACTGACAATAAAATTTGTAAAAGGCTGATGATAAAAACAAAAATCAGTGCAGATGGTGACTGCAGCCAACAAATTAAAAGATGCTTGCTCCTTGGAAGAAAAGCTATGATAAACCTAGACAGCATAGTAAAAAGCAGAGGCATCACTTTGCCAACAAAGGCCCAAAAATCAAAGCTCTGGTTTCTCCAGTGGTCATATACGAATGTGAGAGGTGGACCATAAAGAAAGCTGAGCGCCAAAGAATTGATGCTTTCAAATTATGGTGCTGGAGAAGACTCTTGAGGGCCCCTTGGCTGAAAGGAGATCAAACTCACTGACTAAGGAGTCCCTTAGTCAATCCTAAAGGGAATAAACCCCGAGTATTCATTGGAAAGACTGATGCTGAAGCTGAAGCTCCAATACTTTGGCCTCCTGATGCAAAGAGCCAAAAAGACTCTGATGGAATAGACCCTGATGCTGAGAAAGACTGAAGGCAGGAGGAGAAGGGGGTGACAGAGGATGAGATGGTTGGATGGCATCACAGACGCAGTGGACCGGAGTTTGAGCAGACTCTGGGAGATTGTGAAGGACAGGGAAGCCTGGCGTGCTACAGTCCATGGGGTCACTAAAGAGTCTAACACAACTTATCGTTTGACTAAACAACAACAGATGATAAAATTATCCCTGATTTTGAAACATGCCAGTGAATACTCTTTGGGATAAAAAGGGGGTAAATGTGGTCTACTTTGGCAAGTTCATCTCACTAACAATAGATAGCCAGCTCTGTACCCTAGAGACAAAATAGGGGCAAGGGAACATAAAGCACTTGTCAGCATAAAGCCACTCCCCCAATCCGACCCTCGCCTGTACGAAACGCACCCCCACACCCAGGCACTACGGCCCTTCTGTCTTCCGCTCAGCCCAGTACAGCAGCACAGTCCCTGATGATGGTCTGGTACCCAACCAGCTGCGTGTCCAACTCTCGCAGCCCCATGGACCCGGCAGGCTCCTCTGTCCATGGTGTTTCCCAGGATTTCAGGGACAGCAGGGGACACCTTCCCTAGATGTGTTGCCTGGCTATTCTAGAAGGGACTGGACCTTAGCACGCTGTGGCATCCTGAGCACACTCATTTTCTGGAGTTCGGGGGTGACTGGACCCTCCAAACCATGACAAGGACCGGTCTGTTGGGTTTTGCTTGGCCTGTGATCCCCACTTTGGGGCAGTGTTCCAGGGTCACTCCACTTCTCTGGAATTAGATGTGGGGTCTCTTGGTCTACTTCCCGATGCCTAAGTGAGGGCATGCTAGGAGTATTTGGAGTGTGTTAAGTGCTCGTCTGCCTGAGTGGGGTTCAGAACATGCTCCCCGCTCCTAAACTGTCAATCAGTTTCAAAGGAAGCTTTCATGACATCAGGTCTCATGAAAAGTTTCTCCTTCATTTCAGCATTCAGTTATCAGGGACTTCAGAGACAAAATTCTTCTTCAGCTTCTAACTCAACCACAGCAGTGAAATAAAGAGGCCTTGGAGTTTTTAAGGGCACCTTGGGTTTAACTCCTGGATTTAGAGGATATTTTTGTTGTTATTTTGTTGCTAAGTCAGGTCTGAAGCTTTGGCAACCCTATGGATTGTAGCCCACCAGTCTCCTCTGTCCACGGGATTTTCCAGGCAAGAGTACTGGAGTGGGTTGCCATTTCCTCCTGCAGGGGAACTTCCCGACCCAGCGACTGAACCCATATCTCCCGCATTGGCAGGCAGATTCTTTATAGCTGAGCCACTGGGGAAGCCCTTTAGAGGATATAACCAGTTAGAAAAAAGGATGACACTCACAGATTAAATTTTCTATTTATCTCAGCAACTCTTAGAAACTGGTCAATACTCTAGGATTTGAGAAGAAAGCTAATTCCTTAAAATATGAAAAACAAGTATTCGTGTTCTCTGTCTCACAAAGAACAATTAAGTTTGGCCTTTACCAAGTCAAACCTGTTGTCATTAATTTCCACACATGCTTATGCCTTTTGTTGATATCATAAATTAACACGTTAACTCCAGTGCCTCTTAATGAAAGCCCAAATAAGATTCTCCTCTTTTTTGAGATTGATGAAGGTGTTTAATTCTTAAATGGAGTAACTGTGCTTTTTTCCAATCAGCAGAAAATTAGTGAATATAATTTCCTTAAAATCCTTGATACTTGCAACTATTTCTCTCTGGTGTTGAGATAACAAAATAAAAATCCAGAAATAAATATTAACAGGAAAATCTTGAAGCATCTAATTATGCCTTATTCAAGCATTCTGGGTCTTTTGGAGGCAGGTTTTCCACGGTTATGATTTTACCTTACATACAAAAAACACAAGTGTCCTCCTAGTAAAACTGTCTCTAGTTTACATATTGAAATTTTACATATCAATATATCAAGTATTTCAGCAAAAAGCATGGTATTCTTATTCTTAGATGTTTGAGCTTCCAGGGCAAGTAGAGAATGACTGTTTTTTAAAAAACCATATACACACAAATATATACGTAAACATGTATATATACATGTATAACATATATATGTAGATATATACCATACATCAAATATATATATGTATACACATATATCTTTTGATTTTTAAATATACCATATATATATATTCTCCAATTCTTACATATGTCATATATATATTCTCCCATCCTTATATATATTAATACCATCAGTTCAGTTCAGTTCAGTCGCTCAGTCGTGTCTGATATGCATATATTCTACCATAATTACGTATACCATGTATATATGTGTACATATATATTCTCCCATTCTTACATAGACCATTTACATATATACTCTATCCTCACATATATCATTTATATATATTCTACCATCCTTGTATATACCAAATATACGTATATATATTCTTGCTGTTGTTTAGTTGCTAAGTCATGTCCAACTCTTTGTGACCCCATGCACTGTAGCCTTCCAGGCTCCTCTGTCCATGGGATTTCCCAGGCAAGAAAACTGGAGTGGGTTGCCATTCATTCCCTTCTCCAGGGCGTCTTCCTGATCCAGGGATCAAACTCCCATCTCCTGCATTGCAGGCAGATTCTTTACCATTGAGCCATTCAGAAAGCCTTAAATTTATGTGTGTGTGTATACATATGTATTGGAGAAGGGAAAGGCTATCCACTCCAGCATTCTGGCCTGGAGAATTCCAGGGACTGTATATAGTCCATGGGGTCGCAAAGAGTCGGACACGACTGAGTGACTTTCACTATACATACACACGCACACACATACACATTCTCCCATCTTTGCGTGTATCCCTTATGTGTATGCTCCCCCCCACACACACACCACCTACACACACCCAGTCACTCTTCCCTGCACAGGGGTCACGCACTTTGCTCTTCTCCTCGTACTGCCGCCTGGACTCGGCCAGCTGCTCTTCCAGCTCCAACAGCATGTCCTTTAGCGTGTCGACCTGGTACATGAAGTTCGTCTTCTCATTGTCTAGCTGAGCGTTGGAAACCATAGCCTTCTTATATTTCTCCTCAACTTCTGCTAGTGAGTCCTGCAGAAATCAGGTCAGGTTTTTGAAATTGTAGAAAGAAAACAAAAACATGGATCAGTTCAGCATTTTTAGCAACACCCCAAAAACTCAGCTCTAAATTTACATTTTATTTCTTAGAGCCAATGAATCAGAAGAAGAAACACAGCAAGTTTTGACTGCCCAGAAAGTTCTCTTTTTAATTTGCTCAAATTCTCGAGGCTTGGAAAATTAGTTATTAACTGTGTCTAGAGATGAAAGTAATTTACAGTCCTTAGGACAAGGGGACCCTGGGTGGAAAGGGCGCTGGTCACAGAGGCAGCAGAGTCCAGCTGTGGGTTCTGAACTGGGCTGGGCTGTTCAACAGGCGCCTGACGTGACCGCTCCAGACACGTGATCGCTCCAGACACGTGATCAGCACCTGGGACAGCGCCACTGCGAGGCGGGAGAGGGGAGAGAACCCCTGCCACCAGCTACCCACTGTTCCCATGGTGAATGAGGAACCAGGAGAGGCTTAAAGGCAATTTCACATCTGCAACGCAGAGGAAAACTCAACAAGCTCCCCAGGCCTCCCTGGGCAGGTCCTGGAAAGGCAAACGCCGTTCCTTTGAAACGACAATGAAGGAGAGAGCCTCCAAAATAAACACGCTCACACCCTGGCAGGGCAGGCCACAGGGTATAGCAGCGTGTGGGTCCCGGAACACAGATCAGGGGAAGGCGACCTCAGGAGAACAGAGGGCAGCGAAGGACCCTGAGCTGCAGAAGGGCGGGCACCTCTGGGTGGGGCCTGTGATCCCTGGGCTGCTTCCCTGGCTCCCTTCTCAGCACCTCCAGGAGTTGAAAGCCAGAATCTTAATCCCCACCCTACAGAGAGGTCACAGGACTTCCCAGGGGATGCTAGTGGTAAAGAACCCGCCTGCAACGCAGGAGACATACTGAGATGTGGGTTCGATCCCTGGGTCGGGAAGATCCCCTGTAGGAGGGCCTGGCAACGCACTCTAGTATTCTTGCCTGCAGAATCCTGTCAACAGAGGAGCCTGGCATGCTAACAGTCCATGGGGTCACAAAGAGCTGGACATAACTGAAGCGACTTAGTACACACACACAAAGAGAGGTCACAAACAAGCAAGTGATAAGTCATGTGGTTTGGCCCCCCTGGGATACTGAACTCAGACTGTCTCAGGGGTACTTTCCTGGGCGTTGAAAAGGAAGGCACAGATTTACCCTCTCTCATTGCCCAGTGAAGTCAGAGAACAGCCCCTGACTCCCTACCTCACCTTCAGGGAGCCTGGCAACTCAATTTCCTGTTGGCACAACGCAGTAACTCCACCTTCTAAAAGTTCTGGGTATTCACTCAAATTAACTCAAGATGATACATATTCAGACATTGCTTCCATTAGTAAAATGGCTCAGGGTGCAAATACTTTGTGTGTTTCAAAAAGCACAGCAACCAGACTTTCTTACTGGGAGACATCAGGTGTTTTGAGAAGCAAACTAAGGTGAAGCAGTGTTTGTTGCGTAAGGACTGTATATAAGTGGAGAAAACCCCAAATCCTTCTCCAGGTGGGTTGGAAGTGTGTCACAGAGCGTACACTTCGGTGGGAAACGAAAAGGTGGTTTTAACTCGGGTGTGGTGGTGGGAGGACAAGTGAGTAAAGGACATGCATCAGGAAAACGAGTTAGTAAGTTTTTCTAGTGAGATACGATTTTCAGGTCTTGGCTTAAAAGCTGCTTTTGGGTAAACCAGGAACACACACACCCAAGCTTCCAGCATTGCTGCCACCTTGAGGTCTGCAGTCTGGAGCCCCTTCAGAGCAAGCATGCAATCTGAAGGCTTTCTGGAGGGTTTTTACAGTTAAGTTGGGTTAATTCCATAAGCCCACGCTTCTGTAAGCTGGTACCTTCATCTCTTTCAATCCCTGCATGTATTTGCCTTCTACATCCTGAATCTGGTCCTTTAACTCATTGAGTTCCTGGGGGAAATGGCAGAAAAGGCAAATGATGTCAAAGGGGAAAAGAAAACAAGGACAGAGACCACAGAGAAGGAGAGGCAGCTCCCTTATTTGGGTAGTCTTAGCAGCAATCTTCTCATCTTTTTAAGTATTAAAAGGAAAATAAGATGAATTTCAATACTACAAAGATGAAAATTTCCCTGTGCCTCATATGTTACGCAGCTTTATCAGACATAGATGTCTTCATATATTTTGACGCAACTTTATAAAACAGGCAAACGAGCTTCTGAGAATGGAACAAGTTAATTTGCTCACATTTAACAGTTCATTCAAGCTCTTTTGAGATCTACTCTATGCTACGTACAGAGCAAGATACTGAAGATGAAAACCACCAAAGCCTTGCCCCAATCCTTATGGAGCGCCAGGTCTCTGCCTTCCTGCCTGGTCCACCCCCACATTCCTGGGGGCTGGTGTCCGGTATGAGCTGGAATCTCAGTAAATCCTTGTTGATCAAGGGGATGAGGCTCACGAGCCAAGCACAGAGTGTGACTGCAGCAAACGCCACCTCAGGGCAGGGGAGGACGCCCCAGCCTGCAGGAGCCGAGGAGGGGTGGTTCGGGGTGGAGACATTTCAGGAAGAGCAATCGGAAACTTCTAGAAAGCAGGGGAGATGGAAGGGGTCTGCAGGGAAGCTGGTCCCCCCACCCCCCGGCCTCGATGCTCTGGGCTCCCTGGCAAATGACACCCTGCAGTTCAGACAGCAGCAGGGGTGGCTGGTTCTCTCGCAGCCAGCTTTCATTACTAGAGAGCGTGTCCATAAATGAGGCCAAGCCTGACCTGGAAGCACCTCGCTGGCCTTGACTCTCTCTCCGGGGGACACGAGGTCTGGTGGCTCAGCCTTCCCTCGGCCCGGCCTCCTGTCCAGACGGGGCTTCCCCAGGTGCTCTGACAAGCAGAAGCCATTTCTCTTGTCACATGCTCCGTGTTGAGATGTAACAGAGAACAGTGTACACATTCCAGTGGGAGCAGGAAAAAATCGCTAAAATGCCGAGCCAGGGTCGACTGGAAGCCAGTTACAGTGGGGGAGGGCGGGCGTGTTGCAGGCAGAGGGCGCGGGTGCTCCAAGGGCAGGGTGGGGCCCCTGGGAGTGATGAGGACTCTGTGACCAGCATGTTCCAGCGCTGAGGACGGAGTGTCTGCACCTGCACTGCGTGTAGAGGGGGCTGAGCGCCTCCGGGCAGCGTGGTACGGGCTCCCCGCCCAGCTGTACCCGGGGAGCTGAGGAATCCCAGTGCGGGTGAGCGCCGCTGGGGCAGGAAATTCAGGGGCGGCTCCCTGCAGGACACCAGAACTGGGCTGGACCCTGCTGTTCCTGGAACACGGAACTTAGGGGTGCCAGGGAAGACCTAACCGAGAAGAGCGAGCTGGGAATTTACAAACTTGATCTTGTTTTACTTCAAGACTGCTTTCCACAAATGGTTTCTCTGGCTCACGTGCTAAGCAGAGAGCCTTACCTTGATCTCCCGGATGGAAGCCTCAGTGTCAATGGAGATGGAGGTGTCCCCACTGCCCCTCCGAGAGGAAGTCCCACCCAGGGAGGCCAGCGTGGCTGCAGACAGGCCGGGCAGGCTGCGAGACCCCTGCGACGTGGCAAAGAGCAAATGAGATTTCAGCCAAAACCAGAACAGCTCTCAGTCTACCAGGATGGTTCCTTTACTTGGAGTCAGTCTCCAAATTGGAAAATCTTTGCTGAGTTTATGGCGAGCCACAAAGAGAGGGGCCTCATCTCAAGGGGCCTCATGAATGCTGGAGGTTTGTCTGGATTAACTGTGAGCTCCACGCCTGGGCCCATCATTGAATTCCTTCACTGTTCTGCAAGATTTAAACATGCGCTGGGAAGGGACCCCCAAAGGTGGTGATGCTGGTTGGGGAGTCACTCCCTAGTCCACTTCACTCCGTGGTGAAATTCTTTACTCAAGATCAAGCAATATATTTTCTGGTCAGTTTTACACATAAATTTGGGGGCCCTCTGGTTTCTACAGGACATCATAGAAAGCTCTACAGAAATTCTCTACCTTTTCAGTGAAGTCTTTTTCTGGTCTCTCTTCAACCTGGAGGAGAAAATGGACACATGTTAAATATGGAAACACATTAAACGGAGAATCTGGATTTATGGGGAAAGAGAATAAGAAGATAAAGCACTGGCTTCTTTTGTGATTCAAACGCTAGGTGCTGTGGGACTCGCGGACACTCTTGGTGCCACACGGGTGGCCCGTGGGCAGCTCACAGTGCCTGGCTGAGGTCCGTTGTGTGGTGTTTCAACTTTCACAGTTTCCACAGGAAGGTGGTTTGTGAATGATCTGAATCTGAACAGGTTGATTTGGCAGGTTTTTCCACACTGCGTGCAGAACCGAGTGTAGACCGGATGGCACCAGCCTCGTTCACCCACCACAGTAACTGTGATCAGAACGCGAGGATATAACCAGGGCTCCAGGGGCTGGAAGGCGCAACCATGCAGGGTTTCACTTTTGGCTATCACTCACCTTGAACTCCGGAGAAGGCAATGGCACCCCACTCCAGTACTCTTGCCTGGAAAATCCCATGGACGGAGGAGCCTGGTAGGCTGCAGTCCATGGGGTCGCGAAGAGTCGGACACGACTGAGCGACTTCACTTTGACTTTTTACCTTCATGCATTGGAGACGGAAATGGCAACCCACTCCAGTGTTCTTGGCTAGAGAATCCCAGGGATGGGGGAACCTGGTGGGCTGCCGTCTATGGGGTCGCACAGAGTCGACATGACTGAAGCGACTTAGCAGTAGCAGCAGCAGCAACCTTGAACTCCAGGAGTTGGTGATGGCCAGGGAGGCCTGGCGTGCTGCGATTCATGGGCTCGCAAAGAGTCGGACACGACTGAGCCACTGGACTGAACTGAACCGAACCTTGGCCTCCAAGCAAGAGAAAGCAGTGGAGACAACGGTTGTAATTTTTCCACTGCTCATGAGTACCTGAGTCATGTCCTACTCTTTGCAACTCCATGGACTATAGTCTACCAGGCTCCTCTGTCCTTGGGATTTTGCAGGCAAGAATACTGGAGTGCTTTGCCATTTCCTCCTCTAGGGGACCTTCTCCACCTAGGGATTGAACCCACATCTCCTGTGTCTCCTGGATTGGCAGGCAGGTTCTTTACCAGTGACCCAGCTGGGAAGCCCCTACTGTAGAGCACAGGGAACTATATCCAATATAATATATATAATATATATATAAAACAATCACTTTTCTGTACAGCAGAAATTAACACAACAGTGTAAATCAACTACACTTCAATAAAATTTTTTTAAAAATAAGAAAACAAGCTTATAGTTACCAAAAGGGAAATGTGGTGGGTAGGAATAAATTCGGAGGTTGGGACTAACACACACACACACTACTATATACAAAATGGATAACAAGTATCTACTGTATATAGCACAGGGATCTATACTCAGCACCTTATAATAACAAGGGAAAAGAATCTGAAAAAAAAAATATGCATATATAACTGAATCACTTTGTTGCTCAGCAGAAATTAACACAATAATGTAAATCAACTGTACATCAATTAAAGAAAGAAAAGTGGTGCTATGATTTTCTCCAGGAGTCATGTACGGATGTGAGAGTTGGACCATAGGAAGGCTGAGCACTGAAGAATTGATGCTTTTGAATCGTGGTGTTGGAGAAAACCCTTGAGAGTATCTTGGACTGCAAGGAGATCCAACCAGTCCAACCTAAAGGAAATCAACCCTGAATCTTCACTGGAAGGACTGATGCTGAAGCTGAAGCTCCAATACTTCGGCCACCTGATACAAAGAGCCAATTCATTAGAAAAGACCCTGATGCTGGGAAAGATTGAAGGCGGGAGGAGAAGGGGGCGACAGAGGATGGGATGGCATCATGGACTCAATGGACATGAGTTTGAGCAAGCTCCGGGAAAGGGTGAAGGACAGGGAGGCCTAGGGGGCTGCAGTCCATGGGGTCACAAGCGACTGAACTAGTGTGCTGCCACTGCAGCCCCTCGAGTTGCCACCAGGTGGCAGCCTGCGCCGCGCGGAGGAGGACGTGCCCAGGGAGGCTTGTGGGGCAGGGCACCTCTGACCGCCCCTAAAAAAGGAACAGGCAAGCAAGGAACCCCAACAGTGAGTTTAAGTTGACATAAAGCACAGCACTTTATCTTTGAAAGTAATATACAAAGAAAAAGAATAGATGGAGGGCTTTCAAATACCGTTGTGGCTGCTGCACAAAGTGACCAGAGGATGTTGAGGGCAATACACACCCCAACATGCTGCAGCCATGGCCGCACGGAACCCAGGACCAGCCACAGGACCCTGCAGACTTCACCTCCTCGTCCCAGACACGGTGGCGGCACCACGGATCTTCCAGCCTATTAACTCTCTTATTCTCATTTCCTGAGCAATACTAAACACCTTAGGTGGAGGTGAAAACGTCACAGGAACAGGCTTTGAAATATGCAAATCACAACAGAGTGTATACAAGGGCATCTTTTAAAATCTATGGGAGAGAACAAACATATGGACACCAAGGAAGGAAAAGGGGGTGGGAAGAACTGGGAGACTGAGACTGACGTATATGCACTCACGCACACCACTAGGTCCCACCACTCCACGGGGAATAGGCGGGGAGACAGCGGAAGCAGTGAGACTTTATTTTTGGGGCTCCAAAATCACTGCAGATGGTGACTGCAGCCATGAAATTAAAAGACGCTT
This sequence comes from Connochaetes taurinus, assembly GCA_006408615.1. Classification (NCBI taxonomy): domain Eukaryota; kingdom Metazoa; phylum Chordata; class Mammalia; order Artiodactyla; family Bovidae; genus Connochaetes; species Connochaetes taurinus. Next base: position 71,536 of record SJXO01003704.1, read on the forward strand.
GCTCCTTGGAAGGAAAGTTATGACCAACCTAGACAGCATATTCAAAAGCAGAGACATTACTTTGCCAACAAAGGTCCGTCTAGTCAAGGCTATGGTTTTTCCAGTGGTCATGTATGGATGTGAGAGTTGGGCTATAAAGAAAGCTGAGCGCCGAAGAATTGATGCTTTTGAACTGTGTTGTTGGAGAAGACTCTTGAGAGTCCCTTGGACTGCAAGGAGATCCAACCAATCCATTCTAAAGGAGATCAGTCCTGGGTGTTCATTGGCAGGACTGATGTTGAAGCTGAAACTCCAATACTTTGGCCACCTCATGCAAAGAGCTGACTCATTAGAAAAGACCCTGATGCTGGGAAAGACTGAAGGCAGAAGAAGCGGATGACAGAGGATGAGATGGCTGGATGGCATCACTGACTCGATGGACATGGGTTTGGGTAGACTCCGGGGAGTTGGTGATGGAGAGGGAGGCCTGGCATGCTGTGGTTTATGGGGTCACAAAGAGTCGGACACGACTGAGCAACTGAACTGAACAGAACACTACTCTGTATAAAACAGAGAACTGATGAGAACCTATTGCAAAGAACAGAGAACTCTTCTCAGCGCTGTGACCTAAACAGGAAGGAAATCCACCCCCCAAAAAGGAGCTATAGTCATAGCTGATTCACTATGCTGTACAGCAGAAACTCATACAACATTGTAAAGCAACAGCATCTCAATAACAATTTAAAAAAATCTTTGGGAGATAATCACTTCAGAAAAATTTCTTTGACATTTTAAATTATGTCAACTCTCCCTTCCCTGGTGGCTCAGACAGTAAAGAGGCTGCCTGTAACGTAAGAGACCTGGCTTCCATCCCTGAGTTGGGAAGATCCCCTGGAGAAGGGAATGTCTACCCATTCCAGTATTCTTGCCTGGAGAGTCCCACGGACAGAGGAGCCCAGCAAGCTACAGTCCATGGGGTCTCAAAGAGCTGGACATGACTGAGCGACTAACGCTTTCACTTTTTCCTTTCAAAAACAAAAGCTCAAAGTAGCACATTAAATATTTTATTAATTCCAACTTTCTAAAACGGTGTCTAAGTGAGCTTACCCTGTAGGCTCACTTAAGTATCGTGTCTGGTGAGGTTTTAAATTCCAGGTTTGGCATATCGCCACCTGATTTGCCCACCTTCCTGGAGACAGAGCCCAGTACGTGGGCGCAGGGTGACCCGAGTCAACGGTTTGTGGACAAAGGAACTTCTCCTTGTGGTGTCCAGCCCCCAGGCAGGAAACGGAACACAGACAGAAGCAGGTCACCACAGGTTCCCTCTCGAGAAACCAGCGGACAGCAGTGAACACCGCTCAGAAAACAGCCCGCAAACGTGAACAGCAGTGGAGCCTACTGCTAGACTGGAGACTTCTGGCTTTCAATCCAATAATATTGACCTCATCCGGATGACTCGTCCTTCAGCTATTGTGTTCATAACTCAAGACCTGTTTTTTCCACCCGGTTCCTGCCCTCACCTCTTTACAAGACTTGAACATGAGTCACTACAGACTTTTGTTTTCCTGGCTCATGGGGGGCCGAGGTTCCCATTCACTGCTCACGCTTCTCTGTGAGCACAGCGGCATGTGAAGCTGGGCTCCCCGCAGGACACCCCGAGGGTGCTTCAGAGCCCTGGCAGCTCCACTGGGTCCGCGTGGGGCCCTGAGGCGTGGGGGACACGGCTGCACTGGCCCCTCCAGGCCTGGGCCACCCGGCCTCCTGAGTCCAGCTCTCCAGAAGCACTCTCCCCCCTACCCCCACCTCGGAGCCTGTGCCCTGAGTCCTATACTGCATCTCGCCCCCTCGCTGAGGTCTGCCTCCCCGGCCTGTGCATCCCTGCCGGGGACAGGTGTATGTCTTCCCCCTGCAGCCCTGTGCTTGGAACATTCGATAAACACTGGCTGAATGAACAGACCCCAGTTTCTTCAAGAGGAAGAGTCCGGGCTTGTCGGAGAAGGAAACACAGCTCGCCCACAGAATGTGACAGTGAGCGTGAGGTCCAGAAGTGGGTGCCCTCCTGAGACGGGGCGGGGGTCCTCTCTGCTCCCCCTGAGGCTGGAGGACCGGCGGGTGGGGCACCCTTGGGATGCGGAGGCCCCTCTGTTTTCTCAAAGTGGGACAAGCCGTCGCCTCCCTCATTCTGGTTACTTTGCTTTCGGATGGCGCTCCCCTCGCCCACCCCCCAGGGCACCAGCCTGCCGCCCACACTTAGAGCCGCTGAGAACCGCTCCTGCATGGCTCCTGCTTCCTTCCTGTCCCCTGCCCTGGCTCATGCCACCCTCCTGGGACCACATTCCTGCCGGATCACAGCTGGGGACATTCCCCATGAGCCATGGTGGACAACACTCCCACCCCTGGAAAATTCACCCCGGGAGAAACAGGTTATCAACTCAAATCTCTTCTTGTTTTTATGTTTCAAGCATATCAATTACCCATCTTTCCAGGTGGAGCTCAGGCATGTATGCCTGACCAGGTGTCCCCAGCCAGGAATGAGAGCTGTGAACTTTAGCCTGGGTTCTTGGAATCCCTCCTCCCTTCCTGCCCTGCGTCCCTCTGAGAGGCCAGGTGGGGACAGTCGGTCACCCCTAGGGTTCTCTTCCTGGGGCCCCGCCTGCCCCCGCGGCTCCTCCCTGCCAGGCAGGAGCGCCAGAGGAGTCTGAGCACAAGTTTCCTGGCCTCTTTCCAATCAACGCGGCCAAGGACACCCACTTATACTCTGCCAGTCTCGCAAGCCCAAAATACAAACACCCACCCCTTTCCAGTGATGGGACCGCCCAGAACTCAGAAAATAGAAACGAGCCGATTCCAAGGAAGAGACTGAGCTCTGGAAACACAGAGCCAAGGGCTAGCTCAGCTGCATCCTCTGGACTCTGCAGAGGCCAAGGGTGCTGCCCATGTTCTGGCCTTCCCATGGCCAAGAGCCACTGTAACCACATGGCCTGGGGAACCGCCCCGCACAGCCAGAGTGTCTCTGCCACCTGAGGGCCTCACACAGAGGCGTCCTCAGCTCTGAGGTCCCCCCCACATCGGGAGGGCCCAGATGCTGGCCTTTGCTCACTGACTGTGCCAACCTGAGTCAGTGACCTTTATAAGTGAGCAGAGGACTCAGGGGGGAACGGAGACTGGACCGATGACCTGTGTGCAATGAACTCAAGGTTCAGCTCAGTCAAGTCCCTGGGAGTCTTGCAAACCCAGGGCTCTCAAAAGACCAAGAGGCGGTGGGGCAGGTGTGGCCAGGCCCTCCAGTTACAAAGAGATGCCCACTTCTCGTTATCAGGCCCCTGGGGCACAGGCCAGGTGAACGGTCACCTCTCTTGGGTCCACTAAACCCATATTCTGAGTAAACTGTTCTCAGGTTTAGGAAGCAGATGACAGAGGAACTTGTATCTGGCTTCCATCTCTTGGGGCTTCTGTGATAGCTCAGTTGGTAAAGAATCTGCCTGCAGTGCAGGAGACCTGGGTTCGATCCCTGGTTGGGGAAGCTCCCCTGGAGAAGGGAAAGGCTACCCACTCCAGTACTCTTGGGATTCCCTGTTGGCTCAGCTGGAAAAGAATCAGCCTGCGGTGCGGGAGACCTGGGTTCTATCTCTGGGTTGGGAAGATCCCCTGGAGAAGGGAAAGGCTACCCACTCCAGTGTTCTGGCCTGGAGAATTCCATGGACTGTGTAGTCCACGGGATCACAAACAGTTGGGCATGACTGAGCGGCTTTCACTGTCGGTCTCGGGTCTGGGGAGCTTGACTGAGCTGCTACTCTGTGGCTTCATCCTGAAGCCCGAATAAACCCGAAGTGGTCAGACCAGCACTGTTCACAGCCGCCTGCCCCACCGAGCCGTGCCGGGCAGGCCAGACCTCAGCCTCTTCTGACAACCAGGAACTTTCATTTTTCCCAAAAGGTGAGCACAATGGAGTATTACACCCGACGACGAGCGTCTCCACATTAGAGCGTCTCCACATTAGAGTCATCGTGCAAAGTGTGACTCCTGCCAGGTCGCAGGTTTCCGGACTGTGTGTGTCTGAAACGTGCGACCGTGGGCCCGGAGGTGGAGGCGGGCTGGCCCTCGCAGGTGCGGGCTGCTGCCGGTGGAGTCCTGAGCTCACAAACGCTGTCCTCCGCTCACGCCAGTCACATCAGGAGAAGCGACCCTCCAGGTCTGACCACTGTACTCACGTGTCACTGAGCAGCTCAAAGCCTTCCTGTCCCAGCCTGATGGGTCCTGGGTGCAGTAGTAAGCAGGGGGCTTTTGTGGGGTGTTCGTCACCCCACGTTCCCTCTGCCCCACCTCAGCACGGTCAGGACATGGCTTCTATTCCCCTCCCTGCTCGGGGGGCGGGGGGCTCATAGGACTGTGAGGACGGTGGGGGCGTCTC
>SJXO01003704.1:77689-114190 GCA_006408615.1 Connochaetes taurinus
CAACTGCAGGCTAGAGGAGCCATGGCTTCGGGGCTTCTCCTGATCCTTATCGCAAATACCATTGCTCCCTCTGCCTGTTTTCCATCAGCGTGGAATTCTCGAGGGCAGAGTCTGTGTGTATTTTGTTCCCTGCTGAGTCCCTGGCCAGCAGAGGAGGCCTGGCACCCAGGAGGCTCTTGAGAAACACTTGCTGAACGAACCACTTCAGTGTTAGACTGTAAATAGCCTTGATCGAGATGAGGGAGTTCCCCAGACTGGTTCTGCCTGGACTCACCCCTCGGCTGCATAAACACTTCAGGTGTATTTACACGTAGGTGAAAGATGCTTTCTCAGATGCACAGACACAATATGGCTGCACGTACACCGTGTGTAAGAATCACTGCCACATAGGGCACATACAAGAAATTCACCAGTATCACTAGCCTCACCTTTCAGCTTTCTTGTTCAAAACAAAGAAAAACTCTTGACATCAGCACTGTAAAGCGTATTTTGCCTTTTGGGTTTCGCTGATGTAAAAGCGAGGAACACTTTCTCGTGTAGACAAATCCTACCATATTCTACGTCATTCACATCCCGGTTTATGGTGCAGAGGTGTGACGGATTATTGTTAATAAGGCTTCTTTCTGACCCAAGTTTCCCCAATTCCTGAGTCAAAAACTGCTCTCATATCCTCTGATCTGAGTTGGTGAGGAAACAAAGTTGAAAGTCTGTGTCACGTGGACCATGTGGCGCCTTTGGAGCCACCTGTGCTTTGGTCAATGTGGTTAATTGTGGGCTGACGTAAGCTAGACAGATCTGAGTGCAGGGTCCATTTCTAATCAGCCAGGAGACCCTGGGAAAGTTACGTGTCACCGGTGGCATCAAGTAGGGCTGCTGACCACCCGGGTGGGGAGGATGACGCAGAGAATGCAAGCTGGGTTTTCCCCTGCTGTCTCTTCCCGATAAAACAATCTGCATGGCTCCTGGACCAGGTGGCATTGGTGGTGGTGATGACCGAGGGCCAGAACAACTTAGAAGGTCATGGCACACAGGGCCAGGAGCCCTCCCTACAACATACAAACAGTTTACGAATGGGAAGGAAGGTGCAAAATAGAAAGGTTTCAAGGGATGGGGTGGGGAGGGAGGTGGGAGGGGGTGCAGGATGGGGAACAGATGGCCACCCATGGCTGATTCATGTCAGTGTGTGGCAAAAGCCACTACAATATTGTAAAGTAACTAGCCTCCAATTAAAATAAATAAATTAAAAAAAACTGTTATACTTTTAAGAACTAGTCATTAAAAAAGAATCATTTAACTGTAACTGTGATAAGTCATTTATGAATAAGTGGGGTTTCCCAGTTGGCGCCAGTGGTAAAGAACACGCCTGCCAGTGCAGGAGACACAAGAGATGTGAATTCGATCCCTGGTTCGGGAAGATCCCCTGGAGGAGGGCATGTCAACCTGTTCCAGAATTCTTGCCTGGAGAATCCCATGGANATTTATGAATAAGTGGGGTTTCCCAGTTGGCGCCAGTGGTAAAGAACACGCCTGCCAGTGCAGGAGACACAAGAGATGTGAATTCGATCCCTGGTTCGGGAAGATCCCCTGGAGGAGGGCATGTCAACCTGTTCCAGAATTCTTGCCTGGAGAATCCCATGGACAGAGGAGCTGGGCAGACTATGGTCCATAGGGTTGCAAAGAGTCGGACATGACTGAAGCGACTTATTTAGCTGTAAACACATTCTGTGTCTGAGGCAAACTTTCTGGGAGAAGGAAGATGGGGACATGTCTTTCAAAGGGGGCTCAGGGCTGGCTTATGCGGGCTTGGGGTCAGCCTGGACTCTGAGGTCAGGACAGGAGGGACCCCAGAGGTGCAGTGTCCTCACATCTTTGTACGTGTATTTATCAGCGGCCACAGCTCCTATCTGGAGGGAGAACCTGGGAAGCTGCATTCCTGGGCGTGGGGAACTCCGTACCCTGGAGTGCTATTGTGACGGTGTGAGCAGAGCTGGCGGAGAACAAGAGGTCAGTGAACCTCCCCTCCCGCTCAGCCCGCTGACCTGCAGCCAGCCGGCACAGAACTCTCTCCTGAGGGACTGTGTCCCAGGGTTCAACCGGTCCCATTTAACCTAGCAAACACGTGCGGTGCTCCTTCTGCGTAGGAATGCAGCGTTAAGTGCAGAAAAACGTTCTTTTATTGCCACAGGGGCCCTATTTTAGGCTTTCTGCTGCCAGGACCAGATCTTTCACCTCCTTAACTCCCTAAAGCCATCCCTCCCTAGCGGTTCCTCCAGGAGGCTGAAAGCATGAAAGAACTGCTGCACGCAAGAGTAATCGGCAATGCTGATTGCGGCACTCTGAAGGCCAGGAATCAGCCACGGGGAAAGTCCACCTACAGAGGTAACATCAAAGAGAATCTGCCTTGGTGTTTCAGAAGTTTCCTTCTCTTAAAGAGTTAGGATGCTGTCTCTTACTGATGAAAGAAAAGCATTTAGTTGCATTTTATCTGTCAGATAGGCCAGAGCTATTTTATCCAGCATGCATACTTTGTGAGCTTTGTAAGGGCCTACAAAAATATTTAAGAACTGGGGAAAAGACTTAGTATAGTGTGCTCCACTGCATCAAAATTTTATGCAGTATAAAAGTGTTCAATGCAAGTGTTTAATCAGATGTCAGCAAAAACCCATGCTGCATGGGACTGACACACAGACACTACTATATATAAAACAGAAAACGGATGAGGACCTACTGCAGAGCACAGGGAACTCTACGCAATACTCTGTAACAACCTACATGGGAAAAGAATCTAAAAAAGAGTGTACAAGTGCGTGTGTGTGTGTGTGTGTGTGCGTGTATTAGATCCCTTTTGCTATACCTCTGAAACTATCACAACATTGTAAATCAACTACGTTGCTGGGGTTTAGTTGCTAAGTCATGTCTGACTCTTTTGTGACCCCCCCCATGGACTTGTAGCCCACCAGGCTCCTCTGTCCATGGGCTTTTCCAGAGAAGAATCCTGGAGTGGGTTGCCATTTCTTTCTCCTGGGGATCTTCCCAACCCAGGGATCGAACCCGAGTCTCCCGCTTTGCAGGCAGATTCTTTACCGTCTGAGCCACCGGAGAAGCCCCTAATTAAGTAGTCAATTATTTCCCAAAGCAAAATTATAAGAGCACGTTCAAGTATTTCCTACGCCATCGTATTTCACGTGAGGCTTGAATGCATCTTTCCAGGATTTGTGAAGGACACCCGAGAGGCAGAAACTTTTGCCCCTGGGGAGGGCTGAGCTGGGGCTCATACTCAGTTTCAGCCGGTCTCAGGACAGGCCACCAGCTTCCTCACTGCCATGGGCTGGTCTCATCTTTCCATTTTGTCTACCTTTAGCCTTCACTCATTCACTCATATTTTCCATGCAACAAGTATTTCTTAGACAACTACTACACCTTTATCGAGAAAAGCCATCACTTCAAATCCTTTGAAGAGGTGAAAGGACAATAAAATAAGGAGATTCCATATGTGTAATATTCCAAGTCCTTAAATTTGTTCATCTTCCTCGACTATCGAGAGGTGAGACTATTTTGTGGCCTGCTGAATTCCCTTTTGTCTTCTTTTATTATTGTAAGATCACTCCAACTTTGTTGCAGGGAAAGAGCGGGTGCAACTCAATGAAGGTCAGTCTTCCTCCCCTTGACGTCAACATACATTGATGAGTGAGGACGTTAATATAAACTGATGAGTGAGGACTCCAAGAGTTGGTGATGGACAGGGAAGCCTGGCGTGCTGCAGTCCATGGGGTGGGCTCACCAAGAGCTGGATGTGACTGAGCAACTGAACTGTCTGAGGACATGAAACTAACCACTAAAGGCTATGTGACTCATGTTGTCCATGACCCTTACTAGCATGGAAAACTGGGATGAGATAGTGCTGCCTCCCATAACTCTCATTAGTTATCTCCCAGGACTGGAGCTGCGCAGAATGAGTCACCCCCGGGTCATGCAGCAGAAAGCTCGGGAAACACAGAAAGTGCCTTACAGCCTGAGAACCGCAGGCGCTGCCCCGCCGAGCCCCACCGAGACTGCTCTCGTCGTACACAGACGCCTGTGATGGAAACACACTGTCAGGACAGGGTGCCTTCCTCTCCATCGGCACCCGGGAAACACTGAAACGTAAGCTAGAGAAGAGTGACATGTGCTGGGAACAAGTTCTGAAACCATCATGATGGCAGACGTGCAGCAAAGGCTCAAAACTGCCTCCACAGGCAAAGACGGCAGCAAAAAAGAGGGTCATGCAGACATCTGGGAGAGAGGAGTTTCAGCTGCTGTCAACTGGCATGCGATAGTTTCCAAAAGACCCTTTAAACAGGATTCTGAAAAAATATTCCTTGCTAAGTAAAAAGTTGTTAATACAGACTTAAAATGAGCAGATAGTTCAAATACGCTGAATTTTATCAAAGCATCCTCATACTTGACCCTTAGAAAGTTACTCCAATATCGGAATAAAAACAGCATGGTGATTACAGCTCAACATTTTATCATTCTTTAAGAAGTGCTAACTAAGGGACAGAACATTTCATCAACTAGAAAATCCTATGTAATTAACCACTGAGGGCAAACAGGAGTTTACGATAGGATAAATGGAACTTTAACTTCTCCCATTTTCCCTGGAGGACCCAGTGGGTTTGCTGGGCCAATTATACATCTAATTCATAAATGTGCAATCAGATGGTGATTCAGAAAGTTATTAACAAGAAGAATATAGCTACTTTGAATACTTAAGTTTCCTGCAGGGTATTAATACCTTGTATTTAAAACTGCAAATTTCCCAAAGTAATGCAGAATAATGGATTCATATCTGCTAAGGCTACCAAAGGAATAAAGAGCTTTGTTTTTGCTCACTGATTAAGTAAACATTGCCAATGATTTTTTTCATGCCTACCCATCCTATGCAGACACGGGTCTTCCCCAGCTATTGCCACCTGTCAAGAGAAATAAACCCCGGATCTGGACAGTGGGAGCTCCGTGTAAAGCTCCGAGTGTAAGCTCTGAGTAAAGGGGTGAGTCACCCTCAGAAGGGAGGCAAACAGGTCAGTTGAGGCACTCAGAGCAGGCGCTCGGAAAACACGCACCAGGTTACTCCCCGCCAGCCGGGCAGCGCCGTACAGGTAGGAGGGCTGGAGGATGAAAGCAAATGGCAGGTTTTTAAACCCTTGAAAAAACAGCAACAGATAATAGTGACAAGGTCGTCACGTTGTTTCCAGTGATCATCACAGCCAAGCAGCTGCACAACCGTCAGAAGGAAGAGAGTCCCAGGAGGCACCCTGTTTTCAGTAAATCTGACAGAGGGAAATCCACATTTACAAGGAAAATAAATAAGAGAGGATTTCTGGCTTTAAAAATAGTAAACTTCCCCCAGAACCTTTGAAACTATGGCTGTTTTCTCGTCACTTCATTTCAGGCATTCCTGGAAGAAAGGGTCGGGGAAGGAGACAGAATGGTGACAAGGTCAACAGCACCCACAAGAGCCCCAACCCCGCAACCCAAAGTCCCAGGGGAAGAAAGCACATCGGACGTTTGATACACAGACGTCCTGGAGGAGGAGCGGTGGGGTGGGAGGAAGCTGCTTCTTTGTGTTGGAGGATCCGAGTGACGGGCTCCAAGATACAGAAGGAGCTGTGAAGCTCTCCGCTGCTCCGGGGTGGGGGGTGGGGGGCACGTCCTTGTCACAGGGGAGCCCACACCTGCAGCAGGGACAAAGTTCGCGGGGTGCGCTGGGACACGCAGGTGGTGTGCTGGTGTGGCCTGAGCCTCGGCTCTGAAGAGCATGCTGACCCGTCTGCAGGCAGAGAGGACCGGGAGAGCCCGAGGCTCGGGGCCACTGGTGGGTCAGGGGATGTGCAGGACCAGGGAGGGATCACTCAGGGGACACGGCAATGTGAGGACAGGGCAGCTCAACCTCCGTGACATGATCGTTCCTGGGGCCCTGACTCCGACTTCCTCCCAGAGCACCGGCCTCCTGTACCTGGGGCTGAAAACGCCGAGCACCTCAGCCAGCCTTGTACAAACAGGAAACACGGCCGGGAGCCAGCCAGAGAAATAAGGCCGCTCTCCCCACTATCTGGGACGGAGGAGTCCGATTATGTACAGAAACCTTCCAAATTGCTTCCTGGACACATTTACAAGAGAAAAATGTTTTTAAAACAAAAAAAACAAAGGAAACCCTAAATGGGGAACAATTGCTGGAAAAGGAGGAGAGACCCAAGAGACCAATTTTTTGGACTAGAGCTCTTGAAAATATACATTCAGTAGACCCTCCTTTTTCCTAAGCTTCTTAAAAAAAAAGAAATGTAAGGCCTTAAATTATTTTTGATAATGTTTTAAATGGTTTGAGAAAAGTCTTCGGCAGTTAGGCCAGTGAAAACACACTACTAAGCTTGGCTCCTTGGACGTCACATGGAAGAGGTTGAAGCGTCCGTGTCCATTCACTCAGAATTAAAGTCACAACAGAAGAGAGAAGAGGGAAGAGTGAGGTCAAAAGCAGAACAGACCCGGTTTCCATTCTGGGCAGACAGGGGTTTGGGAGCCAGGCCAAGACTGCGAAGCCCGAGGTCTGAGCAGGAAAGTCCCTGGAATCAGAGAAAACGGGCTGGAGGTGGGGAAAAAGCTTACAGCTTCGTTTCATCTCAAAGGCATCATCAAGGCACACAAAACCGGCTTCTGCAACAACATTGGGAAAGGACATGCACTTGGGTGGCAGGCGAGAGAGCGGGGAGAACACGGAGACAGTTCAGTGAGGTGGCAGCTGTGCCAAGGGACCAAACCAGGACTTTGGAGTCTACGCACAGCCAAAGGCAGAGCTCATCACTCTGAACTGACAGCTAGGCCCTAGGGGCTCTGAAGGTCTGTTTTAATGCAAACTCTAATATTTAACATTTGGTGGGAAAAACTCAAAATCAGGGGTTTACAGAGACAGTAATCTCCGTTCTATGCAGCCAGTAGGAGACGATCTGCAGCTTGAGTCCTTGTTTAGGTATGGACATACTACAAGTGCTCAGGACTCACAGAAGACATGCCTGACTCAGTGGCACAATTCTGAGGCCAGCAGTCTATACAGCATTCTGGGGAATATTACTAGATAGATGAATAGTTTCTATACAAAGCGTTCTATCCAGAAGGAAGGATCCTTGACGAGGCTGCCGGCGGTTTCTGATCCCCACGTCAGCAGTATTCTGACAGTGCAAACCCCGGGCAGTGCCTGAAGGGGATGAAGCGATGCTGTCGAAACAGCCTGATGGCCCCTAAGCTAGTCCACTGGGCCTTGGGGATCCCATAACTGGAGCCTGTCATGCATGTGCCTTGAAGAAACTACCCTAGAATGACCGGAAGGATAGGCGAGTGGAATTCTGGGGTGGGCGGGTAGAAAGTTTCTAACATTTAACATGATCCGAAAACCTGTTCCAGAGGTTGAGAGAATGCCCTTCGTGGAAGCCACCTGTCAGCCCCTCTGGGTCACAGAAAGAGCCCAAGGCCTCCACCTGACACGGCATGGCCACGTCCAGGGCTTGCTTCCGGCAAGTCTAAGGCGAGAGAGGGTCTTCAGAAGGGAAGAAAGTACTGCACACCGCATGGTTCCTTCCCAGCGTTCGAGTGAAGTCAAATCAACCCGGCCAGTGTGTTTGCAGGAACAGCTATGGCAGCTGCAGAGCACAGGAATTACCAGCCAGCCTCCGAGGCTGCTGAGTAAAGCGTGATCTCAGGCAGCTGCGTGGTGGGGACACACGGCCTTCGGGAAGTTCTGATGTTTTGGATTTTGAACGGGCCAGCTCTACTTTTTATATGAGTAAGTGCGTCAGTCGCTCAGTCGTGTCCGACTCTGTGATCTCATGGACTTTAGCCCACCAGGCTCCTTCGTCCGTGAAATTCTCTAGGCAAGCCTACTCGAGTGGGTTTCCATTTCCTTCTCTAGAAGATCTTCCCGACCCAGGGTTTGAACCCGCGTCCCCCCCACTGCAGGCAGATTCTTTACCATCTGCGCCACCAGGGAAGCCCCTTATATGAGTAAACCTTTTATTTAATTAATTTATTTTTGGACAGCTCTACTTTTGACCTTAATACTTTGGATGTGGGTTATTTCAACTGAATTTAAAGGAGTCAGATATATGCTGAACTTTGGTGACTAAATCACATCCGAGTATTAGATTTCTCTCATTGTCTTCTATTTTACAGAAAGCATCTAAGCTTGGAAAGTGTGGAGGAAGTTAAGTTTTCTGAATGACAAAGTGCTCTTTTTGGAAGCAAAATCTCCCACTGAATTAAGAAAATGCCCCCAATACACAAAAAACTCATGGTGTCAAACCCCACCAGTCCTTGGGTATTGACAGCTGATTCTGTACTCAATCGGAATTCACCTCCTCGGGGGAGGAAAGGATGGATATCCATCATTAGAGAGGGTTGGGGGGCCGCAGTGGGGGACTGGGAAACGGGCAAGCTGATGGGGTGATGGAGGAGCTGGAGCCCCTGCCTCCCTCACAGCAGGAGCAAAAAGTGGGAGGGGCTGAGGACAGGGATGAGGACCACGGTTAGAATGCTGTGGCTCTGCCAAGTTAGTTTCTATTTATTTTCCCCCTCCCCATGTATTCTTTAAGAGTCAGTTGACATCCTTATGTTATGACACTTCCTGGCAAAATTAGTTTCTGCTCCAGTGTATCCCATGCAGGGACCTGTCCTCTGTTCTAGAAGTAAATGCTTCCAGAGGACCTAACACACCTGCTTGTCTCCGTGACTGTCCCACTTAAACTAGTCCCCTAATGCTGAGCGAATACAAGCCTTACCTAGGATAAACGAGCCTTACTCATTAGGGCTCTTCAATAATTGAGAAATATGTGCCTATCAAGGTTGACTGTGCTCTTAAAGTATGGGAAGGAATGCTCCTGTGCAGACCCTGGGATTGGATTTTCATTTCAAGTCTAGTCTGTTCCTGTAAAATTACTCTATGTGTGCTTGTACCCTGCAAGGTCAGTCTGCTTTCAAGAACTCTCAAGGAAAGAATTTCAAGGCTTCTTCTTTTTTTCCGCTTTGATTAACTCTGACTACTAAATATCCACCTATTTTCTTTCACTGTACCTCGCCTGACACCACAACGTGTATTCCAACATTCGAATCTGAAATCAAAGGCAAGAGAGTGCGGTAAATCTGAATTAAATATGTCATGTTAATTACTGCTCCTAAATGGACCCTAGCAGTTATCTGAATGAAACTTCATAGAACAGACATTAAAAGAGAAAGGGAGCTGAGTTTACACATCCAAGAGCACATGCTACAAAACCTGCAGCTTCTGAAGCGAGGATGGGAAAGATTTAAGGGGAAACCAACCAGGGTGTCCTCTCTGGATGATGACAAAGTGGAGAATCGGCCGTCACCGCTGTAGCTGGAATTCTGAGCGGCAAAGAAGACAGTGTAAGCGATGAGCCCTTTCTCACTCCCCGCAAAGCACCACCAGTCTCGGTTAAAAGGCGACGATGCGATCCCACAGCCAGACCAGTGTTAGTGCTCCCGGGCTGACGGGCAGCGAGAGAACAGACACACTCCATGACAGCAGAAACCCTTAACCAGTAGGGGCCCGAGCTTTTACATTCCAGGGCTTATGTCTCAGTGACGCCATGTGATTTAACTGTTATCATCAGGGTTCCACTCTTTATATTTCAGTGTACCTGTTTATTATTATTTGTAATTACTAACTAAATCTCATGGTGGACTGTCTATAACCTCTTAGTCCAGACTTCCCGTGTTACTGGGTTGGCCAAAAAGTTCACGGGTTTTTTCGTCAGATGGTACGAACTTTTTGGCCAACCCAATGCACCTCTTTATCGATTAACTGAAATTCCACTTATTGCAGAGTTTTCACTCTTTGCTCAGCTCAGCACGTCTGAGGGCTACAGCTCAAGCTCTAAAGCTCCAGGGAGGCCTTGGAGGGAGGCGAGTGGAGCCTGAGGGAAGCGGCACCCTCTTGCAGCTGAGAACCATCCACAGAAGGCTGGGCCCTGCCGTCGCCCTGTGGGGTCTCAACACACACTTTATAAACAGAAGATCCTACCAAGATTGTGGCTGGTGTGTGTGACCATTACAAAGCATGCAGGCTTGGCTGCTTCGGGCGTGTCAGACTCTTGGTGACCCCACAGACTGCAGCCCGCCAGGCTCCTCTGTCCATGGGATTCTCCAGGCAAGAATACTGGAGTGGGCTGCCGTGCCCTCCTCCAGGGGGTCTTCCTGACCCAGGGATCGAACCCAGGTCTCTTACGTCTCCTGCATGGCAGGCAGGTTCTTTACCACTAGTGACCCCTGGGAAGCCCAAGATGCTGCTTTAGATGTAGGCTATTTGGTACTTGGCTCATTCTATTTCCTGATTATTTATTAAATCGATTTTATATTCAGTTTTGCTCTGCAGTGAACTGTTTGACAGTCAAGTTCTATTTAATTTCTAGAGGCATTACTTAATCTTAATCATGAAAGCACAAGGCACACTTGTATTGTTTCAATATAAAAATCAAAGATTAAAATATGTGGATATATGCAATTTAGAGCTTGATGCAATACAGTCACAAACATGCTGCCAACTACACGTTTGGAACCTTCTAGAGAAGACTGTAATATTGGGTAGAAGGTGGACTAAGGAACTTCTAAAATAACTTTCAATTCTAAACTATGAATCTTTGTGATCAACATAGTGGAATCTAGGGTGTTAAGTTAGTAACTAGTCAATTTAACCCCAACAAGCAGTCGGGGGCATCAGAGTTCCTGTCCTGTGATGTCAGCACTAGACAGCCTACAGGGATGCTGAGCACAGGAAGCAAAATTGTCAGCGTCCCACGAGAACAGAATGGCTGCAACCTGCTTCTGTCTCCTGAGTGCTGTATTATTACCTAAAAGGAAAACAGAGCTCGAGAAAGTCCAAAGGCTGTCAGTGCAAAAAGCAACATAAACAGGAAGACAGAGCCTTTAAAGTGGGAGGAGCTTTTAGCCTGGAATGAGAAAAACTTAGATGGAACACAAGTGTATGCAATCCTTAATAGGGATGAGGCAGTAAAACCTGATCAGCCAGTTTCAGAAAGCTAAGAGGCTGTTGAGTTACTACTCCCTTGGAACCTGAAAATGTGATTTTAAAAAGTATATTTCCTAATAAAATATAACTAAGATAAATTTAAAAAATACTATTTTACACATCTAGTAAAATTTATTGCTGTTAATTCACTTTAGTCGTGTCCGACTTTTTGTGACCCTATGGGCCGTAGCCCACCAGGCTCCTCTGTACATGGGATTCTCCGGGCAAGAACACTGAAGTGTGTTGTTGCCGTGCCCTCCTCCAGGGGGTCTTCCTGACCCAGGGAATGAAGCGGAGTCTGTTAGGTCGCCTGTACTGACAGGCGGGTTCTTTACCACTAGGGCCCCCTGGGAAGCCCCCAAAAGCCCCCTGGGCTGCAAGGAGACCCAACCAGTCCACCCTAAAGGAGACCAGTGCTGGGCGTTCATTGGAGGGGCTGATGCTGAAGCTGAAGCTCCTACTGTGGCCGCCTGACGCGAAGAGCTGACTCACTGGAAAAGCCCCTGATGCTGGGAAAGACTGAAGGCAGGAGAAGAAGCGGACGGCAGAGGGTGAGGTGGCTGGATGGCATCAGTGACTCAATGGACACGAGTTTGAGTAAACTCTGGGAGCTGGTGATGGACAGACAGGCCTGGTGTGCTGCAGTCCATGGGGTCACAAAGAGTTGAGTGACTGAACTGAACTCAACAAGAAAATAAATGAAGTCAAGAAGAACAGGAAGGTTTTAGATAATTTAATGTATAAGAGGTGTGCAGCAGGTCAGGAAAACTAAATTCAAATGTGCCCAGTTTAAGCACCTGGATTCCCAATGGCCTCCTTGACCAGTCCCGAGGCCTCCCCCGCTTCTTCTGCCTGCTCTGCTTTCGGTTCCTTCCTTCTCTCTCATGTACAGCCTTTCTCTGCTTCTCTCCCGCTTCCCACCCCAGAGCTGTGAGCACTGCAAGCATCCGTGTTTAGCAAAACACAGGCTCTAGTACCTGTGTCTTTGAAATTACAAAGGATCAATGTGGAGAACTGTGAAAATGTCGAATTTAAGTGTATTCAAGAGCTGAACATATTCATATGCACATCATACACAACACCCAGGGCTACAAAATAAAGAGAGCTAATATTTAATTCGACCTTTTAGTACCTAAGAGATGCCTTTCAATATTGATCTCTTTAACTAACATTTTGAATGTTAGAAGACAAACAAAGACCGTTAACCAGTTGAAAAACATTAGCTTTCATTCTGTCATGCCCCCACACACAAAAGAGGACTGCTGTAACACAGAAAAGAACCAAAGAAGCGAAATTTAGCAGTTTTAAAAAAGGCTTTGCAGCAACCTGTTAGAGCCTTGCGCCATGACATTGACTGTACGAACCCTGCCGGATCTTCTACTCAGGGACTGTGACCCACATGGGTCGCCATCATACCCATTCGTCTGTGTCAGGGAAGAGAAGGAGAAGCTGACATCAGCACACACGTGAAGAGGCAGGGACGGACTGGCAAGGAAGAATCAGCCAGGTGCAGACTGCGTTTTTGGAGTGGAGCGGATGGGCACGCCCGGCAGAGCACGTGTCCCAGCAGGCACCCCACTGGCTCCACGCTTCTGAGCTGTAGCTCAGGAGAAGCCAGCCCCGTTCGAGAGTCAGAGCTGTCCTCTTAGGATCACTGGAGACTACAAGGCGCTCACTCAGGGATGGGAAGCAAGGCCACGCCTCAGGGGTGTGAGCAGCACTGGCAGGACGCGCTTGTGGTGCAGTTTTGCGGTGGCGCTGCGGGAATCCCAGCCCCGGAGAAGCCTGAATGCCAGCCGAGCGGGCTGAGGCCTCCGTCTCAGTCAACTAGTTTTCAGCTCTTGGTTTGGCACGACACCCTTAAATCTACGGCTCATTATGAAGCTGCGTTCAGAAGATTCAAAGAGAGCGGTCTACTCAATTTGTAATTAAATGCAAACGTTCATCGTGGGAAAACTAATCTGTATTAGGCTTTCATTCATCCAGTTTTCCTACTTTTTCAAAGTGAAATCTGAGGGCGTATTTCATAACTTGTTCTCCAGGAAAAAAAAAAGAGAGAATGATTAAGAGTGTGTCTGTCTCCCTTTTCCTCCCACGTCCTAGTCAAAGTTCGCTTGGGCTTCTATAGCTGGTCTCATTCACCTATAAGGCAATTTCTGCTGCTTCAGGATGAGAGCTGTCAGCTGTCAGGGACACAGCCAGCTCTCGCGTCGGAAAAAGGAGGCGCAGCGGCTAAAAGTGGAAGGAGATGCCGGGGGGTCACACGCGAGTCCAGACTCCAAGTAGAAGCTCTGTCACATGACCTTAAGTAAGTTACTTCATCCACTGGAACTTCCACTGCTGTGGCTGTGAAAACGTGCAGAGTAATAAATACTTTACAAGGCCCTTGTGAGGATTAAATCTGATTAAAATGAGTGCCTAGATGAGGGCTGACTGTGAAGAATGTGCTGACCAGACGGGGAAGCGCCCAGCACACAGGAAGAACCAGGATATGTTTCCTTGTTGGAAGGGTGGGGGTAGGCAGACATACTATGCAGCTGTGATGTTGATGAACAATAGATACACGGATTTCCAGATATTATAAAGCCAGGGTCAAGAAACCTTGACTATAAAACTATGTATTTACTTGTGTTACAACTCAAAAGCAAGTCAATATGAGGTTTCCGAATGAGAAGGAGTGTGTAGAAATCCTTCAAAAGGAAAATTTCAAACTATGAGTACGTTAAAACATTTCTGAAATAAATTTGATAATAAAAAACCTTAGGAGGTTGGCAGACATTTTATTCAGTCTCCTTTTTTTCTCTTGACTGATGAGATTATTTGAAATAATCTTAAATGTCAAGGACTTCACATTTCAGATCTCAATCTTATTCCTTTGATATCTGTTTAGAAAGTAGTTTCTGGAAAAAAAATTAATATAATATTGAAGGCTGCTGCTGCTGCTGCTAAGTCGCTTCACTTGTGTCTGACTCTGTGCGGCCCCACAGATGTCAGCCCACCAAGCTCCCCCGTTCCTGGGATTCTCCAGGCAAGAACACTGGAGTGGGTTGCCATTTCCTTCTCCAATGCATGAAAGTGAAAAGTGAAAGTGAAGTTGCTCAGCATCAATCAATTTTAGGTGACTTTTACTTTGCTAATAAATAAGGAAGAAAATGTACTGCATACATAAACCCGCTGGCTGTCCACCATTGCTTATAACACGCATACTGCTTTAGATGAAGCTTTCCTTTCCTCTTCTCTGTCTCCAGTCTAGCCTGCAGCATGAAGCAGAGGGTGGGTGGGGGCTGGGAGGGCAAAGGCGCTCCTTCAGGTGTCCCTGTCTACTCTGGCTTTCCATGAAAATGCGGGAAAAACCCTTCTTTTGAAGGCTTTGTGGAATATCCACACTCCTCTGTTGTAATGAAATTCTGTCGCAGAGAATGTATTCCTACAACATATCCTCCACCCAGAGATCTCACTGACAACATCTCTAGAGAGTATCTCTCTGACCTTCTTAGCGAACACACCACCTTTCTCCTCTTGGGTAGTTTTTCCGTGTTGAATTCAGCTTGGTGGAACCGTTTCTAGTGGCATAAGAGGATAATAAGGAGACTTGAAAAGTAACTGTCACAACATTAGAACAAAAAGCCCACGGGATGCAAGTCACCCTCATCGGGCCTCTGATGTTCACCTAGCTTTGCTCTACAGGAATTGTTTTCAGCTCTCTTCACTGCATCCTGGTTGCCCCTAAGACATCAGAATCCCCAGAGGCCTGGGAATATGCATCTTAACAAGTTCGGGTGAATCTTTCATACAGTAACATTGGGAAGCACTGCTCTTAAGAGAGGACAGAGTAAAGAGACATTTACCAACCTGCATTTTCTGGAAAAGGACAAGCAAGATACAAAAATAGACGCCCCATCAAAACCAATGAGTCTGATGGTAACTTCTAATTAGTCATCTAATAACATGCAGTGCTGTCAAAGCATCAGCCAATTCCACACGTGACCATGCGAAAGGCAACTGTTATTAAACAGTTTTTTTTAAATCAATGTATATGTGTGTTTAGTTGGTCATTCATGTCTGACTCTTTCTGATCCCATGGACGGTAGCCCGCCAGGCTCCTCTGTCCATGGGATTTCCCAGGCAAAGAATACTGGACTGGGTAGCCAGTCCCTTCTCCAGGGGATCTTCCCAACCCAAGGATTGAACCAGGGTCGCCTGCATTCCAGGCTGATTCTTGACCATCTGTTTCTACTAAGTCAGAAGACAGAGCACCTTCAAGGGCATCAGAGATGGGAAACAAACAACGAAAGGCAAGATAAAAGCTCTGAAGGGCACTGGATGCACTCAATTGAGTTTTGAAGTGGAGAACAGCCGTCCCACGGAGGCTCTGGGGACAAATGTCTGTGCAGATGGGCTGTGCTGTGCCCCGTTAATCATCACCTTAAGGTATACATGTATTTTAAAAACGTGAGTTTGCTAAATAATTTTTCAGCACAATGGGATGAATGAAGCACAAAATCCTTTTGAAAAAAAAAAATCCTTCAAGCAGAGAAGTGTATAATCCGATATAATTTCAGTGCTGAGTCACTTTAATGCTGAGTGTGATTAATGCTGGTGAGGTTACATTTTTCTACCTTGGAGTGTAATTTATATGTATAGGTTTAAAGAAAGCATACGCTGCAGAAACTCTTCTAGACAGACGTCAGAAGGGAAATGCTGAATTTAAAGGCTTTGTTTTTGTTACTGGATTTGGGATCTTTCTCAAAGAGCACTCTCTGGCCAAAGAGCCATCTGGGACATTTAATTTGAAAGGATACAGATTAGGGAATAATAAATTTTTCATTAGATAAAATGACTTTAAATTTAATCTGTTACAGGAAATGTAGAGGCTTGGGAATTCTTGATCTGATTTTGAGTTTCCTGCAAGACCCCGTCTCTTCCATCTGGTGCCCACGGCTGCTACCCCAGAGCCTGGCAAACAGCGGTGCTCACAGGCTGTCCGGTGAGGGAGACGGTCAAGTACCCACACCTGGACTCCGGACACAGGAGGAGGGTCAGAGCTGCAAGGAGGCTCTGGGAAGAACAGCTGTGGGCACGCCTGCCCTCTGGCCTCAGTCTCCAGGAAAGGACTGGAGGGTGGCATGTGTGTCTCTTCGCACAAAGATGAACTTGGCTTTTTAGACAAACACCCGCAATATTAGTGGACACATCACAGGTCATTATCTGCCAGGCAACACTATTAGGATCAGAGCACATCTCACCCAGGTGTAGGGACCCCCGTACTCCAAGTCAGGCTGCGACTGTCGGAGAAAGGATGGAAGAGAAAAACAACAGAAGAGAGTTGCCCAAAATCAGGTAAAAAGCTAAGTATAATACAACAGAAACATAAAGCAAAGCAAGTGATCTTAAAAATCTTAAAATTAATTTTCTTCATGACTTCTAGGATCTCATGTGTATTTACAAATGCAATTACAAAATAGCATGGCAGCTACCATAAAATCCATTAACATTAAATAAAACTTCCATGGTAGATGTTGCTGTAATTCATGAAATCTGAAGCAGTTTGAACAATCCTGCTTCCTCCCCTACCTAGTGCACGCCATTTACATTAGACAGAGCGTCAACAGATGCAGCACTATCCATTTTTAAATAAAGAAAACTTAGACTTATGATATCTAAATCTAGATTTTCTGAGGATGTCCATACAAACACTAGAAAAAAAATTTATTCCATTTTTAAGGGCTTATCATCACTGTGAATGGAATGAAGACGGCCTGTGTTTTGAGAAAGTCAGGAGATAAAAGATATGGTTTTTGAACTTCGCAAATTATAAAGATTTTCAAATATTAAAATATGCGAAACAGCAGAAATTGGTCCTACCCAGAGATGGACTGAGACGGGCCGCCCTCAGGGGGTAGTGGGGAGCCTTGCTCGCCCACCAACCTGGAGAGACCAGAGCTTCTGGCCCCCCGAGGGGCTTGAGGGGTGATGCTGTCACAAAGCCCTGACCCTGAGCGGCCTCCTCAATTGCTCTGGGCTCTTTCTATATTGATAAAAATTAGAAGGTTTGACTCTTATTCCCAGGATCCAGGTTCTGCGGTTTTTATCTTTAAAATCTTTAAGCTCTTCCTTTAGATCAAGAGCATCATGGGAAAGCGTCAGGGAACATACCCCCCGGCTAATGACAAACACCACCCACCACCAACTTTCCACCTTCTCCCCTCTCTTACTCAGCGTCCTAACTGTGGAGGTCCTCTAAAATTTTATATCCTAAAACAAACACATTTGATATCTTGGCAGAGATAGGTGTTCAGCATAAAAGCTTAGCTCATTTCTGGTTAAAATCCTTAAAAATGAAATAAATGCTGTAAACAGCCAAACAGTAACTAATAGTACAATAGTTTTTAAGGGGGTCAGGAAACTCTCTGAGAATCTTAAAGTGAACTGATTATTTTCCCAGAGAAATGCAAGTACATAAAAAATCTTGAATACAAGTTCAAGGAGTATCACAGATGGAAAATGCTGTTTTGATAGAGAGATGTGAGCCCCCAAATAATCAGGTTTTGCTCTATTTGCATCAAAAGCTTCCTTGTGGACCTCCTCATGGTGTGGAGGCTAACGGTCATATGAGTCCTATGCTCACATGCTCACCCCTCTCCTCCTTGAAAAAGTATCCTCTACACTTGGTTTTAAGGACCTGATCTCCTCCTGGGTCTGCTCAACAGCTGTAATTTCTGTCCCTTGTCTGCAGAGTCTATAAACATTTCTGTGCTGATACTGTTTGCGTTACATGAATCTTACTTCCTCTTGCATGAATCATGTCACAGCACAGATGAGGAATTTACAAATAGGTGGCTAAGGAGAAAGTTTCAAAATGAAAGGAGGCTCTCTGACTTCACCTTTAAACTGTAACTTTCAGGCAAGATCACCACGTATCTGCTTTCGGCACTTTAAGGACAATGACCACTGCTAAGCCCAGAGCAACAACATACAGGCGTCCCTCAGCGTCTGTGGGGAGGGGGTCAGTTCCAGGACCCCAGAGACACCAGCATCTGCACACCCTCCAGTTCCTAATTCAGAATTGCCCGGCTTTTGCATACCACCCATGCACACCTCCTGTATACATTCAGTCGTCTCTAGAGTCCCTACAACACCGGACACACTGTAAATGCTATGTTGTTGTTGTTCAGACGCAAAGTCACAAAGTCATGTCTGACTCTTTGCCATGTGAATAGTTGTAAATACAGTGTCAAACGCTATGTAAAGAGTTGCCAGTGCGGCAAATTCAAGATTTGTTTTTTTGTAACTCTCTGGAAAATTTTCTCCTTGACTATTTTTAATCTGTGGTTGGTTGGATCATGCAGAACTTGGGGATAAGAAAGGCTAACTGTTATCACCTTTGTAGCTTTCTGTTACAAACTGCCGAATTAAATGCACATTTAGTGGGAATATAAGAAGGCTAGGAGTGATAGCACAACTTAGTCGTCACAGTGATTAAAAGCGAGCCTTCTGCTCCATACAGCCCTTCAGTAAAATGAGAGGCTGTGTTGAGACTGAATTATTACCAGGGAGATGCAGCTTTAACCCAGTGGCAAATGACACTGACTCCATGTCGGAGCAAATTCCAGGAGATGGTGAAGGACAGGGAAGCCTGGCATGCTGCAGCCTATGGGGTCGCAAAGAGTCGAGCACGAGTGAGCGACGGAACAACAACAAGTGACACCGACATGCTGAGTTTAACTCGCTGAGTTGAAGATCCATAAGCCAAACACATTTTCTCTACTTAACTTCCCAAAGCACACCATGTTTTCAAGTATAATTAAGATTTTTGGAATGTTTAAGGAAGGATGTGTATTTGTGTTTATCAACCATCAAGCTGTCCGTGATGCAGAGATTTCATTACAGTCGATGAAAGGGGAGGCTGCCGAAGGCCCCAGGCTGGATAGCCTCAGTGTGCTCCAACTTTTTACCAGGCAGCCGACAGCCGTTTTCAAGGAGCCGTGGAAAGCATCACTGCATAACAGTTACTTTAACTCGTAGTTACTTCACTGAGATTCCAACTGGATGGGAGCCTGCACTTCTGTAAGGACAGAATGTGTCTTCATGCTCCTCTCATCATACTAGCGATGAGACAGCCTGATCTAAACGGGGCGGTTTGGTGATGTGGACCCAACATGAAAAGACGATGACGTCCACGTTGGGGAGAAAGACACAACGAAAGTGCTTATGCTCATCAATCAACTCTGCGTCACAAAGAAACATCCCTCCGTTGGACAGATTTTAAATAAGCATCTTGACAATGAACCAGGACTCTGAACACAGGGGTGGGAGGGCACGGACCACGGACGCAGACTGTACCATGCAAACCCAACCGTCCCGGTTACTGACCCTCAGGCTTCCGCGGCTACCCACTGACATGCGCTCATCTTCATCAGACGCCTAGTGAAAGAAAGACGGAAACAACCATGAGATACGGCAACAGGCATGACGCGCCCAGCTCTCAGAGGAAACCGGCTGACCTGACCCATGGCAGGGGGAGGTCAGGCCCCTCTGAGGATCTCAGTGCCCGTGAACCCATGCGTTCCCCAAAAGGGCTCTGTTTGTGCGAAGTATCACAGGACTGTTTCTGGATAACATGGCTTTACATTAACTTCATTAAAGTGGTGTTGTTCACTTTGCTGGTTATGTACAAATATATAGCTTAATGCACACGACTGCAAATTATTCATGAGCATTCAACAGCAAAGAAAGCACTGAAACTGTAATGAACATATTAATACTCGTTAAAACGCTCATAAATACTGAGGAAATTCTCAAAGTTTCTTCTCACCAAAGTCAAGTCAAAATGCTAAACGCCAAGTTCACAGTCTTTGTATAGCTAATCGTATCAATGTTAATTTCTTAGATAAAGACACAGATCTGTAGACAGACATATATACTTATAGGTAGGTGGGTGGATAGAGAGATAATTAATGTTATTTCAGCCACTAGAACGGCCAAGCAGACTTCAGCCGAAACGCCGAGATAACAGAGGAAGACAGTACTAACCGACGTGTTTCTTCTGGATCTGTGAGAGTAGCGCTCACTGTCTTCCTACCAAAGCAATGAAGAGACAGCACAGAAAGGTTAGAGGCAGACAGGAGAAGCCTTAAGACCATTCAACCGCGGCTCAATACAGTGTTTCTGATATAAATGTCAAACAAATATTTACTTTGCTTACAGGCCTCAATTAAACCACTGGGGGAAAATGTTTTCTTCTAAAGCAGGTAGGGGTGGAGGGTGGAACTTAAGCACACAAATCATTGGGATGTTTCATTCTGGCTTTAAAAACAAGCATGTGTTCGGTGAAAAGCAGGCTCTTTTTTTTTCCTAATCGAATCTGGTGCATTTAAATCAAACTACTTCTGACATTCAAAACCTACTCACTTCTGTTAAGGAATCAGAGAAAAAACCATTTCTGGAGGAGATCCAACATGGATGCCACCCTATCTACTACACTCTGCGCATCCTAAGATGCTTCATTTTGCGTCTGGACTTCTCTGAAGTCGGGGCATATCTTATAATCAAAGTTGCTCACAATTATAATTAGCATTTTCTTTCTCAGTGGTATATAAAACACTGGCACCTCTTTTAACTGTGTCTTAAGATTTGGTAAATTTATACCTATGCCATATAAGCGTTAAAATGATGGTTTACACATAAAAGAGGTTGAAGTTAACTGTTTAAATAGAGGAATTGTGTGCTCTTTGTATTTCAACAACTGTTTTCTTTTATATATCAAATGCTGGAAGGATGCGATGACGTCTGTGAGGCCAGCGAGCAAGGTGACAAGGACAAAGAGGGGCGGGGGCACTCGGGGGTGGACCGATGACCAGTGGGCAGCTCTCAGAGCCCACCCCCCTTCCAAGCCTCCCACTGTGGGGCAACATCTCCGCCCGAGAGCCTTGTAGGACGGGGGGTGGTATCGTGAAGGGCAGGCCAGCTCTTAAATGACGAAGGACGGATGAGTTTTGCCAGGAAACAGGGTGAGAAGGTAAAGGAATTTTCTCTCCCAAGAACCATGGTTTCTCAGGGACAGGGCACGAGGTGAGCAGAGCCCAGCAGTGAAGGATAAAGATCGGAAGCAGAGTGGCCGGGCAGCTGACTGCAGTTGGGAATGGAGGCCACACAGCACAACGCGTCCTCTGGCTTCCGGCTAGAGCTGCTGGCTAGGCGGGCCGGTCCCGGGAAGGTTCTCACGCTGGGGGGCCCTGGCCCAGCCTGAGTGTCCCCAGGGGGGGATCCTGCTGAGAGGAGACCCCCCCCCCATGCTAGCCTGGGGGGCTCCAGGAGCCAGCCACCTCAGCAGACGCCTGGCCAGACCGTTTCTAAGCAGCCTTCACGGGGCTGTAAACAAGCAGACCAGATGGAAACATCCCCGGAAGGCAGCCTCTCAGTATTAAATTAGGGGTGGCCGGGACCTAGCTATGCAATTACAGTGTGGGAGAATGAAATCACAAACCATTTCAAGCTTTGAAAAATCATATTTGAGGCCTACCATCCATTGCTCGATGTCGCCCCATTTTGTATCCAGCCCATAATATTTCTGTAGACAGAAGGGAAAGAAGATGAGGCAAGAAGTGACGCGCGCTCTGCGTAGGACACTGTTCCGACATGCATTTCCAAGCTGCTGCCCGAGCCCCAGGGTCAAGGGAACATGCCGAGGCAAAGCGAGGAAGAACAGGCAGGGCTCTGCGGGGGGCTGCAGACCCCCACTCCACCTGTGAGCCCGGGAAGATGACCCTCCCCACCCAGGCGAGACAGGCCAGGACAAAGCACTGCTGGGGCGAGGGGGAGACCTCCGTAGAGCCCAGGAATTTCCACAGGCCAGCAGCATGTCAAGCCCCTCTGCCAAGCTGGTTGTGCCCTCAGAGAGAATGTACTGCAGCAATAAAGCACTGTGTGTGTGTGTGTGTCTGCACAAGTGCGTGTGCTCAGTGGCGCAGGCGTGTCCGGCTCTTTTCGATCCCTGTTTAAGAGAAGCCAAACTGGAGAGCCATTTCTGTGTTGCTACAACAGGGATGAGAAAACCAGAGGCAAGGGGCAGGAAGGATGTCCTGACCCCTAGATTTCTGATACACTTGCTCCAGCCATCTGATATCTATGCTAAATTTAGGCCCTCGAGAATTTCTGGGCTGTGGACGTCTTTATCATATGCTGCTAATGGCAAGATGGCCAAGCAGCCTGTTGTAGAAGAGGTCTTGATACAGGGAAAAACAACAAACAAACAACTGTTTGGCTTTTTCTTTAGCCAATATCTCCATGCTTTCACCTCGTCTATCTATTTAGCAACTGCCCAAGTTAGAATTACAAAAGCAGATTCAGGACGGCTACTACTGTCACCAAAATACAGCAATTCCTAATTTAGGTGGGAAGCCCGGTGGAGTCTTAAATAAAGGGGCTTTGTTCTTCTCACTTTCCCCTCGATTTCCAATAAGAAAACCAAGAAACTACCATGTAAACCTCTGTATCATATAACACAGAGATAATTTTCCTTTTGCACACGAAAAACTTAAAGTCAGAGGGAAAAAACTGCGTGTGAGAAGTGCACGGCTGCACTTGAGGTTGTTGTACAACAACCCAAACAGGCTGCTGCTGTTACGTTTGGTTTTATATTTGGTTTAGTTTCTGTTTATTTTGAAAGTCGGCCAGATTTAAAACATGGCTCTTCAGTGGTCTCGCCCCTTTCTCTTAGGAATGGTGGTAAGTAGAAACCTTGAAGAAGAAAATTAGGAGAGAACTTACCAGTGCTTTAAAAATTCAACCAATATAGAACCTGAGCAGCTAAAGCACATGAGCCAAACACTTTTCTGTAAGTTCCTTACCTTAGACTATAAATTGAGAAGGGAAATAAAAGGGAATACTTCCCACAATCATGCTTCAACAACAGCATAAGTCAATCACAGCAGCGTAAATTAAACACAACAGCTTAAAGCTATTTTGCGTTCAATTCATGCTAGCCCCACTCTCACTGTCAAACTCCAGGTATAAAAAGTTCGATCCATCAACCCTCCTTTATCTCATGCCTTGACTACAAAGATAGAAAATGTGGCTTTTAAAAAGGAACGGGCCTATAGAAACTGAAAAAAAGTAAATTCCAAAAGAGGTCTGCGTTATCCGTTTTTCTATTTCCATCTTTTCCTTTTTGGCCAATTCTATACCCATATCAAATACTGCATTCTACCTGTTGCACTTTTTAGGACAAAAATAAGAACCAGTATTTAAAATCTTCCATTGAGTTCACAGGTGGCCTTATAAACAGCTGCAGTAACTCTAGCGATGGTTCCAAGCCATCCATGGGGAGAGGACACCCCTGGCAAAGCGCGGTTAAGGAGTCGTCCTGGTGTTAGTAGCAGGGGCAGCACGGCAAACTCTAAAAAGGGCACAACACCGCACACGTAGGCTGTGAGGAGCCGGTGAGCCATGCAGAGGGAAGCGAGAGCCAGGTGGGCGCACACGTGCTCGACTTTCAGAAACAGCTTTGATTCAACACAAGAGAACCTGATGGAGACAGCCCGCGGGCTGGCAGCAAGAATGGGGAGAGGACACCCCTGGCAAAGCGCGGTTAAGGAGTCGTCCTGGTGTTAGTAGCAGGGGCAGCACGGCAAACTCTAGAAAGGGCACAACACCGCACACGTAGGCTGTGAGGAGCCGGTGAGCCATGCAGAGGGAAGCGAGAGCCAGGCGGGCTCACACGTGCTCGACTTTCAGAAACAGCTTTGATTCAACACAAGAGAACCTGATGGAGACAGCCCGCGGGCTGGCAGCAAGCCTTACTGCCTCCTTCTCCCGCGCCCCGGCTCACATCTCGGTGATAATAATGGACACCTGCTTTTCCGTGGGGCGCTCCCTGAGCTCCCTTTAGTTGTGTGTGCTGGGTGTGCGTGCTGTGCTAAGTCGCCTCAGTCGTGTCCGATTCCTTGTGACCCCATGGACTGTAGCCCTCCAGGCTCCTCTGTCCATGGGATTCTCCAGGCAAGAACACTGGAGTGGGTTGCTGTGCCCTCCTCCAGGGGATCTTCCCGACCCAGGGCTCGAACCCAGGCCTCTTGCATCTCCTACACTGGCAGGTGGGTTCTTTACCACTAAGGGCCACCTGGGACGCCTATACGGTGTGTAGACATGACCACCTGACAAGATTCTAACGGTGTATCCCTGCTAGTGAGGAGGAGATATTCTTGATCCAGCACCAGATGGGAATGAGTCAAGGAGAAACGACTGGAGAGGAGTCCCTGGCTAGGTTTTAGCTGACTGTGTCCTATTCTGTCGGTTACCGTGATGGTTCCCAGCCTTGCCTTTCGCCTGTGAAATTCTGACCTGGATTCTCTATCTGTGGTTTGGAACTCTAGCCTCAGTATACAGTTCCAAGTGGACTCTGCAAAAACTAACAAAGTTCAAAGAGATCCTGGCACCTTCTTAACTGGTTTCTTGACACTTTGGGGGATAATATTTATGCAGAGTGAGGGGGGCAGGGGGAAAGGCAATTTGGAACTGCACCTGGTAAAGGAATCCAGAAACAATTTTATTTTTTTTTTCAAAATTAACACTGCATTTAATATTCTTATAAAGGGCCAGGTGGCTCCCAGAGGGCCAGTGAAGGCTGAGGAGACAAGTGCAGAAGGAAACGGAGATGTTACTCATTTTGTTTGTCTGGAGAACACTTCTTAGAACTCTAAATCCTGGGGAACGGGCATTTTCATTGAAGAATACCAAATGGAAATTGGGGAAATTTCTATTTGAGGCAATTCAGACTCTCCAGCCTGGAGAATCCCAGGGACGGCGGAGCCTGGTGGGCTGCCGTCTATGGGGTCTCACAGAGTCAGACACGACTAAAGTGACTTAGCAGCAGACTCTCCAGAGAAGGTTATGATTCTGAAGAAGTCAGAAGTGGCTCCGGGTTGGGGTCTAACCAGACAGCAGCACCAGGAGCTGGAGCCTCTGGAAATTTAAACGTACTGATGTTCTGTGTTTAAAGGGCTTGCATTTTCTAACCCAAAAGATTAGGTCATCTTGTTTTGATTTTCTTAGCTGTTCTCAAAGACAATGATAACTCTTCTTTATAAACTAAATATGTTTGTAAATAAGAAATTATTTCAATTCATTTATGGGAAAGGCTCCCTGTAAATACTTTTCTATAAATTTTCAGGGAACCGTTCGCACCTTCCTTCATTATTGCTGGATAAGGAGTCACTGAACGGGCTGTTCTTATTTTCTGTACTGGAACAGCTCAGAGCATTTATTTCTAAACCTCACTGCCTTTACAAAATACCCTTAGAAAACAGAGATGCATGTTAGCAATCTGAATATTAGGGATGGAAGGCAGGTTTGTTTTAAGCTACTGGGTTTTATTGTTATACCATCATTTTCTTTTTTTACTCAGTTTTAATTCAGTATGTAATCATCTCAATGTATGGTAATATGTACTGAAATTTTCAACACTTACTTATTAATAGTAAAATTACATGCAAGGATGCTCTTTCTTTTCAAATGTCTGATTCTAAATGGTTTTCCAGACTCTGAAGTGTGATTTTATTTTGTCTTAGAGTTAATTTTTTTCTTAAAGAAACAATTTTCCAATTTCTTGAGAAAAATGGAGATAGAAAAAGCATTCAGTACTCAGAAATGTGTGCTGATGGCTGCTTTTCGTGGGGGCTAACGTGAACCCCTAAGCATTTGTGCTCAAACCAACTCGCAAATATGACAGTAAAAGAAGCAGTAGGAACTTTAGTGAGTTCTCAATCAAAGGCATTATTTCTGAAAGGTGACCAGGTCCTTGGCAAGGGAAAAAGAGTACATGCAAATCAGAAAATAAATATGGAACAGCCTACCTTTTGAACCTGATAGATCTTCAGAGAAGGGCAAAAGAAATCGGGAAAGAAATACAAAATCCAATTACAGAAGTAGAAAAATCAGAAAGAAAGGTTCTATAAGGACCTAGAAATATGAATAAAAGCCATATTGAAACAAAGCAAAAACTGGTAAAATGGGAATGAAAAAAACTCTCTTGTAGTCTCATTGAAATAATCAGTAATTTCATAACAGATCTTACATTCTATTTTAGTTATGTTGATGAAATATAGGCACATCCACACAAGTCTATGAGAATCCTGCTATTAGTCTAATGCAAAACTTTGTGTTAACTAATACCACTAATGGGAAGAACTTCATCCTCAATATAAAATTTCTTTTCACATGACCAAAATGTAGCAAAGAAGTGCAGAAATTTAATTGGAAAGGCAGCTGGTCAAATTCACAAAGAGTTAAGAAACATTCTTTCATGTTCGGATTCATGCAGATACAGATCAGGAAAACTTCAGCCAAACAGACAGATCAAGAGGGTATAACTGAAACAAATTTTGAAATGCTTATTATCATACCGGGACATAGTAGTTTGCTCTAGAGGTTTCTCCTAATTTTGTAGTAATCCCTAGGTAAGACTGAGATCCCTATTCTATCACTCAATCATTCATTCATTCTTCATTCATCCAACAAAACTAGTGAGGCATGGTCCAAGGCATTGCTACAGCTATAAGACTTCAGACTCCACGCTTCTAGTCTTACAGAGGTGAGCAGCTATCAATATATCCAACACCTGTACTACATTAAACGTTAGTCTCCAATAGAAATGCTGATCAGGTCAGTAACAAAAGACACACCCTGATCATCAGATCACCTGGTCATCACACCAGAGTTTTTTTCCCATTAGTTTAGGCTCTTAGACAGGGTTAAAGTTTCACTCAGATTTCCCAAAGAAGATCTGCATATTCTCCCTAATAAATCCATTAAGAAGGAGCTCATAGTCCTCTGAGACAGCCCCAAAGCATAGCCACGCAGTCAGTTCTCAGCATCCGCAGGGGTGAAGAGAACCTCTGAACCATTCGGCTGCAAGGCTGGGGCTGCGACCTGGATGGATCGCCAGCCTGCTCCCAGCCCCCGTGTCCTCAGGGTCTGCTAGGTCTTGCTGGCGGGGGGGACACTCGGCTCACCTCTCCTCTGTGTGCACTCTCCATGCCGGCCTTGGAGGGGCCCAGGCACCAGCGTGGCTTCAGCCACCACCCACCTCCGATACCCTCCAGTGGTGTCGTCAGCTTCCTGCTCTCATGAGCTTCCAGGGACCTCACTGCTCTCCAGGCATTCACAGGCTCCATCTGCCTGCTGCCAAGCCCACCTCCGTGTCAAGGAAGGCCTTGGCCCTGCTCAGAAGCAGTGGTGTGGTAGCTCGCCACCGCACGGAAAGAGGGGTCGCGTTTCTCAATTTTTATACCGAAATACCAACGCTACAGGTTAAACACAGGTCTCCAAAGCATATTCATTTCCACTTCATCAACAACTTAAAATGCCAGTGTGCCGGGCTGTCAGATTGTGTAACACAGATTGTGGGGCTGGATCTAATTATAGGCAGGCCCAGAGACGTGCTATGTGAAGGGGAGGCCCAGGAGTATGCCTTCATGCCATCCCTGCTACTAAAAGGACGGCCCCAAACCTGAAAGCCGTCTGCCTCCTCTCTCCAGATGGGCACACACCGTGGGCACACCTATGCACACCCCCCAGCCCTGGGCTTGGGTCACATTAAGAATCAGCCAGACCAACAGCTGCCGTTCGTGTCTCTGTAACACCCGGGCGGACACCATGGTCTGTTCCCATGATGTGCCTTGTAATCAGCACCAAGGAAAAAAAACTGGTTTTTCAAGGTGTGTTTCCGCTTGTGAACCGCTGAGGATTATGTGGGTGTTTGCACTCCCATGCTGCATGAGTGCCAGTGTGCGCCCTGCTGGTGTTAATCCCAAGGTCAACACACTGGCGAGGCCCTTTGTTTTCACTGGTGATGACACGCCTGCTTTGGAGGCAGAGGGTGAGGATTACAGGCTCTGCAGCTTTTTCGGTTCTAGGTTTGAATCTTGGCTCGGCCACCTTCACAGCTTCTAATTAACTGTCTAATTAAGGCCTGCTTTCCTCATCTGTCAATAAAACCCGGAGAGACCCTGTTCCAGACAGTGAGGGCACCCAGTCCCAGCACCGCCACACGCTGGGGGGCTCCGGGAGGTCCCTGCCGACCCCCTGCCCCACCCCAGTCCGCTTTGACTATTAATACATATCCACGTGTTTTATCTTAAACCTTCCAAATCCCTTAGTTGAGGAAGTCGACAGAAACGGTCCCTGGCAATGCTCTCCTGCCCCAAGGACGCTGGATTTATGCGAGCGAAGCTGTCCTTGGCGTGAGTGACCGCTGGAGGGCTCACAGGTCGATACAAACCTTGGGCCAAGCCAGAGCCCCCCCGTCCGCCCTCACCGCTGTCCAGCTCTCTGCCCACAAAGCCTCCTTGCCCGTCCTGCCTTTCTCCACTGGCAGCTTCTTCACTCGGTGTCCACACTTGCTGTGCTGGCCAGAGTTAGTGCCTCTGCTTCCTCCCTGACACATGCAGGGCCCCCACTCAGGGAGTCCTTCTGCACCCAGATAATTCGCAGTGTGGGGTGCAGTCGCCAGGCACGTGGTCTGACCCCGAGAAAGGCGGGCGTTCAGCAGAGAAGGCGCCCTCGCAGTCTACTTGGCCTGTCCCTGAGCTCACGGCAGGGAGAAGGGTCCCGCAGAGGAGACCCACACAGGCCTCATTTTAAAAGGTGACGTTTACCGAAGGCACCTTCCAGGCAGTGAAGGTGTGCTTTCCTCTGGGTCCTCGCACTCAGACCCACACGCCCTGGAAACCTGTTCCCACATGTGAAAGAATCCCTGTGGGGGCTGCACGCTAAGAACCCCCCGGTCAGCACACTGCTTTTGTGCAAGACCTTCCCCGGAACCTGAATCACAACACAGTTTCACCCTGTGACCACGTATGTGTCTCTACTGTAAGGATACAGAGTTTCAGTACAAACTGCTACATAAAGAATGGATAAACAAGGTCCTACTGTATACCATAGGGAGCTATAATCAGATCCTATGATAAATCACTATGGGAAAAAAAGACAAAAAAGGAATATATAGATAAAACATAATCTCTTTGCCATACAGCAGAAATTTAATACAATGTTATTAATCAACTATACCTCAATAAAATTAAAAAAATTTTTTTGAAATTCTAATGGCATCTACTAACCAACAGCACTTGTGTGTCTGACAGAGGGAGGCAAACTGTGGCATTTTTAAACCAGATTTCCCAGGTTTTAATCAAATTTTCTCTGCAAAGCCTGAGGTCCTTAGTAGTCACCAGACACCCGAGGGCAGGCCACACCGCACAGGAGCTGGGACAGGTTGCTCAAGTCCATGGGCTCCTCTGTCCTGGGAGCGCTGTGTCTGGCGGGGGTGGGGTGGGGGAAGACTCCACAAGGTCACTCCCCTGCTGACACCCAATGCCCATTTAATGATACTGAGATCAAATGGCCTGGACTTAGTTTCCTATCTTTGGGTAGCAGCTGCAGTTTTGCAGCTTGAGGTATTGCAACTGCAGTGCAGGAGTTCAGCAAGAGATCACTTTGCAGAATTAACGTGGAACGGAAGGGGACTTCCCTTGACTCAAAAGAGAAAGGGGTGCTTTGCTTTTAAAAGAGGCACTTCAAATAATTTCTTACTTAGCTTAATTCCTCTTAACCTTTATTTTCTAAAACAAGAACTTCTGCCAAAGAACTTTGTGAATAACACGCTGCTCATATGATCCAGCAGGGCTGGCCAAAAACTTCGTTTGGGAGCACCCGGGGAAACTGGGATAATCTTTCTGGCCAGCCTAACATATATTTAATTCAATTCTGCCCATAATTAAGGATAGAATATATTATAATTTGGAGGATAGATATGTACACACATACTATGTAATTCACTTTCACCTTGATTTTGTAGAAATTTTCCCTTTGTGTTCTTGGTGAGAGTAACTTTCTCTTACTTTGTGAGACAAATGGTAAAATGATTTCCAGCATGGAAACCAAAGGGAGTCCCCCTGTCAGGTTCAAGGTCATCTTTCCTGAGTCCAGTGGTTTCAGGGGAGAGGGGACAGCCACAGGTCATCAAAAAACAATTACTACCAGCAGAGGAGGGTGCAGTGTGGACACCCAGTCAAAGGTGGAAAAACCTGGATGGGGCAACAAAACATTGTGGAAAATCCTTCCTACAGCCCTCTTAAGGCCTTAATACAAAAAGACTGGGGGCTGGAGGAGAAGCAGGGGAAGCAGACAGAGCAACGAGCCACCACTCCTGCTGGAGGCGGGGGAAGGCAGCCCCCGCTCCAGACACTGTGAGGAAGCTGCTGCACTAACCCCTGAACGCCCCTGCCCGTGGGTTTCCGAAGCACAGGGAAGGGGCTGCCGGTGTCCTGCACTCAGGGTGTGCAAGTAGTTACTGCATGAACAGCACCATTCTAAACAGACATCAACACCAGGCAGTCAACCTGTCACTTAAAACCTCGGGGAGGGGAACTGCCTGGGGGTCCAGTGGCTGGGACTCAGCACTCTCACTGGCGGGGCCTGAGTTCGTCCCTGGTTGGGGAGCTGAGGTCCCATAAACTGCTGGGTGGCCAATAAATAATAATGAATAAAATTAAATCTAAAATAAATAAATAAAAGCCCTAACCTAAAAACCAAGGTGGCCTCCAGTGTGTACGCTTTATGTCAGCCAAGTGCCGGTTCTTGGTGTCAGGGTGATTCCTAAAGCCCAGGTGACGTGTCTCAGACAGGTGACAAAGGCCCACAAAACAATGAGGTCTACGCCTTCTCCCCACCTCCCAGTCCAAATACATCTCCCTGAAGCCTCTCCTGAAATTGCCTCTTTGAATGTATTTTAACAATCACTCTGGGTCAGGTCCAGTCCCCAGAGTTTGTTTACAAAAGAATTTGAGTCAGGCTCCCACCCTTGCCCTTAACCGACCTCATGGCAGAGGAGGGGCTGCAGGTGACCCCAGCCTTAAGCAGTTTCAGCTCAACTGCAGAGTTCAAATAATTAACTTGAGAATTCAGGAGGGTCTATTTCCATTTTTTAAAACGGTAAATGTGATTCTAGGTGGGAGAGGCACAGAGAAAATGTCAAACCCATGCTTCTCCGAGTAAATCAAAAGAAAAGCCCCCAAATTAAAACACTAAATTAATTCTAGAGGCAAAATATCATAAAAGCTGGAAGGAACTCACAATCGCATTTGTATTTCCAACAAGGAGGGAGGGCATGGTGATCTACTTTCAAATATTTGTTTAGTCTTTGTCTGCATGTAAACACAAGACAAGTGATGCCCAAGAAACGTGGCTGCTGCCCTACTGTGGGGTCACTTTCCAGCATCCCTGCTGGCCTGGGGGGTGGCCTTTCTCTCAAGGACATCACGCCCTCCTTGGCGGCTTTCAGCTTTCCACCACTGGGACCCAGGTA
Source organism: Connochaetes taurinus (assembly GCA_006408615.1). Lineage (NCBI taxonomy): Eukaryota > Metazoa > Chordata > Mammalia > Artiodactyla > Bovidae > Connochaetes > Connochaetes taurinus. The sequence continues at coordinate 109,123 of SJXO01003704.1, forward strand.
TGACTCCCCTAACTAAGCCCCCGGGCTTGAGTTTCTAGTAACTGCCAACCTGCTTTCGAAGCCACATGCAAGAGGTTTCCTCCTCAAGTTCAGACCTGTCCCTGCCCCTCCCGCAAGTTCACTCCCTGACCCTGCAGGCGGGGAAGGGGCTGAGAGTTAGGGTGAGTGACTCACCCCCAGGGGAATGTGACCTTGGGAACCTGGCAGAAACTGCAGTTTCACGAGAAGCTGGAAATCTAGAGTTTTATCTGAAGCCTGACAAGTTTTAAAACACCGGTTCAACTTAGAAAATGTGACTACGTGAACCAGACCAGACTGTATGAAAATCAGCTGTGAGAAGGCATCTGGCCCCTTCTCCAACACAACAACGTTCAAATCTTCCCAATAGAGAGAGCCCTCCGGGGGGGCCTGGCGGGGCTGCTCCCCAGACCCCCAGAGGCCGAGGCCCACACGAGAAGGCGGAGCCCTGGGGAAGGGACTCCTTCATCCACCAAGCTTTAAGGTCAGGGGAAAGCCCAGCCCTCAAACTGTGAGTGAAAGAGCCCTCACGCTGCCCACGCGGCTTCTGGCTCCGGCTCGAGGTGGTGAAAGAAAGAAGCAAACAGCATTAGCAGGTGTGTAAACACAATGCTATCCACTTTCCAGGAGGGCCATTTCTCCCCCTGGCTACTTCATCCAGTGTTTATTCAGTTCCCTGTATCACTTAACGGTGCTTCAGGTCTCATGAAACCTATTACAAAGTGTAAAAACCTCAAGGGAAGTATTTTTAAACGGGACTGTTTGGATAGCCTCAAAAAATAATAATCTGTTCTTTCAAGTTTTAATTCAGAGGATGGGAACTGTGGCTCTACAGTCGGAAGCAGCATCTCCTGGTTCCTTTCGGCCGGGAGGCTGGTCCGGTGCGATCCACGCAGGCAAGTGCGCTGTGCAGATCTGACAGGTCGAGTGTCCAGGACGCCGCGCCTGGACTGACCCAGAGTCACAGGAGGGACAGGGGCCTGGAAGGGACCCTCCCGGGGCCCGCCGACCAGCCCGGCCTTACCTCCTTCTGCTGCCGCTCCAGCTCCTTCATCCTGATCTCTCGGGCCTCCGCGCGAGCTGCACGCTTTGCCGCCAACCTGGCCTCCGCCTGCAACAGACCCGGAGACTGTGTTAGGAGACGGACCAGTGGCTCCTTTCCAGGCTACAGTCAACCATGATGCTCTCTGGTTCAGAGGTTACCAAACACACAGTAACATAGACTCGTATGTGTTAAAAAGGGCCCAGGAATCACAATACTTTCAGCAGTAAGGATTGCTCCCTCTGCTAAAAGCCAAGTGCGCGCTGTTCTGAGGGCTTCACGTACATTAAGCTGTGGGCTCATCATAGCAGCCTTGTTGCGACGATCATGTTACCACACCCAGTTAACAAGTAAGAGACCTAGGGCACAGAGAGGGCAACGCACCCAAGGTCACACAGCCCGTCAAGTGGCAGGACTGGGCGGTCTGCAGTCCTCTGGAGGGACGACAGATTAATGCAGGAACAGAGCATCAGAGCTGGACAAGACGCCGGGGTCACCGGTTCAAGTGCTCCCTTTACAGAGCAGGGAGCAGAGACCTAGAGGGGCCGCCAGACCCATCCAAGGTCATGCGGCTGGGACTCTGCCCCTGCTCCCCAGAACTCCGGTCTGGTCACCCCTCGCTGTTCCCTGATGCCTCCAGGCTCAGCACCAGAGCCTGGGCAAGCCCCACCTTCTCTCAAAGCATCTCAGACCAGAGCTGAGTGGCTCCAGCTGTTTAGAAAAATTACATTAAGACAAAACCTGCCTCTATTTAACTACTTGTCAACTTGCAGCTGATTTCGCCCTATTCTGTTTAAAAGCTTTCTAAAATGCTTGACCAGGACTAACCAGTACCGTGGGACCTGGCGCTTGAACCCTGTTTCCTGTTCTACAAATCTCGAGCTTATGCATTGCTGCAGGGGATGGACCCGCCCAGTGAGCTAAACGGTGCAGAGGTGCCAGGATCCAGGTTTCCTGCTGTTAAAGCAAATCCGTTTTCCTTTCCACTTAAATTTTTATGGGAATTCACTTGTAATGCTTCCAGCAGTTCTGACCCAGCTTTCACTGCTCCTTAGCTCAACCTAAAATGAGGCCACTGAGATGGCCGGCCTGCTTCTGGTGTGGTCACTGGGTCTGGCTAGCTGTGAGGTGGCCCGAGTCCTCTTGTCCAGATTTGAAGGTGGGGTGCCCTGCACCCCAGACTCCCATCGGGATGGTGGGTCCTGATGTCCACGATGCCCCTCACTTCCACCCTGTAATTATACTGCATGTGTGTGTGTTAGTTGCTCAGTTGTGCCCGACTCTTTGCGACCCCATGGACTGCAGCCCACCAGGCTCCTCTGTCCATGGGAGTCTCCAGGCAAGAGTACTGGAGTGGACTGCCATTTCCTTCTCTAAATTATATTGCATAGCACTACAAATTCATCTTCCTTCTAAACTCTAATCTAAGTTGAAAACTGACCTGAGTTGGCCTGACACAGATTGGCTGGCTAATGTCTTTACAGGGAATTTATTCTACTACCTGCTTTGTTCATGTGTTTTTTGATCAACCTACCCAAGCCCAAGTCCTTCAAATCAACAATGTCACGGATCACAGCTGCATCAGAACTTTGATACTTCATTGCCATTTTCAGCTTTCTAAACCATGTTACACTGTGTGATGAGGCAAACTAGAGAGCCCGGGTGTCGTGTGGTGGGGGGAAGGAGGGAGGGGAGGTCCAACAGGCTAATGCCTGGCCACGCAGAGTCCTGACAGCCCCGTGGACAGGCCAGCAAGAGATCTGCACCCACGCTGAGTGCAGCGGCCTCCGCAGCCCTGCCTGGGGAGCTGTGGGCTCCAGATCTGCCGGCTCAGGGTCTATGCCAGTGGAGAACCAGGCAGTCAGGGCCCATCAGCTGGGAGGAGGGTGGTTGGGAAAAAGAGAAAGGAAGCCAAGGAGGAAGAGAAGGGGGATGAGGAGTGAGGATGTAAGAAAGAGGCCAGGGGCTGGAGAAGGAGGGGCTGCCGGCGGGGGACGGTGAGAGAGGTGAGCCGCGGGCAGGACTCCAGGTGGTTCCTGAGATGCCCATCACTGGCGTACACGCTGCACACACGCCTCGCCCCTGAATGTGGGCAGAGCACTGTCCGACGGATGTCATCCTGGGACTGGGTTACACCACACTGCAGAGACAAATGCCCCGGTGAGCAAGGTCCCCTCATCTGCTGACTTGAGTTCTAGGTGGGCCTGACCTCACCAGGGGAGGCCTGGAAAGGTGGGTCTAGAGATCAGTCTCCTGCCCGTGAGGGGCCACATGACAAGGAGTATGGGCGCCTCTGAGAGCTGAGAAAGGCCGCAGCGGATTGGAACGCGGCACCCCAGTCCCACACCAGCAGGACGAGACCACCACCAAAACCCATGGGAACTGGGCTCAGGACCCTGCACTCCAGAAAGGATGCAGCCCGGCCGACACCCTGACCACAGCCTCTTTGAGACCCTGAGCAGAAGACCTGGAGGCTGCGGCCAGACTCCTGACCCTTGGAATCTGTGAGCTGATAAACGTGTGCTGTTCCAAGCTGCCATGCTTGTGGGCATTGGTTACACAGAACTGGCCTTAGGGGGTGATGCCTGGATGATTCCTGCTCACACAGCGTGGGAGCCTCTGTGATCCAAGGGAGCCTGAGCCCTTGGTCACCCAGCTCCTCCCCAGCCTGTCTATCCTGCCCTGCTCGGGACAGGAACAATGATCCTCAAAGGGACCTGTCTGAGCAGGTAGCCCCTGCTTCCTGGGGTGACCTCCCCACCAGACTGGCAGGTCTCCCAAATCATGGCCCATCATCAGACCCCAGCTACTCTGGTGGGTCACCCTCCCCCCAGGAAAGGGCCCGCCCCCTCTCTGGTCCTTACGTCCATCCAGCCTCTGTCCCGTCCATGATCTGAGGGACCTGGGCCTGTGTTGCTAAAGGGACCACATGGATGAACCAAGTCCTAGGACAAACTCCCTGCGAGGACACGAGCTAGTCAACCTTGTGGACAGATCCACACGGCCATGCTTCACCGTAGATCAGAAGGCGGGCGGGCGGGAGAGAATTCCGCACAGTTTCAAATGCCTGCAGTCACCACCATACGAAGTCCTTTCATCTCAGGGATTCGACATGACTCATACGTGGAGAACGGGCTCTCACGACACAGGAAGTGGTAACAACCATGCTTGCCTCTGGGACTCTGGCTAGAAGCTGACAGATACACGAGCCAACGTTTCAAGGGGCACAGAACCTACGCACAGCTAACTTCACCAGCACAAAACTAGTACCAGCAGAACAACCCCGACTCAGCCCGAGATGCCTGAAAGAAAGCCACACAGATCCCTGATAACACGGTGCATCCTGAAACACTGATGTTGCCCAGAACACGAAATGGACACAGGGCATCCCAAATACCCATCCTTCAAGACAGCAGCAGAGGAAATCTTCGGAAAGATCAAGTTGTCCAGTGAACTAAGTACCAAATAGCGATGGTCCACCCTGGTGACCTGCAGGCATGAGGTCACTCACCCAGCGTTTCCAGGGGGACCCAGCCTGCCCTCTAGCTGGCAACCATCGGGTAGCAGTTCTGGGGGTCCGTGTGCCCCCAGCCAAAGCCTCCATGCTGCAGGACAAACCCACTGCAGACTGACACTTTATAAAGTATCAGCTCACACGGCGGGGGTCACAGCCACTTCTGACTGTTCAAGTTTCCTGATGCACTTTCACTTTCCGCCCCGCGCCTGTAGGGGATTGGCGGCAGGATCCTCGCCACCACCAGCCCAGGCCACGCAGCACTGCTGAGCCAGCCAGGGAAGGGCTTTCACAGTGCAGGCTGGGGCCCAGTCTCATGGGTACACACAAAGCAATGGGGGGCTGTGGACAACTGACAAGCGCTACCGTGGGTGAGAAAAAAAAATGTGCTGGGCTGCTCTGGAGGAGGACACAACCCACCCGGGGATCAGGAGCTCCCTGAGGAGCAAAGAGGAGAAAGCCGGGGCGAGGGGGCGGGTGGCGAGGTGCCAGGA